>OY731405.1:3313342-3724837 GCA_963425845.1 Sphenostylis stenocarpa | reverse complement strand
CTTCCTTCGCAGAGGATTTAATCGACTCCATTCTGAGATGAAACTCTTCTCACAAATTGTTCGATTTAGTCTCTTCTAACCGATCTCTTTGTCATCCAAGCTCGTCACAATTTCTTCTAGATCTGAGTTTCCGAGTCTTCTCAGAAATTCATTTCGAAACCCAAAGGTGAAATGTCACTAATTCGTCGATCGATTGCTTTTTCTTCCTCGCAGCATAAGCCTGATGAACAAAATCATAACGCCATGACTTCCATGATCTAAACTCCTGGAGAGCATCTTCAGGAACGTGGAACATGATCGCTTATCTCAGGCAATGATGCCGAGAGCAACTCGACAAATGGCATCGCAAAAGGAGGGGAATCTGATTGCTCTGCGAGAACTGGTGAAGGGGAATCCTGGACTTGGACTACAGGGATATTTACTGGAGAGAAAATGAGTCGAAGGAGTGAATCGAAAAATCTTAATAAAGAATGAAGTAGAATTAAGCAGTGAAGGGAAAAAATTAAGTACCAGGGGGAAGTAGATCGAGGGATGTTGAGGCAGAAGGTGAATGTTGTACAGCCTCAGGTTGCTGTGAATCGAAACAAACATTAAAAAAAGGAAATGTGTAAAAAAGCTAAAAATATATATACAAAATTTAGGAGTTGTACCTCAAGAATGGGTGCTGAGGAGGGAAGTAAAGAATCGACATTTGTCGATATCATCGCCGATGGATGATCCTGGAAAATATCGAGATTTGAAATCATGTTATAAGCCTTATCGAAAATCTAGGTATATAAAATTTGTGTAAAGTAGGGTCTTACGTGACTGGAACAAGTGGTGGATGTTGTTTGGTCCGCCTTACTGACCGTGTTAGAGTCCGTCGATAAAGGATTTACAGCAGGTGGCTGAATAGATCGAGGACTCTTTTTCGACTTTTTCTGAAAATAGAAGTGAATCAACTATGGACAAAGAAAATAAAAATTGAGTAAATAAGGCAATAAGAAATCGAGAAAAAACCTTCGATTTTTTTAAAGATGAGGTAATGGTGGCAGAATGCTTGCGTTTCTTAGTGGGGGCCGAGGGATCCGACTCGTCCGAGGACTCCCAGTCCTTCTCGGGGGCAACATTTTTAGAAGGCTTCGAAACTATCGAAAAAAGGAAAACCGTTAGATTACAATTTGAAAAAGATTGAAAACATTCTTAAAAGAGGCAATAAAAAATCTCACCAAAGGGTGATGGAGTCAAAATCTTGACTCGGTCGATATGAGCAAGCCAGGAAGGAAGAAGAGATTGAGGGAGATTTAGGTAAGGGAAGTAGGATAATTTCGATATCGAAATTTCTTTGTTTTTAGGTTTAGGGTAAAGAGTTTCTTTCAGGGATCTTAACTCTCGAACCCATTTAGGATGAGTTAGAGGTTTGGCTAGTCCAAAAGGGGCTGAAGGGAAAGTGGGAAGATGATTAGGACAATACATTTCAAATGGGGTTTTGCCTCGAGGGTTGATTATTTTGTGGTTTGATCGGTTAGTGTATGTTTTATTGACTAAGGAGATAACAGCATCATAGAAGGTCGATTCTAATTTCAAAGGGTTGTAGCATACTCGATAAAAATTTTTGAATCGAGATATTTGGAGATAGTGAGAGTATGTACCTTTCTTCGCCTTCGATTTGTCCTGCAACACGAGAGAAGGATGAACAGTCAATTTTGATTGGACTATGTCAAAATCAGAATGATTATTTGAAAACCAATCGGTCCACCACTGAGGAAAACCAAGAGTAGATAAATAATTGGATTAAAAAATATAAGGGTAAAAATGCATCGGGTTTCTTGGCAGCAGTTTGGCGAGCTCCCGTCCAACAGTCGATTCACTTAATTTGGACCTTGAGGAGGTATCGAGGGGAAAAAAGGGTAAGGCTTGACTCAAACAAAATTGTCGCGAGAAAAGCTGGGGGTAATAAGTGATGAGTTGAAGATCCTTCGATTGGAAACCCGATACCAATACATCTTGGGCTAGGTAATTATTCCATACTTTAACCAATTCTGATTGCAGTCCTGGAGTAAGAGCAGGAAATTTCGATCTAAACCATGTTGGCCCTCGAAGTTTGTCACTTATTTGTCCAAGATACACAGTGAAAGGGGCCAAACTCGAATCAAAATGCAACGGGTCAACAAAAATTGTAGGTAATTTCGGTAACTAGTCTCGTCAGATTTGTAGTGGGGATGTCGAGAAGATAATCGAGCACCCTCTAAATTCAAACTTGGGGGGATTTTTGAGGTTGGGGGAGGATACTTTCAAAAATCGAGGTGAGCCATAATTGAATAAACCAAATAGGACCTGAAAAATTCCCCGAGGCCCTAGGGGTGTTCAAAATATCGACAGCTTCATCGAAAGAAGTATAAACATGGGCCAATAATAACTTCGCTAAATTAATTCGTGGTTGGCCAGTGTGGAGAAGACAAGCAAGGTTATAGAGGTGAGATGAAATTTGGATGGATCGGAGGCAAAAGACATGGGTACATAACCAATACACCAAAAATGCTATATGCTCCTCATCAGTCACAGCTACTGATTGATCATCGACGAAGTGCTTTTCGAGAAAATTCCCATAGGCCTTCGATTCCCAATCAATTTTCGACCTTAAAGAGTTATCCGAAGGGAAAGCCCCCTTATAGTATTTTTCCCCCGTGGGCTTTAAGCCAGTAATAGCAGCAATTTCGAAAATGGTGGGCGAAAAAGGGCCACATGGAAGTTCCAATGCATGTAAGTCCTTATCCCATAAATGAACGGCAGATAAAAACATGGACATATCCAAAAAAGATAGATCACACTGAGACAAATGCAGAAAATCGAAAATCCCTACAGCCCTCCAATGGTTCCCAAATTTAGCTTTAACTCGATCAAACCATCTAATGTACAAGGGTTTTTTGTGAGGAGGGCCCGTTCGATATACTTTAGTCACGATTTGCAGAAAATCTATTCGAACCTCAGGCTGATCGATAAGAACCTTACTCTCTGAAGGAAGGCTAAGAGAAGAAGAAAACGAGCCGCCACAATAGCGGATAGGACCTCTAAAAGCATAATTTAAATTATCAGCAATGTAAGGAATGAGTACCTGTGTCTCAGCAATCTTTTGAGAAGTTTCTTCCATCAGAGGGACTGGCGCAAACTTCTTCCCATTAATCTCTAGCAGGTTAGAGGTCACCGAGGGAAGTGGTGGGGCAGAGAAATAAGAGGATTTGGATGAGGTCGCCATTACAGTCGGTAGATGCAGATGAAGACGAAAGGTAGAAGACGAAGGTGCAAAGGAGAAGTGAGTTAAGTTCGTGGTAAAAAACAAGGGTAAAAAGGCTAACAAACGTTTAAAAGAAACCAAATAGGGTATTGGAAGCGACGGAGGTGAAGGGTAATTAATGTGGCGTGTGCAGTGTGACAACAGAGTGATTTGATATGTGACATAAAGCAAAGAAACCCTAGAAAAACCCTAGAAACCCTAAAAGTTATTTTGGGCCTCCAAAACGTTTGAAGGCGGGAATCATTTTGTAAGAATATAAAATAAAAATTAATATTTATATTCTTCCAATGGGGCATTTTGTTAGTAGGAAATCGATAAAGGGATCGAAAAACGAAGGAAAGAAAAATCGAGGATCATATGATTGGTTAAAAAACTGATAAAGTGAAAAGATGGTTGGAAAACATTCAATGACCATGTAACAGTATGAACACGTAAATCGAGAATTAGAATCAAGAATCGAAGGAGGAATATTTAATGTCTATTGTTGAAGAAAATCGAGGAATTAGAATCATGTAATATTAAGATTAAGGGGAATCAGGAAAGCAATGCAAAGTTCTCGAGATTTTGAAATCGAAATCGAGGGAAAAGTTAACATGCACGGCCATCGAAAATTCTGGCTAAGTTAAGAAGAGAGGAACAATTAATGCGCACATAGAACATGGGAACGGTTTCTAAACCGTGGCAGAGATCGAAGGTCAAGGGAGTGGTTATCTCATGCATGGGAACGTGAAATACAGTTTTTTAAACCGTGGAACTGAGGGACGTGCATGATGGATCGTGGTGGCGGTTTTGTTAACTACCCTTAGGAGGTTACTTGAAAGGCGCTCTATAAATAGAGCAAAGAATGAAGGAAAGGGGAAAATTGGCAGAGAGAACTGAAACATTAGTGAAAAAGTCTACCAGAGAACGACGAAATCATGAAGTTTCTGGCGATCTGGATTTCCATTTTCATTTATTGTCTTTACTGCTTTTTGTACTTTCCCTGGTAATTTATGTTCATGCAATTTATTTTGATGCAGTTTACGTTTAAGCAACTTTAAGTTTCTGCACTTTCAATTCCATGTTATTTTACTTTTATGTAAGTTGAGATTCTGCGTTTAAGTTCTTCGCTATTTACACTTATGCAATTTCGATTTCCTGTTATTTACATTCCTGCAATTTCGATTTCTCGCTATTTATACTTAATGCAAATTTGAGGTTTCCGTGTTTTTTACATTCCTGCAATTTAATATTCCGCACTACTTTTCGATTTCAACACTTCTTTTTCTTCGCATTTCTTAAGAAAGCATCAAAAATATGTACTCTAGGTCATGCTCGGTTTTACACTTTATAAGATTTTCGATTCTCATGCACTTTTCGATTGAAAACTAGTTGTTAGCCTAAGTAAAAAGAATCTACATGGTCGAGATTTGATTAGGACTCAACTCCCCATAAATCGAAATCAATCAAATTCTCACCGAAACAAATTCTAAATATAGTTTTTTTAAGTTGATAATATTTATTTTAATTTATGAAAAATATATATATATAATTAATTTAAAGTTCATATGTAATTTTAATTTATGTAATATATATATATATATATATATATATATATATAATTTATATAATTTATTTAACATTAAAAATAGTTATATTTTTATTAATTTTATAATTATAATTTATATAATATATGTAATTTATAAATATTTATTTAATTTAATTTTAATTTGATATATATTTTTATTTGTAATTATTTAATGTATATTTGAAATTTTTTTCTATTATAATGGATTATAATCTATTATTTAAAAAAGTAATAGATGGTTTGAAAAACTAATCGATTAATTTTTTAAATAATCGATTAATTTTTTAAATATATATTAAGTAATATATATATATATATATAATATTATAATATTTAATTTAAAATTTATAGTTTTAAAAATATTTATATATTTATTAGATTAATAATATATTTAGATTTATTGTTGAAAGTAGTAAAATAATATTTTTAAAATATATTATTAAATATTTTATTTATATTTTATTTGTATGATTAATTTTATTAAGATGTAAGTGAATAGAACTTTATTGAATGGATGAAAAATAGTATAAAAATATAATACAATTAATGATTGTGAGGACAATGATTTTTTGTGTGTCTTGGTGTTTTAAAATATGAGCATTTTTGTGGGTATCCTCCTATTCTGATGTCCATCTCAATATTGATTATAGTTGATTTTGACCGACTTTTTGAACTCCTTCTATAGATACATAAATTAAAATATGTGGCTACATAAGTTTATATAAAGAAAGAAATAATAATGTATATTCTAAAATTGACTTTAATGCGTAAGATCAATTTTAAATCTATATTATATGATTCTTTGCTATTATGTTAATAATAACACGTCATTTTAATTTATTAAATTTAAAAAATATACTATTGAAATAGATATTTTTATTTAAATTTGATAAAATTGACACACGAATATTTATGTGTGGATGTGAGAGTATAAAGCCTTAAAGAGTAATAGAACCCTAACTAGCTACCTGGATGTAGGCTATGGAAGGAAGAGTTATGTGATGGCAATCACTTTTCCGAATGATAAGTCTTATTATATATGTTAAAGCCTTTTGCCAAGGGCTATGTTATATCATATATAGTCACCACTCACAAGTCGCATATTCTTCACTGTTTCTTCATTATTGGACACCCATGTGTAATTTTTTTTAATTGTTTTAATTATTTAACTCTCTTAATTGCCTTCCAATAATTAACAAAGTAAAATGCAATGTTTGAATAAAAATAATATTAAATTATATTTATAGAATTTTTCCTTCACAAACCAATAATATATGGAGTCGTCTCAATTATTGGATTAAATTTTAAGACAATAACTTAATTTGAAATATAATAAAAAAAAGGTGAGCAATTTAAATTATGAAAATGGATATACTATTGGTAATTTATATTCAACATTTCCTTTTTCTTATTGATGTAATTGTTTTATTAGATTTTTTGATGTTTTTTTTTCTAATTTGCTCTAATTATTATTTTCGATGTTAAATTTAACTCATTTTTCTTTAAAGTGAATCAAAATAATTTCGTATATAAATTCGATTAAATTGGGTAAGGAAAACCGTCAATTAACACTCATTTAATCATATTTAATATAGTATCAAAGTAGAGTTGATATGACGCTTATTTACATGTCACTATATTCTAGTAACATAATCAACACCATATTATTTTATATCAATAATATACGATCACGTTAGGATATAATTCAATAAATAACTTAACAAAATCAACCAAAGGAATCGTATGAATTATTTAGAAAAAACACTAAAAATAATAACGAAATAAAAAAACAAAAAATATTTAACTTTTTTAGAACTATCAATGATAAATTTACTAGAAAGTGCGTAAACCTAATAAATCTTATTAATTAAAGTAAACTTTTAACATTATATTAAAAAAAGTTAATTTATAATAAAAAATATATGTATTTTAGTTTAACGATATATCCAATGAAGGAAGATCTCTAATAAAACTTACAAGATAAGTATATTGCATTCTTGAAAAGCCCAACCTACCTTATGACTTTGTCGATAGATTCCCACTAAAATGTAGTAATGATTTTTATAGGTGTGAAATGTTGTACATTATTGTCTAATTTGATGTTGGTATCTCATTTATTAAATTTGACTGAATTAATTAATTATTAAATAAGATGTCAAACTCTCATTTAATAAGATGTCGAACTCCCATTGCCAATCAAAATTAGTGACACACCTTTCTCTAACTCTATTTACACGATCCTATCTCACGTAAGAGAACTACTACTATTGCTCAATAAATCACAACAAGATTAAACTTGTAATTATAAAGCTTTTTCCCTAACACCATCAAATTTACAGTAAATTATAGTCATAATTATAGTAGCGCAAAATTGAATTACTTAGTGCTAAGCAAAATTTTACATGCAAATTTTAAAAGGAAAAAAAGAAAGCTGGAAATCACCAACCGATGCAAACAAGATACTGTATCCTTTGCCAATCAAAGGCAAACTTTATTCGATCTGATTAACTGATTCATACTGTACATCATATAATCAACTTGGCTGCTATGACTAATCACATCATGCATTAAAATTAGCGTGTGGCAAAGTTTCAAACATTCTTTAATAGCAATGGTGAATTAATCCACAAGGGATAATAAACACACCATTTCATAACTAAGCAGTGTTTTTTGGTGATCCTTTGCACTTCCGGGTTTTCCTACAACACTGCACTTTTTGTCTATGCTTTCTGGGTTTCCAGAGCTCCTTTTTCCAAAGAAAGTGTCGGTAGCATAATCATATGTTCAAGCACATTATATGTACCTATCTATGAGTATGCATCGGACAAACAAGATAAGATGCCTAAAAAACTATGACACGTTTCACCATGTACATGCTTGATGTGTGAAAGAAAAATCGTAATCTAAGCAATATACCACACTGTTAACCTTAACAATACGTAACCATCAATTACACTGACATGCACAGTTCACAACCAAATTCAATGTTACAGCATCCTACCGACTATTTGATTGTAAGATGTGTAATCAACTAATGCGCTTCACAAATAGACTCTAGTTTGTGAAACCAAAATGCAATCTTACAACAATAAAATCAGAGTGGTAGACAGTCACACTCTCATAGTCTCATGCTGTAAAATAGTACTGATTAAATAATTAAGAGCCTCATGCAGTCAAATACTCCATAACAAAAACACGATCAAGGTTGTATACCAATCGCTTGTAAAGAAAGCTAGAAAATCTCGATAGTTTTTCCTTTTATAAGACTAGCAAACAAGACATCCATTTTCCACTGAATGTCACGACACGAATTCTCATCCGATACAGCTATACACGAGAATCTTTAGAGACTCCACCATACCTTCACACGGCGACTGTCTCATAGGACAATCCAATCCATCAGAGACCCCCCTCTTCCAACTTTCTCTCTCCCCTTTTAATATCATCTGAACGTTCCAACTCAACAACACATGAGAAGCAAACCAAACCTCAATCAATATTCTCAATCCACCAACCAACACAAACCTGAATCAATATTCTCAATTCATGGCCTCTTCTAAGTCTTCTCTTTCCCATCCTCTCCATTCTCTCACAATCCCCCTCTTCATTCTCCTCCAAATCCAAACATGTGTCTCTTCATCACAAATACAAAAACCCCTCCTACTGCCTCTAAAAACACAGACACCCTCACGGAAGCTCTCTTTCCAGCATAATGTAACACTAACCGTCTCGCTAACCGTAGGGTCGCCCCCACAGAACGTTTCCATGGTCCTCGACACAGGGAGTGAACTCTCCTGGCTCCACTGCAAAAAACTCCCAAACCTAAACTCAACCTTCAACCCTTTGCTCTCATCCTCTTACACCGCAACTCCATGCAATTCATCCATATGCAAGACACAAACTCGTGACCTTATCCTACCCTCTTCCTGCGACCCCAACAAACTCTGCCACGTCATGGTCTCCTACGCAGACGCCTCCTCCATCGAGGGCACCCTCGCCGCAGAAACCTTCACCATCGGCGGCGAAGCGCAACAGGGAACCTTGTTCGGGTGCATGGACGCCGCCGGGTACACCTCCGACGCGAACGAGGATTCCAAAACAACCGGTCTAATGGGAATGAACCGAGGCTCTCTCTCGCTCGTGACCCAAATGGCGCTCCCCAAATTCTCGTACTGCATCTCCGGGAAGGACGCTTCTGGCTTCCTCCTCCTTGGCGGCGGAGCCGCCGGAGAGCCGTGGCTGGGGCCGCTGAAGTATACACCTTTAGTGACGGCGACAACCTCGTTGCCGTACTTTGACCGCGTGGCGTACACCGTCCAGCTCGAGGGGATTAAAGTTTCGGAGAAACTTCTGCAACTTCCGAAGTCGGTGTTCGTGCCCGACCACACCGGAGCTGGTCAGACGATGGTGGATTCGGGTACCCAGTTCACGTTTCTTCTGGGGTCGGTTTATTCAGCATTGAAAGTTGAGTTCTTGGAGCAAACTAAGGGGATGCTGACCCGAATTGAGGACCCAAACTTTGTGTTTGAGGGGGCAATGGACTTGTGCTACCACGCGCCGGCGAGTTTGACGGCGGTTCCGGCAGTGACGCTGGTATTTGAGGGGGCGGAGATGAGGGTGTCCGGCGAGAGGCTGTTGTACAGGGTGAGGAAGGGGAGTGATTGGGTTTATTGCTTCACTTTTGGGAACTCTGATTTGTTGGGAATTGAGGCGTACGTGATTGGGCATCATCATCAGCAGAACGTGTGGATGGAGTTTGATTTGGTCAATTCTAGGGTGGGTTTCACAGAGACAACGTGTGACCTCGCGAGTCAACGGTTGGGCCTCTCTCCTTAGATATTGGATACGTGTTTATAGCCGTCTGATTATAAGAATCCTTTTTGCATTGACTGAGTATAATCATTATTCAATTATCGACCCTCGGATTAGACATACTTATTAGGGAAAAAATTAAAATCATCTTATAGGATTTGGACTCTTTAACTTTACAAGTAAAGTTCGTTTACAGTTGCAGTCGACTTTAACTACAGTTAGTTTTGGTTTCACTCATTAAACGCTGCCTTTGATTCTCCATTTTGTTCGAATTGTATAAATGGAAAATCAAGAGTTGAAAAAAAAACGTAAAAAATAGAATTGTTTTGATTAAATGAAAGAAAGTTAAAAAATAACAGATGAAATTAAATATATTTATTGTTTTAAATTATTTATTGATATTAGAATAAAATAAAAGAAAATAAAATAATTTTATATCATAATCCATCATGTAATTTTTAGCAAAAAAATCTACCTGTGAAAAAAAAAAATTAACGTGTCTCATTTTTTTTTAATTATGTGTTTTTTTTATTAACCAAATCAAATAATCTCGGTTTTTTTTAGCAGAGGGGATTAAAAAAATTTTGATTTTCCTAAAAGGTTGAAAATTATATATATATTTTTTAAATGGATTAAACTGTAGAGAGAGGATGATTTAACCTTAAAATCGGGGATGACAATTAAACCCGTTCCCGTGGGGACCGACCCGTCCCCGTCCCGAGTTTGATGGGAAAATCCGAGTTGACCGGAACGGAGGCGGATTCGAGTTTTCCCGCTTTAAAAGTCGGGGCGGGGATGGGTAATGCAATCCCCACCCCGACCCCGTCTCGCATCCCCGTCCCGACTTTATATTTAAATTTAAATTTTAAAATATTAATATTCTAAAAGTATTTCCTTTTCTTTTTTACATATAAGGTCATTTTTTTATATTTCACCAAATTTTTTTCTTCTACCCACTTTTTAATTTTTTTATTTTTTTTAATCTTTTATATTAATTAATTTATTACATTATTCTTTCTTTTACCTTTCATTTTTTCATATCTCTTTAATCTCTCCCATCAATTTGTTTTTTTTTCAATCTTTTCAACCAATTTGATGAACACAAAGTTAATTTTTTTATTCTTTATTTTTTTCTAAATATTTTACACAAAGTAGTAACTAATATTATTTTATTTATAATTTATATTTATTAGGTTTTATTATGTCATATTTTTTATCTTATTATTCTTATTTATCATATATCAAATTTTATCTTAATAAAATAATTGTATTTTAAAGGATTAAAGGAATTGATAATTTAAATTTTTATTATTTCGAACTAATTGAATAAGAATTAACTTATTAAATATTTCCTTATAAACAATATATTTCATATTTTTAAATGACAACTTAAAAATGAATTAACTTATATATATAATCAAATGTTTGAATACAGTATTATAATAATAGTGTTATAAATATTCAAATATTTGAATACAGTGTTATAATAATAATAATATTATTATAAATAAAAAATGATTAAATATTTCCTTTACATACACATTTTAATATAAATATAATAAATTAAAATGTATATTTAATTAATAATAATTATAAATTATAAATATTTATTTATATATAAAAAATAGATAGTAAAATTAATTCATTATAAATGTAATTATCTTTTTAAAAATAATATAAATCGGGACGTGGCGGGCGGGAACCCGCACTCAGCGGGACTGGGATGGGGACTTAATTTCTAACCCCGACGGGATCGGGAGCGGGATCTGAGAGGCAAAACCCGCCCCGCCCCGCCCCGTTGCCATGCCTACTTAAAATCTTTGAAAACAAGATTTTGACTAAAATCGTAATTTCAAACATAATTTTGATTTTTTTTAAATGTGTTCTAAAATACGAGTTTCTCTTTTTTTATATCAAAATTGTGCTCTCATTTTTATTTTTTTGAAAAAACAATTTAAAAAAAAATATATTATTTATTAAATAATTATTTTTAATTGAATTACTAATTTAATAAAAAATAAAAATATTTAAACAAATATAGTTAAATTTAATTCATTATATTTATATTAAAATATTACATGCATATATACATTATCATATGTAGAAAAAAAATTAATAGTGAGATTTCGTCATACAAGATGATCTTCTTATTTATTGTTTTGGTCTATGTAATTGGTCTTGAATAAACATTTGTTATGTTTGTGTAACACGCATACTATCATGTGATGATGGAGGTTGAATGTTTGTTTGTCTATCATCATCAACATTCTCATCTTTCTCTTCATTTGCACAATGCATAAGGGACATATGTTTATTTACCTATCATCATCATCACCATTTTCATCTTTCTCTTCATTTGCACAGTGCATAGGGGATATACTAACATAGTAGTTACAAAAAGTGTTTGTTTATATGGTTATGGTGGTGTCATGAAAGAGATGAAAAACATGTTTGTTTCAGACAGAGATAAAGAAATATTCACTACAAGAAATATTTAAATTATCGACGGTCAAAATCTGTCGGTAATAACAAAAATCCGTTCCGTCAGAAATTCAGTTGTTGGTAAATATTACCGACGGATCTAATAGGTAATAATTTTATTATTTATATTCTTATTATTTATTATTTCTTCATATTATATTTTTATGCCGTCCGTTCCGACGTCTAGAGACATCTCGAACGTTTATGCGAGCGGTCGCGAAAAGATGGTTTAGACTCGCGTTTTATGTTAAAATTATGTTCATTGCTTCCGAGGTGCTCAACAACTGAACTATCTTCTAATAAAAGCAAGGTTTTCGAAAAGAGGTTCTTATGGAGTCGCCACCAATGTTTTGACCATAAACATTGCAAAAGGATAAAAAGGCGTTGATTTTAATAAAAACCAAACTTGGCCATTATAACCAGAGTTAGGTAAGGGAGTTAGTTACGTGTGGGGAAGGTGTTAGCACCCCACAATGCCCCTTTCGGGTTCCCTATGATGGATTAATTCATTTAAGTGAAGATTACAAGAAATTACGCAATTACCCTATTTTATTGCATAATATTAAAAATGGTTATCTACATGACTTTATTTCATATTGCATACATAAAGCAATAGCTAAAGCAGTAAAAGAGAAGACAAGTGAAAAGAACCTCCGTAGAAAGCTTTGTATTGCAAATCTTTGATCGTAAGGATGCGTTTTGGCAATCCCTCACTCTTCAAAGACTCTCATCTTCGAATACAAGATCGACTCGACTAAATTTTTACAGAAGAATCGAATGCTGGAATATAATTCCTTAACTGATTGTTACCTTATTAAGGCAATCAGAGAGTTCATTCGAAGTAGGAAGAGAAGACAAGTATTGGGAGTTGTCTGGGGTGTGAAAAAGTGACAAATGAGCCTCCTATTTATAGTTTTCGCAGCCTGGCAGCTTGGGACGGCTGTCCGGGGCTTGGAAATCAAGGATGAGCGTCTGGAGATGTTGGGACGGCCGTCTCATTTGAATTTTTACCCTTGAGACAACCAAATGAAGAGTGGGACGGCCGTCTCACTTGGGACGCACAATTTGGGACGACCGTCTCACATTTGGGACGACCGTCTCAACCTGTTTTGGCCAGCTTTTGTGTTCTGCGACCCCCGGGCAACTTTCCTTTCTTTATTCGGACATTGATTGATGCCGATAGACGCCCGTTGAAGCTTTATCTTCACATAGGAAGTCTTCTTGGCCTTTATTGAGATGCCGGACGAACTTTATCTTGTTATAGGAAGTCTCCTTAGCCTTTATTGAGAGACCGGGCAAAATTAGGGATCTACAGCTGCCCCCCCTTCACCTGCCTGGCTAATTTGTTGGCTTAATGTGCTGACAAAATTAGTTGGTAGGGGAAGGAGTTAACCATTTTGCCCGGTTATCCTTCAGATGCTCCTTCGCTGATCCTCCGGATGATAAATATTTTTTGATAGGTACCAACCCCTATCTGGTTTGAGCCTTACTTTATAAGGCTCCAGTGAGTACTTACCCTCACCAGGTATGAGTCTGCATTTCACTGGACTCTTGTGGGTACCTACCCCCACTAGGTATGAATCTGCTCTTTGCTAGATTCTGAACCATATTCCATAAGGTTCTTGTGGGTACCTACCCCCACTTGGTATGAACCTTGTTCTGCAAGGCTTTGATGAGTATCTACCCTCACCTGGTATGAGTTCGCATTTTGCTAAACTCTTGTGGGTACTTACTTCCGAGGTGTTCAACACTTGAACTATCCTCTAATAGAAGCAAGGTATTTGCAACCCGTTTTTGTAATGCTCTAGTGAGTATTTTACACTACCTGATGCATTTTGCTAGGTTTTGATGAGTAATTACCCTCATCCGGTACAAACCTTATTTTATAAGACTCTGGTGGGTACCTACCCCCACCTGGTACGAATCTGCACTTTTGTTAGATTCTCATGAGTACCTACCCTCATCCGGTATAAACCTTATTTTATAAGGCTTTGGCGGGTACCTACCCCCACCTGGTACGAATCTGCAGTTTTGCTAGATTCTGATGAGTATCTACCTTCATCCGGTATAAACCTTATTTTATAAGGCTTTGGTGGGTACCTACCCCCGCCTGGTACGAATCTGCACTTTTGCTAGATTCTGATGAGTACCTACCCTCATCCGGTATAAACCTTATTTTATAAGGCTTTGGTGGGTACCTATCCCCACCTGGTACGAATCTGCACTTTTGCTAGATTCTGATGAATACCTACCCTAAGCCGGTATAAACCTTATTTTATAAGGCTTTGGTAGTACGAACCCTATTTTATAGGGCTCTGGTGAGTACCTACCCTCACCCGGTACGAACCCTATTCTATAAGGCTCTTGTGAGTACCTACCATCACCCGGTACGAACCCTATTCTATAAGGCTCTTGTGGGTACCTACCCCCACCTGGTACGAACCCTATTCCATAAGGCTCTTGTGAGTACCTACCATCACCCGGTATGAATCCTATTCTATAAGGCTCGTGTGGGTACCTACCCCCACCTGGTACGAACCCTATTTTATAAGGCTCGTGTGGGTACCTACCCCCACCCGGTACGAACCCTATTCTATAAGGCTCTTGTGGGTACCTACCCCCACCTGGTACGAACCCTATTCTATAAGGTTCTTGTGCGTACCTACCCTCACCCGGTACGAACCCTATTCTATAAGGCTCTTGTGGGTACCTACCCCCACCTGGTACGAACCCTATTCTATAAGGCTCTTGTGGGTACCTACCCCCACCTGGTACGAACCTTATTCTATAAGCCTCTTGTGGGTACCTACCCCCCACCTGGTACGAACCCTATTCTATAAGGCTCTTGTGGGTACCAACCCCCACCTGGTACGAACCCTATTCTGCAAGGCTTTGGTGAGTATCTACCCTCACCTGTTATGAGTTTGCATTTTGCTAAACTCTTGTGGGTACTTACTTCCGAGGTGCTCAACACTTGAACTATCCTCTAATAGAAGCAAGATATTTGCAACCCGTTTTTGTAAGGCTCTGGTGAGTATTTTACTCTACCTGATGCATTTTGCTAGGTTTTGATGAGTAATTAACCTCATCCGGTACAAACCTTATTTTATAAGGCTCTGGTGGGTACCTACCCCCACCTGGTACGAATCTGCACTTTTATTAGATTCTGATGAGTACCTATCCTCATCTAGTATAAACCTTATTTTATAAGGCTTTGGTGGGTACCTACCCCCACCTGGTACGAATATGCACTTTTGCTAGATTCTGATGAGTACCTACCATCATCCGGAATAAACCTTATTTTATAAGGCTTTGGTGGGTACCTACCCCCGCCTGGTACGAATCTGCACTTTTGTTGGATTCTGATGAGTACCTACCCTCATCCGGTATAAACCTTATTTTATAAGGCTTTGGTGGGTACCTACCCCCACCTGGTACGAATCTGCACTTTTGCTAGATTCTGATGAGTACCTACCCTCATCCGGTATAAACCTTATTTTATAAGGCTTTGGTAGTACGAACCCTATTTTATAGGGCTCTGGTGAGTACCTACCCTCACCCGGTACGAACCCTATTCTATAAGGCTCTTGTGGGTACCTACCCCCACCTGATACGAACCCTATTCTATAAGGCTCTTGTGGGTACCTACCCCCACCTGGTACGAACCCTATTCTATAAGGCTCTTGTGGGTACCTACCCCCACCTGGTACGAACCCTATTCTATAAGCCTCTTGTGGGTACCTACCCCCACCTGGTACGAACCCTATTCTATAAGCCTCTTGTGGGTACCTACCCCCACCTGGTACGAACCCTATTCTATAAGCCTCTTGTGGGTACCTACCCCCACCTGGTACGAACCCTATTCTATAAGGCTCTTGTGGGTACCTACCCGCACCTGGTACGAACCCTATTCTATAAGCCTCTTGTGGGTACCTACCCCCACCTGGTACGAACCCTATTCCTGGTACGAACCCTATTCTATAAGCCTCTTGTGGGTACCTACCCCCACCTGGTACGAACCCTATTCTATAAGGCTCTTGTGGGTACCTACCCCCACTTTGTATGAACCTTGTTCTGCAAGGCTTTGGTGAGTATCTACCCTCACCTGGTATGAGTTCGCATTTTGCTAAACTCTTGTGGGTACTTAATTCCGAGGTGCTCAACACTTGAACTATCCTCTAATAGAAGCAAGGTATTTGCAACCCATTTTTGTAATGCTCTGGTGAGTATTTTACTCTACCTGATGCATTTTGCTAGGTTTTGATGAGTACTTACCCTCATCCAAGTACAAACCTTATTTTATAAGGCTTCGGTGGGTACCTACCCCCACCTGGTACGAATCTGCACTTATTTTTTATATTCTTATTATTTATTATTACTTCATATTATATTTTTATAGTTTTAAATTATTATCGATTAAGAGATATGTCATTGGAAGGATTCGAACCCAATACCTGTAGAGATAGAGGTTGATACTCCAACCACTAAACTACTAGATTTTCTTGATAACAATTTACAAATAAATTATATTTATATATTTATTTATTTATTTATTTTTATATAAATATATCTATATATTTATATATTTATATATTTATGTATTTATATATTTATATATTTACATATATTTATATATATATATATATATATATAAATTTATATATAATTAAATATTTATTTTTTAAAATTATTTAATTTAATAAATTATTATAAATTAATCTAATTATGATGAAATTAAATTATTAAATAAAAAATATTTTATTTTTTAATTAGGTGAATAATTAAATTATATTATATAATTTTACCGACGGATATATCCGTCGGTAAATAATTGTTAATTTACCGACGGAAATATCTCATCGATAATTAATTTACAGATAAATTTACCGACGGATATCCGTTCAGTAATTAATTGTTAATTTATCGACTGATATATACGTCGGTAAATTTATTTATAAATTACCGACGAATTTATCGACGGATATATCTCGTCGGTAACTAATTATTATTTTACCGACGGATATATCCGTCGGTAACATCAAATTCCACAAATATTTTATATCCGTTGGTAATGATTATTTTCCGACGGCTACAAATCTGTCGGTAAATATCCGTCAGTAATACACGATTTTCTTGTAGTAATTGTCAGTTTTACAATCAGAAGATCTTGATTGGAATGATCTCACCTCAGTGTATTATATTTGTCATATTCCCTCAAATTTCAATAAAAGGTTCAAAAATGTTGATTTGAAAAGACAACTCATCAATCTAGGTAACATCTTTTAACGTAGACAAATTCTTTTCTCTAAATAAAATTATACTTGTCTATATAATATATAAGATGAAATAACAAAAACTTTTACCAAAACTATCTACTTTAAGGTCTGACTTTCAACAACAAATGTTCTGGTTAGATGAGATTTCATTAGAGAAATGGACTCAAGCTTATGATGGAGAGAAGCGATATTAACATATAACAACAAATCTTGCTAAGTCTAGGACTTTTGTTCTCAAAGGAGCACGAGTTTTACCTATATTTGCCTTAGTAAAAACAACTTTTGAAAGAATTAAATATTGGTTTCTGGAAAGAGGCATGAAAGTAGAGTATATGTTATGAGTTGGACATGAGTATTGATAACATATTACTATATTGCTTAACAAACACGAACAATATGCTCGAATGTGTCATGTTCAAAGGTGTAATCGAGATGATTATAAGTTTGACGTATAATACCAATTCAATCTCTAGCATTGTCGAAGATCGATAAATTACTCCGTTTAATTAAATCAATGGTGGTGTAATTATAGGAAATTTCAAACTCTTCGACTCTTTTGTTCTTATGTTATTGTTGTTTGTTCTTCTTGTCATTTACAACTGACTGCATTTATCGATCTGATCTACAACTTACAAAACATTTATAAGACGTATGAATTTCAATTTCATCCGGTTCAAAATGAAGATTATTGGTCTATTTATACAGGTCCAAAATTTTGTCTTGATCCCAATATATATCAAGATACACGAGGAAGACTTACAACTAATCGGATTCGAAATGAAATGAAATGGATATACAAGTTAAAAAAAATGTTTCTTTAATCAAAATGAAAAATATAATAGTACAAACTGGGATAATTGTATTTTTTAATAATATAATATTTTAATATAAATATAACCATGTTTAAATAATTTTGTTTTCTATTAAATTAATAATTTATTTAGAAAAAATTATTTAATAAAAAAATATTTAAAAAAATCTATTTTGAAAAAAAAATTATGACAAACCCGTGTTAGGTAGCACGAGTTTAATGTAAGAATATGTTACCAAACACATTTAAAAAAAATTCAAACCACTAAAATCGTAATGTAAGAATATGCTACCACACACATTTAAAAAAAAAAATCAAACCACTAAAATCGTAATTAAAAACATGATTTCAGTTTTTAAACATCATTTCAGCACCTAAAATCATCATAACTTACACGATTTAGTCCATTTTTATAAAATTAAAAAAATTTGACCAAATGCAGTAAAACTCAAAATTTTTTCAAGGCACTCTGGTAAAAAAAAAAAAAAACAAAAGCCAATAATCACCCTCCCAATGTAATTGTATATTATAAATATTTTAAATGCTAAAAGAAATTGATTTTGCTTTAAGACAAATTATTTATTTATTTTTGCTTACATAAAGAGACACACACACACTCATGAATATCTTTATTTAAAATGACAATTTATATTAATTGCCTTCTCATTCGTATTTAGAATGATAGTTTATCTTTCTTTTTTTTAAGTAATTATTATGGTTCTTCGTTTATATTCTTTGTCTCTTCGTCTTTTTTCCTGATAGAATGAGTAACACAATAAAAATCTTAATCATAATTTTAAGGTTACAAATTTAAGAAAATATAATATCAATTACAAAGGTGTAGTCTCTTTTGATTAATTGTCAGTTATAGATTTTATATATTCCTCCAATTTAAAAAAAAACGATATTTATATTTAAATTGTTTAAATAAATAAGTTAAATTTAAATATTCTTTTTTCTTTTCACAAATAAAGCTTGAACATAAAATGTTTTAATCAATTTGTTAACATATTTCATGATATGATATCAAACTAAGTTATAAGGTTAGACTTTTAAATTAACATATTAAAACATGCTTTACCTAATATTCTCTTCAAAGCGAAGGTTAATTTTATAATAATTAATAAGATTAAAAAACAATTTTTTTCTATATGTTGAGAATAATAATTAGCTATTCTTAACAAAATTTGACATGAAAATTTAGTGAAACCTGAATCATTGACTAGGATCCAAACAGCCACATGGACAATTTCTAGTTTATAAGAAAACGGTAGTTAATTGTATTGTTCTATTTATTTCCCATGGTCCACCGAAAATTGAAGATTAATTTTATTAGGTGGGGGCATTAATCTATTTGTGTGTGGATTCAACTCTATTTGAATTTTGAACTAACGAAATCTTTGATTTTAATGCACTTCAAAATTATCACAACCAACTAAATTTTTAAATAAAAGCAAGACACTAAAATTATAATTTAACCATATTTATAACTATCCTACGGAGAAATTTAATTTTGTTTGCCTTTAAGTCATGTCAACACTTAAATTTTGACAACATTAACAAAACTATATGGAGCAAAAACTGGGTTTGTCCCAGTATTATTATGTATACTTTTTTTTCCTGGGTCTCTTTTTTGTTGTTTTATATTTTTTGTTCATTGGGTTTCTTTTGAATGGATCTGGGGTTAATTAGCAAAAGGAGTTCTCACAAAAAAATTAGAAAGCAACAATAGTTGCTTTCTGCCCCCACAATACATAAATAAGTACGTTTATAAAATTATTCCAGATTATTAAATTCAAACGCGTTTATCACGTTTAATCAGACACCCCCACAGCGCCAATCAAAATCATCAGTTGCGCTTATTTGAGTCCAGTTAAGTACTATTGAAAGGCCCAAACACTATTTCTTTTGTTGTTTTATTCAACCCAATTATAAAATTAAAAACATGGCATTAACATACGAATAACCAAAATGATGGAATAACTCGTTATGCATGGCTATTTATTTGATAAATTTTATTCCAATTGGAAGTTGTTATCAAACTTATAATTATGTAATATTAAAATAATGGACGACTTTGCTTTATTAATTATATATTAAAGAAAGTTGCAATGGGGTTATCCCGCCACAAATAATTATATTCAACAAACTAATTACATTCATTAATTTAATTCTTGCAAGTTTATGATTTATACAATTAGGGTTGTGGTGGTGTTTGGTTTGGTATATTGACTTTATCTACTAAGTATTTAAGAAAAGAAGAAAAAGGAAAGAAAGGTCTTTATAGCCAAACACACCCTCCCCATTCTTCGTTCTTCAGCATATTTCTCTACTGCCAGCTAGTGCATGCGTGTCTCTGAGTCGACTTTGACTCTGACAACCTTTTTAATTAAGCAAAGAATCCCTTTTTATTAAATGGAACAAAGTACTCTCAATTAAGATTAAGAATATAATTTTAATTTCCTAAACACTGCACCAAAAGTATGTTCATAAATGAAAACTTATTCAGGGTTTTATATTTTAATTTTCTGTATTATTATAAAACAGTATTCATTCACATAATTTGATTTGTATAAAACAAATCAGTATTAATGCATGCATTGTGATTTGAAGGCATGCGTGCGGTGATGTGACGCTTGACCATACGTGGACCTATGTGCCTTAGGAGTAGGTCAAGCCCAACATAACATCCTCTTCTAACCCTGTTACCTTTTGTCTTTTATTAGGCCCCCACTCTTTACCCACGGGCTTTTTCTGTTGCCCAATATTGTTTTACTCAGGCCCGAGGTAACTTGTACTATTGCTGGAAAATGGGCCTAATAGTCTAGTACTCTAAACGGATAAGTAATTCCCCCATCTCATGGTCTATTTTCTATAAAGGGTATGCAGCTATATTAACTTTCTAGGGTGGGGTTGTACTTCCACCAATTTTATTTTATAATTGATACAATAATATTCACAAAATTCTTCATGTTTATCTAAAATTCCGGTGAAGATATCAATAAATACATAAAAGATATTGTTTTCATAATTATGTTATCATCAGTACCAAACTTTTACTAAATTTCCAAATTCAAAATCTTATTTGAAGAAATCAAACTGAACTATGTCTATTAGCATATAAAATAAAAGATTTGATGGGTCATGTGTAATTATTATCACGTTTTCAATAAAACAAAGCAAGTGTATGAACAAATGACGAGTTTTGACCGATAGGAAAGACTAAAAAGGCTTGAGCTTTTCAAGAGGGTATATATATGCATGTAGGAAAAGGAACTTTAATGGTTGATTTGTGGACATTTTATACGTTGAAAATTGTTTTAGAAGAAAGATATGGGTTACAATAGTAAATCTTAATAATTTATATGAAAGACTAAATAATATATTATTAATAAATAATAAATAAATATAAAGAAAAAAATATTAAAGGAATAAAAAATTATAGATATATATTTAAATATATTAAATAATCATTAAATTTGATGGAGATAAAATCATAAATTATATAAGAATTATAAAATTAAAAAAAGATTAAAATGATAAAATTATAAATAAATAAATATATATATATATATTAAATATTTATTAAATTTAGAATATCAAAATTATAAATTATAAATTATACCGGAATTATAAAACTCTGTTTAACTTACTCTTCGTATCTCCGAAGAAGATCCGCTGCTTGCTGCTAAGCCGAGTCTAGAATGGAATTGTTGAGGGAAAAGATTGGAACTTTGTGTTGAAGTTATCTTTTAAGGAAAATTAAAAAATGAAAATGATGAAGAAAGTGAATAAAAATAGTGTTAATTTTGGATGGAAAGAGACGTTAGGAGAAGGGTGGGAAAATGAGAAAAAGAGAAGAGTAGGGCCATAAAATAATGATGAAATAGGAGTATAGGAGCTACGAAGTAATAATTAGGAGTGGTGTAAATCCATAATAATTCAGATGCGCAAACTGTTGGAGATCTTTCAACAAACTAGACAAAGATGGATGGAAGTGGGGACGATGCTTAATCAATGCATTTGGATTGCTTTTTGACCAAAATTAATAACATAACTCATCAATTTTGTGTGCAACACTCACGTACACCATATCTCTGTTCTCCATCACGTTCATTCAAACCCTATAATCACTTTTTCAATTATTCATATATATATATTTTTTTCCGTTTTCTTCTCCATCACCTTATTTATCTAATCATATGTTCTTTCACTTTTCTTATCCTCTCTTTGGTGTATGATTTATTGTAGAGAAGAAATCATTGTTTGGTGAATGCGTAGTCAAAAAATGTGGGGAAGGGGAGAATAAATAGATACCACGCTCATCTTTTCAATTCTTTCCAACTCACACTCACTGTTTACTAATAGTTACTTATGGCAATACAAAGCAGTCAAATAATATTTAATGTCTTTAAGCAAATTCAAATTTCGGTGGAGATTTTATAAATCCTTCAACTAGAAGCGGGCTTCGATGTGGATCATTATGTTTTCACTTTTCCAAGATTTGTTAATTAGTATATTCAAGCTTTGTGTTATCAACAAAATAAACCATTTTTCAAAGTCAATTTTTTTTTGTTTATAAAAAATCGTCTTACACTAACAATATAAAATAATCTCCTTCCATTTACCTTTTATTAATATGCATTACAAAAGTCATTATTTGGATAAAATTCTATGTAAAAAATACGTCTAAAAGAGAAGAATTAGAAGAAAAAAATTAATATAAGTTTTTTCATTAGTAAAATTAGTTTGTGGATAAATTAATTTATAAAAAATACTATATAATTTTTTAATTATATGCAAGTTAATTTAATTTCCTATAAAATAAATTTCTATAATTACAAATTTGTAAAAAAAACAAATTATTGTAAAATAGATGTCCTTTCGGGAAGTACAAACAAATTCCAATCATTAACGATTCAACTTATCTTAAATTTTGAGAATGATTCTTCCTTGATTACATACGAACAAAGTGCACCAAAAGAAGGTTTTGAAGGAAAAGCAAAATCTTCCTTTTGACCCGAAAAAACAATAACCTAGACTCTATGGCCATTAGAACCAGCCGAA
This sequence comes from Sphenostylis stenocarpa, assembly GCA_963425845.1. Classification (NCBI taxonomy): domain Eukaryota; kingdom Viridiplantae; phylum Streptophyta; class Magnoliopsida; order Fabales; family Fabaceae; genus Sphenostylis; species Sphenostylis stenocarpa. Next base: position 3,701,549 of record OY731405.1, on the reverse strand, counting down.
AACCCGAAAATCGAGAAGATGAAAAAAAGAAGAAAATGCCAATAATTGCTTTGATAGTACCAATTAGAGAAATATAAATACGAAACAGCTAATTAACTTATTTATTATATTAAATTACCCTTTTAAATTGTTAATATGGATTCACTACTCTTAAAATAAAGTTATTATCATATATACAAATACAAGTTGCTTTCTATTATGCAACAAACGAATCCTCCATTTTTTTTTTTCATTCTATTAAACTACCACGAGAAGAACTTAGCAACACATTAAACCTTGTTTGAATTTGATAGATGCTTTATTTAATTTATTGTTAATAAAATAGAAATGGTTGGGGTGAAATTTTTCGGTCCAGGGAAGCATTTACATTTTGCAATAACGGAGACAGTAAAAAAATATGAAACACGACCCCATTTTTGGTATGTTCATCTAAATTTGTTTAGCTTTAAATAACCAAAGAAACAAAAACAGCGTTCAGTTCATTGTCTGTATATCTGCAATATACTTCTCAAGGCTCGTGACATGTCGTTAGTTTTTAACGTTTCTATCGTTTTTTTTATCACAAATTTAAAAATCTGTCAAAAATTATAATTAGAACCAAGTCAAATCCTAGTAAAGTAATTAATAAATCATTTTTCTATGTGAAAAAGATTTAAATTAAAAAATAGTCAATTTATAAAGCAGTTTGTAGATTTTTTTTTTTTAAATGTGAACAGTGCTCTTGAATGAAAGTATAAGATTCTAAGTGTGTCTTATGAATATTTTATTTTGTTATAAACTATATTCCGTTTTTTATTCCTGAGATCTTACGAAACCTTATATTAATCGAATACTCCTATCTCTTCTTATTTGGCAATATTGTCTGATAATAGTTAACATGATTTGATTTCATTCATTTTCACACCAACATTCTATTTTTCACACATAATATGATGTGAGGTCACGTCATCTGAAGACATGTGTACCAAGCATGGAATAGAAAAACGATTGTTCTGCTTAATTGGCACCAACGTTGGGTAGAACAGGATAAAGTCTAAGGCAGCAGTATTTATTAAATTATAAGATTGACTTTTTTTTTAAATTTTGAAGGAAAATAGATATAAATTTTTAAAAATATTCTCTGCATTAAAAAAGTTTATGTTTGGTACAGGTAAATTTTTTAATGACATATTTTGTTTTCAGAAATTGTTTAGAGTTTTAAATTGAGTCTACTTGTTTAATAATAATAATAATAATAATAATAATAATAATAATAACAATAATGCAGTACAATAAATATCATATATATATATATATATATATATATTTCAATATTTGAAGTAATTTATTACTTTTATTTGAGATAACCTTATTAGTATTTTAAAATATATATATATATATATATATATATATATATATATATAAATAAATTTCAACATACTTAATGATATTAATTAAAATATTTAATTTAAAAGTAAGAGTTTAATAATTTATACAATGTCTAATAATTAGTGTTATTACACTTTTTTTTCTAATAATGTTATAAATAATTGTTTTAACAATATTTAAAAGTCAAGAGTTTAATGATCATACATAAAAAAAAGGTAAACTGTAAATAATTAACAGTTATTTTTATATGACTTTTTCAAGTAGTTAATGTAAAGAAGAAGCACACGTTTTCAAGTATGATGATCCTACAAGTATATTTTTTTCTAATCGTTGCAATTTTTATTTTGTGATCCTCGATATTCATTTGACCTTTTTCTTGTAATTACTGTAAAATTTTCTTTAAAGTATTTAAAGATAAAATGTCTGTTATACAAATAAACGGTGTATCTTTTATACGACATAGTTGATGAAATAGTCTTAAAAAATGAGATAATATATAATTTAATTTCAATAGTAAAAATATCGTCAAATACAAATTTAGTACAAAAGAAACAAAAATAAGATATTAAAAAAATAAAAATAGTAAATACATGAATTTAAAAGACATAGTTTTGAAATAAAAAATGATGCGTGTACTATAGAAGAAGGTGTTTGCGTGAGAGTCCGTCCATGTTTGGCTCTCTTTGTGATGCCATTCTCAACAACTCATCATCCATGCATGCCTCTGCCTGCCAGCTTGCCATTCCCAAAGCCATCATCATAAAACAATTAAAAAAAAAAAAGAAAAAAAAGTTGATCGTTTTACAGTTTTACTAGAAGAAACCCAAAGCTTTACCCGATGTAGGCGTTTTTGCAGAGTTAGACGCCAAAGAAAAGGGCATTATTTAGATCAAAGAAATGACCCAAATTAGCCAATGAAGTAATGGTTGATTCCCAAGGCCAAGCAATTCAAATTCACTCCCCCACTTACCTCACCCTCAATCAATTCTTGGTCCAATGTACCCTCTAAATAATAAAGCAACGCACGTTGTGGTAAGGATCAGGACGACGAAAAAGAATAACACACCAAAAATACCCCCTGAGCAAGATTATAGGGTCAAAGTGGTCCTTCCAGTGGTCAAACAACTCAACTCCACCTAGCCCTTTCAGGACCCTTTCGTCTTTCACTTCACACAAATTAACAATTTTCCATTAAGAGTCCTGCCAAAACAACCTTATCACCAACCGTCGAACCTCCCTCCCCTTCTACCTCCACACTTTTTTTACCCTTTTTCCAACTCACAAAATCAAACTTTATTTATCTCATTCATTCATTCCTACGCGGTTATTGCTTAAATTTATAACACAAACAAAGGTTTTCCTCACAACATTTATGGAATTTCAGTAAATATCAAAATTTATTAAACCATATTTAATGCTGTCAATTAATGATTGTGATTTGAAATTATAGAAATAATAATTACTTCTTCTTAACTTCAATGGTTTCATTGTCATACAATTATATTGTGGAAAAAGATTAAACAAAGCCCGATGTTGCGTCAGCCTAAGCACGTTTAGATCTACACAGTAGAGACCCTAGCTTACCTCATCTCACCTGCAATGGTTTCAAGGGAATCTCAGAGATTTGAGATCTCAATCAAAAAAACACCTATCACTTCTTCCTCAATCCCAAAGAGCAACAACACCCACAAACGGAAACTGAACCAAAAGCCTAAAAAGATGAGAAATTGGATTTAAGAGGAGCATAAGAAAAAACAATTTTTTTTTTTTAAAAGCAGCGTCACAAAGCAGAAATTGTATCTCTCTAAGCTATATCATATATTTCAATTAATTTTTCCACTCTAAACATATCTTCTTCTATCATTTCTCAGACAGCCAAGAAAATTAACGAAGACAACACCAAACTTGACTACCCTCCATTGATGGGGGTTATCAGAACGACCTTAGAAAAAGCAAAACAAAATTGAAAAATTCTAGCCAAGAGAAACAATTTTTTATGTACAGTATATCTCAAGCGGCCTCCATAACCCTGAAAAGGGATCTGATCTAAAGCGAGAGAAAGGAAGAAGGGGACTCAAAAAGAGAGAACTTTAAGCCCTCTCAACAACCCTCTGTGTTTCCCTCACAAACCCTTTTCTTCTCTTCACGAATCGCTGTAGTCACGCCAGCATATGAGCATTGTCACACATCGCCTCATGATGTAGAAACGCGCCCTTTGCTCCTTCACAAGCCTGGCACACTTGCTAGCGAAAGCACACCTTCTCTGCGAGGAATTCTTGATTAAAGGGGTACTTGAGGACCTGCTTCTGGTGGATCCTTCCTTCTTTGACAGCTTCCATTTCTCATCAAAGTACAACGTTGGTGCGGTGGATACAGAGGAAGCCATGGAGATCAAATCAAATGGATTTTGCTTTGGTGGAAACAGAGGAGAGGAAGAAGGAAAAAGGGATAACTTGGGCCTGCGGTAGTGAATTAATTTACTGAGAGACTGAATCACTGAGGAAGGGACGAGGGGGAGGGGGAGTATTTATAAGGGGTTAGATTGGAAAAAGGGGTAGCTGATGAGGGGGGTCTCATGTGTGTGGCAGTGTGTGTCACCTGGTTCTTCCTTTACCTTGAGAGCCCCACCTTAAGTTTTTTTTTTTTTTAATTATTAAAATATTGGGAAATGACTTTTTTTTTTTTTTATATATATAACATAACAATATATTAAATGTTGGTTAGGGAAAGTATTATTATAGTGAGGTGGGTTCCCAAAGCACACGTCAGTGGTGAAAGGGAGAGAGGGGAATTGAATGCAGGAAATCTTAGACTGATACTTTGTTCATTTTGGTAGGGAAAAGAGAGAGAAAGGGAAATTGAGAAAATGGGGGATGGTGGACGATAGGAAAGGAGAGAGCGAGGTAGGGTAAGGTAAGGTAAGGTAAGGTAAGGTAAGGTAAGGTAAGGTGAGTAGGTAACTGTAAAATTGTGCATGAATGTGTGAGAGTCTGAAACTGAGAGGAAACTTTGTCAGCATGCGGGAGAGGTTTCAGAGAGGATCAAAATGGGAGTGGAACTTTTATAGAGTGAAAAACTTTTTGTCATTGGGAAATCTTGGTGGTGAAAAAGAGCATTATTTGATTTTTCTTTGTAGGCTACAAGTGCCCAATGCAGAAGAGATTCTAGGAGTAGGGGACCAAGGGTGTTTGTTTATGTTGCTGTTCACTAATTTTACCTATATGATCTGGAACCCACTTTTACTTCTACTGTGGATAGATAAAGCTCTCTTGTCTGTTACAAAGCCTATGTTTTTTTTCTTCAAAAGAGATTGTCATTTTCTTAGTGGAATTTAGGAATCTTGCCTCATATCTCTTTTTTAGGACAACAGGTTATTTATGCTCCTTTGTGTCATTTGGCTTTTTTACAAAACCAAATATACATCATATTAGTGGTGAGGTGACAACCAGATTCTAGTTGAAAACCGTGTCATACTTTAATTTTTTTTTTTTAACAGTTATTTTCCCCTAACTCGTATAACCTCCTTCACAAAACTATCTCCATCCTTTTTTGTTTCATTGGTGATAAAAGCATCTCATTTTTTACTCACAAAATGTTTCCCTCGGTGCCTCAAGTGTCACTCTTTATTTCGTTTTTCACACTCCAATCAATCGCATTTCTTGTAACCTCTGCATGATTTGTTTCGCAATTCAGCTTCCAAATCGTTTTGTCTTCTCTCAAACATTATTATCTTGTATAAGATTGAACATCTTTAAATTTTATCTTCTCGCATTTTTATAAATCATTATTTTATTTTTATTTGTTATATTATTAAATTTATCACACTATAGTATCTTATTTAAAATGATTTTATTTTCTTCCTAATTAACTGGAAATTTATTTCTAAATCATAAAATGGCAATCATTTTCACATCGTAATTATTTTTATTGTCAATTGTTGTAAAATTCTTTCAAAGACAAACTCAATAGTGGTCTTTATAATTGTTGATAGTTCTATTATAAATGGTCAATTTTTTTCTTAAAAATAGAAAGGTAATGATTTTCATGTCATAAACGTTTTTATTAAGAGTACAATCACTAATATGGTTGTTCAGAGGTTCATTTGACCTATGAAAATATATTGTGTATTTTATAAGATAAAATTAAGTTTTAAAATTAGGGATAAGGTATTTTCATTTAAGAAAATACATTTTCGAATATTTATATTCTGTAGAAAATTACTCAGTTCACATTTTGAACGAAAGTTATTGTTTTAAAAACTACCTATACTTTCTCCACATTCTTCTATATATTTTTTAATATTTAGATTCAATAATTTATTTCTAAAAATTTATTAAATACCAACCAAACATATTTATGAAAGTACCGTTCATTCATAAAATATGATTTCTGAACATCTTAGTTTGGAAATGTTGATCTATCAAAAAAAAATAAAAAGTGAGATCCACTCATAACTTGTAAGAATTAAGGTATCTCAAAGTATGTTATTCACAGGGGCCAATAAATAATAATGATTTATAATGTTAAATTGGTGAGAGAAAATTTGTATTTTTATTACATCCAAATATAAGAAAAATACTAATGAAATAGTTGTCTAGTAAATTATAACAGACAAGTGAGAAAAATGTTCTTAAACATGTGTATATATATGTAAAGTGTTAAAAATCTTCCTCTTATACTACTTAACCCAAGCATTCATAATCCAACAACTGAAAATGGACATGTTTGATCCCATGATACACTACACATAAAGGAGGAGTGTACCATTATACATTAATTTTTGAAAATTAATTGTAATAATAATAGAGCATTTATGTATTGTATTAGAATTGAAAGAAAGGAAAAAGAGTTGGTTGGCTTGATTCGCCGTAACCACCAGGAAGTTGATAGGTACGAAATTTGAATGCAGAAGGTACGTGTGAAGAAGTGACCAATACCAAAGTCACTCCTTTTTACCTACTCCTGGAGGTAAACAGGCTTAAGCTTCTTTTTCTTTTTTTTCATTTGGATGCTTATGTCATCTCTTAACTGATCAACCATCCTCTGCATTGGGTGCAGCAGTCATGGCGCACCCAGCACCACCATTCCCTATAATCAACTTCTGATTCTGTGAATCTTTTTCCGTCTCAAGTTTTCTTTGTGTTGCTTCTTGCTTGTGCTGGGGTAAAAGCAAATAATAACAAGAACCAAAACGAAAGGTGCATGATATAAACTGTGGATGTGACCGTACGTGGGAGTCGGGGTCCATTCTAATTGTGCCCCATTGGTGAAGTCTCTCTTCTATCATCAAGGAAGAGTGTGTGACCCACAGTGACATATCAGAAGCCGTGTTTATTGTACGAAGCGTGATCGAACATAGCACCATTGTTGCCTTTAATTAGCTACCCTATAAGCTGCTCATGTGCATGTGCAACAAACAAGTTGCGACGTATCCATTTTTTTCAGTTTAACTCGATCATCATCATCATCATCACCACAGTGCTTCCTAGGCATCGCAATGGCAAAGGGTTGCCGTGCCCGTGATGTGAAATATCACTGCACCTCTCTGTAACTTCTCATCAACACTTGCCTTTACATTTCAATGTCCAAGCAAATGAATCTCACCGTGAAATGGACAATTCCTTTTTGAACTCACTCCCTACCACCATGTAACTATCATCAAACGTGACGGGGACGAGTTTCAATTATTGTGTGTGTTTTTTCAAAATTCAAAGTGCAAATAATGTTTCCAAACTTTTCTTCTTTTTTTTCCTAGTTGGAGCCTTGGCTTTCAGGTCATTGTATGTGGTTGCAATCACGGACCCCGTGGTTTTAAAATTTTAGACAATTATGTATCGAAATGAAAAAGGTGTGTACGTTGATGGAAAAATCTCAATTAATCGTATAGGAATTTTGCACGAGTGTAACTCTGACTTTTCTGGACTGTTCCAATTTTAATTTACAGATTTAGTATGCATACTATTAAATGCATCTCTTACTGTCCTACATCTCAAACACTTGTGAATTTTTGGGTTAAAATAATGCCCAATACTTATTTATTCCATGTCGGCATTCCTATCCCTTATTCCTGTTCCCACTTCCCCCTCCATGTGCATATTCAAATCTTTTTAATTATTTCCAAATTTCATCTTCCCATTCGTTTATGGTTCAACATTTGTATTGTTAGTATAATCATACATTCTCACCGCATACTCAACGTCTTACAATCTTTTCTCTAAACTTCATTCTCATAATCTTCTTTAAGCTTAATTCTCTCTAAGTATATACCTTAATTAATTAGGTTATATTTCCTGGTTTTAAAAAATGTGTAATTGTTTTTGTATTCGTAACACATCATGCATGAGGATTATTTTACTAATTAAATAAGCCACGTGAATTGCATTCAGACTACTTATACTTTCATTTGGACAATGTTATCTCAAAATTATAAGTATAGCCACCATAACCACGTGCAAATTCATACTGGAGATATATTTCATTTACTAAAAAATTTAGTGATATATATGCTTATCTTTTATTCACACTATATAATACCACCATGGAATAATAGACAACGACTCTTTTGTAAATAAGAGTTAATTGCAAATTTTTACAGTCATAAGATTAATTCTTATTGATGGCTAAATAAAATCTTAACGAGTTCTAGATTTTTTTGGAGTTAATATGACTTCTTATTAACTGATTTCAGAAAATAATTTATACATTAAAAATACAAAGAAATATATATTACGTTAAATAGTTTTTTTTTTCACACTATTTCTTAATTTTTTTTAATTTTAGTCCCATTTGGTAGTTTATTTTTTTTCAAAATAAATAAATTTGGTCCTCAAGTAAATTTAGTTAAGTTATTTAACAAAAAATATTATGATGTTTGCATACATGATCTATCGTGTACATACAACGTAGCATTGATTGTATGAGTAATAATATTGTCACATATGTCAATATTGTATCTATTTCACATCAACAATAACATTATCATATTAATGTCACATAACATTTTTTTATTAGATAATTTAATAGAATTGATGCAATAGATCAATAGCGAAAATAATAACGTGATTAAATTAAAATAAGAAAAAAGTTAAAAATATATTTAACTTACATATTATATATATATATATATATATATATATATATATATATAGTGATAATATTTAAATCATAACTATAATTGTTTGACCATATCAATATTTAACCATAATGAGTTAGTTAGGGAAGGTATGAATTTGTTTTTAAATATAATACTGGTTTCAACTTGAAATATTCTAATGATTGATATCTAACTTAATTGACATTCCTAGAAGATTAAATGTCTAAATTTGACCTATAATCAATTAAGGATGATATATTAGGATGTTAAATAATTTGACAAACTTAAGTTTTTTTTTTAATATTACTTTATTATTATTTATTTAAATAATGTATTAAGAGATTTTTTATTATTTTTTAGAATAAGAAAAAAATATTATATTATTATTTTAATTTAAATAATTATGATTAAAATAATATTAATATTTAATATTTGTTATATTTTTACTCATAATAAAAATACACATGTATAAAAATTTTAAAAATCTCCATCAAATTTAAGCTAAGAAGAGGTTACTCATTCATATCTAAGAAGTGACATCTCCTTAAAAATATTACACATTTTTTTTACCATATCATTGTTCTTCCTTACAATAAATAATCTAATCAGATCGAATAAACATAATTTACATGGGTTAAGATGTTACTAAATTATACGTAAGAGATAATGTCTCCTTAAAACACCCAATGCACATTAGTGTTTGTTGGAGAAGATAACCTAAGAAGATTTTCGAATAAATTCATAATTCTCTAATTAACTCACATTTAACTACCCTAATAGTAATAACCACTATATTTTGCTTGAATAGAATTGCGTGGCTTTATTTAAGTATTATATATATATATATATATATATATATATATATATATATATATATATTATATTTCGTCTCTTTTTCTTTTATCACACTTTTTTTCTTGAGTAACCGAATAAACCCTTAAACTTATCGGTATCATTTATTTGATATGATGCAATACTAAATAAAGTTAAATTGATTAAAATTTATCTGTATTTTACTTTGTCAAACATGAACATTTCTGTGGTCATGTTTAAATTCAGAGGAAGTAATTCACACATGTAAAATACTAATAGAAGAAAATTGTTGTCCAAATACTAATTCATTGAGCAGTCAGCTAAAAGGTTGAAAATGTAGAAAAACTTCACATAATTGTAACAGGGAAAGTTTGATTTCGCCTTTGCCATTTTCTACCTTTTTTTTTCTTTTTTCTTTATTGTCATCATCCATTAGAAAGCGACTTGGTCAAGAGTCACTCATCTAGAAGGATTGTTAGGGATATATTTATATATTTGTGGCTGACAAGAACGTTTTGTGATTAAATTTTAATGAAGTTCATAGATTCAAAACTGTTTTCAGAAATTGTTTGAAAAAGGAACCTTCTATTGGAAAGTGATGATAATTTTTTCAATGTATTAAAGGAGAAGTTAAAATTTGAAAAGTTATTTATGTCATCTTTCTTCCTCTCTCTTAAAGTACTTTTTTATCCAACATAAATCTCTCAGGTTAATACTATTGTCAGCTACTGAAAATTTCTTTCAATAGTAACTTTTTATACATAAATTCCCAGAATTACATTTTAAAGAGATTATATCTCTTGTATTTAAATCAAGAATTGAATAGATTCTTTCATATAGAACTTTATATGTCGGTGGGAATCATTTGAACAAATAAAGGCATCACCGAAAGAAAAACTAAGAGACAAAATAGGTCAAATTAAATCATTTATCTTTTTTTTTTTCATTCGTTTTTTGTGCTCTAGTTCTTGTTTGCAACAATCCAGCATGCAAATTTTGGACGTTGCTAATCTGCTTCAATTAATTGACAACGAAAGAATATGCACTGACACTGAAGACTTTTCCTTGCACTTTTTCTTTCCTTTTTCCAAGCAAGGTGTGAAACACAACCACTAATCAAGTTATCACCAGGCACCACTAAACTTGTTCATGAAATGGGGAACACACTCCTTTCAAATATTTTCTCAAACTCTCTTCTAGTGGACTCTATGGTGATATTTTCTTGGATTTTCTATTTTGCTTTTTACCTGTGTTGACTTGGTCAAACTTCAAGCATTGCAACTTCAATGTGTAAACCGTTTCATATTAAGCTCATCTGGCACATGATTCACTCTCTTCTACCCAAATTGAAAAGAAGATTAGTCCTATATTTGAGATCATGCGGAATTATTGCTTAATTCAACTTTGTCTGAGTATAACATCATGTTCTTCTCCTTCAAATAATTAAATAAGTTGTAATATCATAATTACCATGCACAATAAAGTTGTTGAAGTGTCGAAGGCAAACATACATACATATACATATATATATATATATATATATATATATATATATATATATATATATATATATTGTTAGACATGTGAGGATTAATATATAAATCTCCAAATCATTTTAAAATGTTTTGTTTATTTAATGTTGAACTTCTAATCATTCGGCGTTATCTAAAGCTATATATGCTCTATCTGTGCTTGGATGTCGTTAAGGTGACAGAAAGTCATGGTTGCTAAAATATTTTCTCATGTAATTAACACACCCAAATCTTTATATCTGCGTCATTAACAATAATTTTGAACATATAATACATATATAAGAGAGGAATTTCTGGTTTTTGTCTGATTCCATCGTCTAATGATTGATTATGATTACTATTAGAATAGATTTCGTGTCTCCTTGTTTTGAATTCTATAAAAACATTGAAATCTCAATATTGATTCCTGTTATAGTTAAAAAAACCTTCCAAGCCAACCGAATTGAAGTCTTGGCTGATAAATAAACAATTTTAATGTTTCTGTAGTTTTTGGCAGACTTTAAAGTGTTATGAATGAATGTGTTCATTAACTCCTTGGTATTTTGTTACTAGTCTTAGCCTACATTCAATAAATGATTTTGGCCAAATAGCCATGGAGAAGACCTCTTGTTTCACGTCCCCACAAAAATGCAGAATCGATGTAGAAATTGATACTCTTTTTGTTATTCAACCATTTTGAAAGTTTTTCCAAACAAAAAATAATGATATTTCCTCTTACTTCTTGTCCACTCCAGTATTTTCCTTGCAATCTCAACATAAGATTTTGTTGTTTGCTTGATTCAAATTCTACTCAGTCAATTACACAATGCCCAGAGGTTAAAAGTAATGGAAGCATATCTTCTCACATGGTTGATATTTAAGTCCTATCCTTTCTAAAATGAACCCGAGGGTTATACAATAACCGTTTTCATATTCTTTTGTCACTTGTTGTGATGCATATTGGTAACTGTCTCATCCTTTTGACAAAATTTTGGTAAAACACAACCATAAAACAGTGAGAAGCTGCCTAAAAACATGCTAGGATTCTCAAGCAATGTTGATAGTTTTTTGAGTTAATTCCTGGTTTAAAAGATTTCTTCAGAATTACAAGGAATATGCCACATATTAGACTTGGGCATGTATAAATCCCATGAATTGGCTGAAGCATAAATGTACTGAATAAGAGACAATTTTTGTTTCATCTGACATTTCCAATTGATCTTAAAAGAACAAAGTTATTGTCTCCTTACTGCATGGTTCCTTACTTGCTCATAAATATTTACAGGAAATGAGTTTTCATCTTAGCCTAGAGTCGATAAGTTTTTCAGTTTTTAGGGAAGAATGAAACATCTACCAAGGATATTTCCAAGTGTGTGACATTTGACGATCTGAGTTAAATCAACTTTTAAGGGAAGAATGCAAAATCTAACATAGAAGATATTTCAGAAATTGTGATCCTCCTTTGACTAATATGCACTGTCAAATTCATTGAACAAGAGTACCATTTCTGCATATTAGTGGGTTACACACAAATAAAAAAGAATACAAGAGGGCCACGAGTTTTAAGGGTCAAAGTATTTAGACAAACACACTGCTAGAAAGTCCACTAATATTCCTAAACTCTTGGACAAGGTCTACACTACACATGGTAATGTGTCATTCAACAAAAGTGTTTCACCACCCTGAGTAAAGTTTGATGTAATCCAATCTCCTTGTCATGTCACTGGGCAAGTTAATTGCATTTAGAAAAAATAATGGCAAAAGATTGTTATGTTTTTATTTGCCATATTTTTGTCTGCAGCAACCAGAACCAAATCCCACAAATCACGATCACATCTTTTGAACAACTTCTCTTCCAATTAGCATGTTGAATACAATTTGATGGCTTGAATTTGTTCTCTTTCTCAAAGGCTTTTTGCTTTCTCATCTATATATGTGAAATTCTCCCTCTAAAATAAGGAAAGATGTTCCTTAACAGCGTGCTGCAACATATACAATCAATAAATAACTAGTTTCTACCAATAAGTTTTCCCTCCTTTCTTGAGCCATGCATATAAGAATAGTGGGAATTACATGATATGCAGAAACCATGTTCTTGAAATGGGGAACAAGTAACGTTTACTGTCAAAATATTTCAAACTCGATAGTGTAAACTTATTACATTAATAAGTATGAAAGTTAAAGTCGTATATTTTATCTAACAACCTTGAGTAAGTTGCTTCATTTTTTATCAACAGCATCGTGCCAAATTGCATTGCATGTAACCAAAGAATAAGATTCTTAAAATGCAGAGCTTAAGTAATTTTAAATCACAACCTAGTTAATGAAGGCATGTTCAGTTTACAAATTCGATTCGACAAGCTTAGATTATACTCACAATTTTTTCTTTTGGCTGACATACTTAAAAGGTAAATTGAGCGTGCCATACATATTATAACTTAAGCTTATTTTTGGATGGTTTGGTTGAATCCCACTGGTTTATTCACCATTCTTCTGTCTGCTTAGTTATTGGACAAATTGTGTTTCCAATAACATCTCGGAAATAAACGTGAAACTTTTGAATTATTTTCCTTAATTTTCCTCGCCAAAAGACTGCTTAGTTTATGGACATTATCATTGATTTAGGAATAAAATACACGCTACCAATCACAATGCATAAGAAGGAGAAACAAAAGGTATATGTGGTGCATGTTCCTAGGACTGCTACATATTGTTGAATATACTATGTTATGTGACGTTTAGGCCCATCCTATATCATGGTATCTTAGCTGAATGATTGGACCAAAGGATAACTCCAATTGAAAAACTGTTAAATATTATTGAAGTTGCATGGATAATGAACACTTCAACGACGTAAAACTTCGGAACGGCGCAGAATTCCATAAGCGTATTAATCTCTTGAACCAATTGAAAATTGTGCATTGCTTTTCCGAGAAAAGAAATTTGTTGGCTTCTGCAGTATTACAATAATGGATTTGGAGGCATCTGGCTAAGTCTTCCTGAAGCAACAATGTCACTGTCTTGTGCTTTGATCGTGATTGTTAACAATCAAAAAAAGCTTTTAATTTTGTGTATTTCAAAGTTTGCGGCAGGCCCTGAAGCTCATAAATCAGAAACTATTCGCATGAAATCATTTTTCTAGTTCTCAATGTTCTTATATGTCATTATTTAGCTATGATACATAAAGTTGAGCAAATAATGGCCACGGTTCACAATTCTCTATGACCGTAAGCCACTTTCTTGTTAAATGGATAACCCTTAACCTTAAAACACTGAAGAAACTATAAAATTCTCTTACTTCAAAATAAGTGTCCTCTTAGTTACTTTATATCCACTCAATTGGAGTGTTATTTCTAACTTACAACTCCAAGATTTTCTCTCAAGCTGCATATTCCACTCGCATGCAAACCGTACAAACACCAATAGTGAGTATGAGGAAACATGTCTCACTTACAAATGATTGTTACTAAAAGTTCAGTCTACCTACCCTGAACCAGAAAACGGAAAATGGACAAGGATCTGTTAACCTCTTTTTCTGCAATGAAGCATTAATTACCAACATCAGGTTTGCATCATGGAGCATTTATAAATGGCTTCACATGGTATGTTATGGTGAGTAGTGAAATACAACCTTAGCAAACAAGCAGCCCTCTAGAAGCATGCCATATGCTTTTGTTGTGTTGGGGCTCTACAACTACGCCTCCCAAAAAAACTCAGTATGAAAGTTATGTATTTATTGACTTAAGCCATATATTCTGTTAAAATTATTAATTCATTAAATGTTTAGCTTGTACGTAAGGTTCACGATGAAGTATTAATTTGTTTGAATTGCTATTTCTGAATATGATTAACTTTTATCAGTATAAAATTATTGATCCTTGATCAACATTTCTGACAAACTATTAACAGATCTAACCATTCAAAACTTACATCACGGATGCAACAAAATGTTTCACATTAGTTTCATGTATGCACATGAAAAACTGCCATTCAAATCCTAATCTTTGTCTTCTGTTGAGGCTAGAATCTGGCCTAACAAATATTCGGTAATGTATGAATACATTTCAATTTGTCCTATTATAGTCCAAAAAAAATATATTGACGCAGCAAGGACAAACGTTAGTTAAAACTGCATAACATGTTGATACGATCTTTTATTCAGCTGATGGATGCTCTTGGTTTTTGGTCCTATTCATTGTGAACAAACGTTGACATAGATAACAATCATAGAATCGATGGCAATGGGAGCATTATCTTCAAGAGTTGATTTTAGAAACCCACTTATATTATGCATCTAGTTCTGAAGTAATCTGTGATTATATAGTCTAATTCTATGGCATAATGATTGATATGAAAGTGGTTGTAAGAGAATATGTGTCCCTTCTGGATTGATTAATGATCGTGGATTTCATAACATAAACCCCTTTACTTAATCATACAAAACCAAGAAGGTTAAAGAAGAGCAAAACTAGAACAACCTCATGTTACAATATTAATTGGAATGGCCTAGGAAACATCAATTGTCACTAATGATAGCTTGTTTTGGCAACATTCATGTTGCTTATAAACTTTACATTCAAGAAAATCCCGGCTGATAGGAACATGTTTGAGTTCCCCATTGACATTAATAAGCTTGTACTTACATACAATGGATTTAGACTGATAACTCTAGGGGACCAAAGAAAACCAAGAAGGAAAACTCTGTGTCAGGGTTGAGACAAGAGACAAGCCATTTTTTTTCTAGTACGACAGTACCAATTTGCTGACAGTGTACAGAGACATTCATATTCAATTTGGTGATGAATTATGTAACTGTGCAACAATGTCAAGAAGCCTTGGGGGTTAGTTTTACGTAAAATTGTGACTTTATTAGCCATTTTTCACATTTGAGGTCCCCACAAAACACATCACGTGCAGTTTCAAGCTACAGGAAACGTGTAAACATGACATTGTGCTCCCGTAAAGCCAAATGTGACTTTTAAGCCAATTTCAGTCTCTCTGAACTATAATCTTTTATATATTATATATTATGATTTAATTATATAAGATTTTTAACTAATATCCAACACTATACAACTTGAGATGTGAATAACTCTAATACAATTTAAAAGATGAATTGAAGTCTGATTCAAATTTATAAAACTACTAAAATTATATAACTTTTGTTCTCTGCTTGGTCTCTCTCTTTTTTCTATCTTCTGTATCATAAAAAATGAAGTTATGTCAAATAACTGGACCATCTTTTGAAAGATTTTATTCCAATTTACACATGAATTGTTGTTTTCTTTTTCGGTTGGTTGTGCCAAATATCACATGCCTACAGGAAAAAAAAATTGTAAGAGTTTTGGACTTAAACTTCTCATTTTTCTTACTTTAGTTGGATGCTCACATGGGCTCTGGCGTGGGTCCAGTCCGAAACGGTACCCCAGTTCCCTATATGGTGGGCCCTAGGTAATTTTACGAAGCCCAAGAAAAATTGGGCCGTTGCTATTGGTCTTTTACAAAAAATATGAAAGAAAAAAACATTGTTTTAACTACTTGCTGTTGCCGAAGGTAGATGGGCTGCATTCTTAAAAAAGAAATAAACTATTACAATTTTAATCCCTTTAATTATTATTCTTAATTTATTTATTTATTTTACAATTTTAGTCTCTACACTTCTTAAAATATCTAAAATTCTGATTCAATAATTTTACATCTTGAGTTTTAATTGAACTAAAATAAAGTCGTATTCTAAAATTGAGGATGGGATCAAAATTACAATCTTGTTTTTTAATCTTGAAATTAGAATCTCGTTAAAAGTAGAAAGACCGGAGATCGAAATTAAACAGAACCAAAATTAAATTTGACTAAAAAAGAAAGAAAACTGGAAGTTTTCTTTTACTAAAAAAATAATTATTTTAGAAGTAGATAGCAAAATTGGATACAGGATTATTAAAATAAATAACTGGTTACCTCATTTGTATTTATATTTTAAAAATTTGTAGTAATGCATATTTAAATTTTTTTATATATAAAAAAATACTAAGAAAATTGTTTTAAAATTAAATCAATCACTTAATTAGTAAAAATATCTGTTCAAATTTAAAGATTTGATCGAGATTTAATCAAATTTAATAAAATATTATTTTTATAATATAATTAATATATCATAAATTTATTAGTAATAATATTTTTTATAAAAGTAAAGAAAAATAATAAAGTTTAATTACCATAAATTATAATAAAAATTATAAATATAAAAAATATAAAAATACAAGAAGAATAATTATTAAAATAAAATAAAAATATTATAAAATATTTATTATTTAAAATTGACATAATTAATATAAAATAAAAAAACTAAAATATATTATATTTTTATAAAAAATTATGTTAAAAAATTTATCATAAATGTTTTTTTTTTCTATTCAGCTGATTTTTTTAATTTTATTGATTTCCTTCCAATTTTTTTTTTTGTGTCAGTTTAATAAAATCTGATTATTTAAAGTCAACGTATCGATTTCTAAATTAATTTTCGATTTCACCTATTAAACCTTCCATTCCGATTCCATTTTCAAAACACGAAACCATGTACTTACAACCTCGTTCAAGAAATTACAATTCCTTAATGATATGAGGAATACACTGTGTTTGTAACCAGCTGTAGTGAATTTCTAAACATGTATAAAGGTAACAGAAATAAAGTTTTTTTAGTTTGATAACTCATTATTCTTTCAAATAATTACTAACATGATTTTATTTTCTTTGATTTCGTTTCAAAACATTTCTATAATGAATAATAAAATAATTTTCAAAATATGGACAAAAAAAACGACAACAATATTTTTTGTGATAAAATAAAAGCAAGACAAGGTTTAAAAGCAAGAAATAAAAAACATAATTTGATAAAATAACAAACAAATCTAAGTTACTAATTATAAAGAACTGAGGAAAAGAAAAAAAATGTTCACCAGCAAAAAGAGTTTTTATGTCAGGTATTTTAGATTTTTTACGTCGTATTTAAGACTAAAGTAAAGTTAAAATGGGAGACATAAATTTACATAGCACCTTTTAGTTCGATGTAAACTCACGTTAATTATCGAGACCTGACATTGTGAACATACACAATAATTAGAACATACACTTAGTGATTAATATACATATCATTCATAAGTATCAAGTATAACTAGATAATAAATATACACAAAGTCATCCCAAAATACACCTAACAAGGGTTCACAAGACCAGAGCAGACAAACTAACTAGACAAACTAACTATACAACCTAACTAAAGAGAAGATCTATTTTGTACGTCCACTAAAATGAAGTATCTCTTGTAGCATCAGTAGTGGTGTCCGATCAAGTCCTCTACTTAGTACTTGCAGATGATCGTATTTAAATTTTACTTGGAGATGATACCGGGGATGAGTTGTGTTCAACGTCACCTATGCAAACATTTCATAATAACAATACATGCACGAAAGGGTAAGACAACTTTATATTCACTTAGAGCATGCAAATAACATTGGGTTAATTAGAAATTACATATACAAACATACTATTAATCAGCACACAAATGATATGATATTATGAATGCAATGTATTCACTAATCTTTTCTAGGACACATCCTAGTATGCAAGACCATGGGGATCCCAAAACCACTTTATCTTTTATTTTCTTTTTTTTCTTTTCGAGAAGGATCGGGAGTTTCATCGGAACCTCTCACCGCCTTGCGGTAGTATACTCATAATTACTTGTCCAGCTCAACCGATCATGAGAAACCCCGGGGCTTTAGTCGGGATAATCAAGCTTGGTAGTGAGAGTCTCACAGCTTAGGTAGCGAGTCCGAGCCACATATGAGCTCGATCACACTCAATCATCCCCGAGGTTAGCATGGAACCGACCCCGATTTTCCATATCCTCCTCATACACTCAATCTCCGACTCATGAACATGATGCATGACTTATCATAACTTCTTCACACTCTTTCAAATTTATTTCACCTCATTATACTTAAATCACATCTTAACTTCTTCAAAATAATACTAGGTTATTTCTTAAGAAAAATCGACGTAGTTTCCCGTAAATCGGACATTCCCAAAATTTTTAACACCCGTAAAATAACCAAATACAGACCCAGAACACTTCTACTTTTCACCAAACCATCCTTCCACCTCATCATATTCATCATCACTCAAAATCATAATTTTCTCAATTTTAATTTATTTTTCTTAAATAATAGTAATAATTGCAAATAATTTCCTCAAAATTATTAAAAATTCATTTTCACTTACAATTACTTGTTTTCTCCTAGATCAAAATTATTCCAATACTTTTGAAAAATATTTATTAATTAAATAAAAATATAAAAATTCACTTCATAATTAAATTATAAAATTCAATTTAATATATAAAAAAAATAGTTTTCTTTCTCACATAGTTCATTTCTCACACCTTTCCTCCATTCCACCAAATTATACAATGCAATTCTATATGCTAATCCATCTTAACAAAAACATTGCACAATAATTTTCTACTTATCATGCTTCATAACATACATACAATATATCTCAATAATCAATTTAAAACAATTATCGAATACTAAACATAGAAATAGGCTAATTCTCAATCTAAATTCATCAATAAATCATATAAAATTACTAATGATTAAGCAATCGATTCAAACAACATTCATGGATGCCTTATAATCATACAAGGTTCCATACACTCAAGTTGCTCCATTTAGAAGCCATAAATTTCACATAATCTTAAAACTTTAAAAATTCATCAAAAATAGAAATGATATTCAAATAATTCCAAATAAATTTCTAATTAACTTAGAAGTAAGGGACTTCTTCTCAATGTTATTTCAAGCAAAAATGAATTATAAAAGTTATCCTACCCCTTACCTTATGTTGTAACTTGGTGAAGAGTAACTCTTGATCAAATAATCTATCAAGTCTTTGGGTCTCCCCTTTGCACCTCTAAGTAGTCTCCTACATGCCAATTAAATACCCCAATTAAATCCTTAATTCCAACCATATTAGACCTCTAAAATCTCACCTCCTTCATAGCCTAAAATTCTAAAATTCAAGACTATGGTTCTTTGAGTTATAAAATCATTTCTAGGGCCTAAATTGATGCTAATGAAATTAATACAAGTAGAAGAGAGTAATGGAAGTAATACACTTAGAGTAGGAAGAATCCTAATAACAAATATGGACAAGGTTCAGTATTTCAGAATTTTCTAGAGTTATATAAACTGTTTTGGCATGAGGTAAGAGCCAAAATTTCAATAACTTAATTACCTACAATATTTATGAAGAAAATAAATTCAAATACCTTGTAGAATAAATGCAGTTTTTCAGTTTACAGTGGTTGTTTCCAACATGGCTCAACTACAATAACACTCTGAACATGCCTTGGTAATTTGACTATAACTCATGCTATACATAAGGTATTGACATGAAATAAATTTCTAAATTTCGGAAATATAATTTCCTACAACTTTTATGAAGAAATCAAGTCCTAATTTCACACGTATCAATCCCAGTAATTCAAAAACCGAGGCTGTTGAAACAGGGCAACCTCTTAACTTCACAGCTATAGCACTTGACAGTAAAATGAACATAACTTGAGCTACAAATATCCGTTTGATGTGAAACAAGTTTCTAAATTTCTATAACTTAAAGGGCTACAACTTTTATGAAGATACTAATTCCTAATTCTGTTCACAAACATCCCAAAATTTAATGAACAGTGACTTACGAATTAGGGTGCTTAAGGTTTTTAGCTTAATCACTTCTAATCCTCAATTCTAAGTATTATTCTAGTGTCTTAGGTGTAAAACCTACAATAACACTCTTTTTACTCCCATTCAAGCTTAACCAAGTGAGAAAAAATTGAAAATGCACCGTTTTGAAAAATAAAACGGTAGAAATGTAGAGTAGATTGAGATAAACCAACTTACCTCTTGGAGTTTCTCAAGAAAATCAATATTTCCCCCTCAAAATCAAACTTCAAAGTGAGGAAGGTTTGAGAGAAAGCGAGAAATGAGAGAAAGGTAGAAGTCACGGGAAGTTGCAGAGTGAGTGTCTGTTTCAAAGTCAAAATCTAAATTTTAAGATATATATATTATTATTTTATTATTATTTTATTATTATTTTTTATTTTATTTTTATTTTTAATTCCAGAAAATTTCTAGAAAATCACAAATAATCTAACCAACATAAAACTCTATAGTCACTTTCCCCAATTCTTAATAATTTAATTATTAAAATTTTGACAAAATTTTTAAAGGTATTAAGAATTAGGATGTTACAATTCTCCCCACTTAAAAAAATTTCGTCCTCGAAATTTGCTTACCTTATGGGAAAAGATGAGGGTGAGATTCCCTCATTTTGCTCTCTAACTCCCATGTTGCATCTGTTAGGAACAAGACAATAATAAAGGAAAGAATGAAGGAGAGAAAAATAAACGACACAAGAATTTTAACGTGGTTCGGCTAAAATATGTATGCCTACGTCCACGACTACACTAGGAAGTATTTTTATTTCTGTGTATATCTCAAACTTTACATAGGGTTGCTTATATAACAAAATAGAGAACCTCATCTCACAATCCTAATCGATGTGGGACTAAATCAAGCACCATAATACTAACAATTCTCCCACTTGGAGTTTGATTTACGTTACCACCTAGTGTAGTGCCTTCATCATCAATTTGCTCGAAGGCCAGTTGAGGCAATGCAAAGCCTCAACTTAGTTGTTGTAACAGTCTTGGTCAACATATCAGCGGGATTCTCTCGCACCTGGAATCTTCAACAAACTCAAGTCTCCATCATTTATCGGGTTTCGATAAAATGATACTTCAATTCAATGTGCTTACATCTGGAATGAAGGATTGGATTTTTAGCAAGACAAATAGCACTTTGATCGTCACTAAACAACGGAGAACCATCTTGTTCTCTTCCTAATTCTTTTAGAAGGTTCTTCAACCATATCATCTCCTTCGCTGCTTCTGAGATAGCTACATACTCTGCTTCAGTGGTTGAGAGAGAGACCCTTCCTTGAAGTTTAGACTTCCAACTGATAGCTGTACCACCCAATGTAAAAATATAACCTGTTGTGCTCTTTCTACCGTCAAAATATACCACTAGGTCAATTGTTAGGATCGAGCGCTTACCACTAGGCCAAAAGCTATAGCCATTAGTCAGAGCGCAACTCTTTTTACTTTAACAGCCCAAGCGCCACGATTCAATTGTGACTCGGCCCACCTGACCTTCGTCACAGGACAATTGATGCTACCTGCAACAATCTCCCCCTCAGCAATTGTCCTACAAGGTATCCCACTCTTGGATTGTGACTTGGCCCACCCGGCCTCTGCCACGGGACAATTGTGCAACCTGCAACAATCTCCCCCTCAACAATTGCCAACCAGGAATCGAACTCGTGACCTTGGCTCTGATACCAATTGTTAGGAACAAGACAATAATAAAGGAAAGAATGAAGGAGAGAAAAATAAACGACACAAGAATTTTAACGTGGTTCGGCTAAAATATGTATGCCTACGTCCACGACTACACTAGGAAGTATTTTTATTTCTGTGTATATCTCAAACTTTACATAGGGTTGCTTATATAACAAAATAGAGAACCTCATCTCACAATCCTAATCGATGTGGGACTAAATCAAGCACCATAATACTAACAGCATCTTCATCACCTATTCCACTCCATACGACCTTAACTAGAGGTATATCTTTTCCACGTAAGTGTTTCATCCTTTGATCCACAATACACGCAGGTGGTGCTTCATAGGTTAGATTATCCTTCAATTGTACTGTATCGAGTTCAATGATGTGAGAAGGATCAGAAATATACTTTCTGAGTTGTGAGACATGAAAAACATTATGGAGGTTTGAAAGAATTGGAGGTAAGGCTATTTGATAAGCCACAAGACCAATCTTTTTCAGAATTTGGTAAGGACCAATAAATTTTGGAGTGAGTTTTCGAGATTTCAGAGCTCTTCCAACTCCAAGTAGTAGGCGTAACTCTCAGGAATACATGGTCACCCTCTTCAAATTCCAACGACTTTCTCCTCTTGTCATAATAACTCTTTTGTCTACTCTGTGTCTGTCTTCATCTTTTCTTGAATGATCTTTACTTTATCGGTAGTTTGTTGTACAATTTCTGGTCCCAAAATAAGATTCTCTCCCGAGTCATACCAAGCATAAAGGTGTCCTACACTTCCTTCCATAAAGAGCTTCATATGGTGCCATCCCAATACTTGTATGAAAACTATTATTGTAGGTGAATTCAATCAAATGCGGAGACTTGTCCCAAGTATCTTTAAATTCCATAATGCAAGCTCGTAGAAGGTCTTCAAGAGATTGAATTGTTCTTTTCGATCGTCCATCCGTCTGCGGATGATAAGCTGAACTCAATCGAAGCTTTGTCCCTAATGCTTGTTGCAAACTTCCCCAAAACTTGGAAGTAAAACGTGGATCTCTGTCGGATACAATACTTGAAGGTACGCCGTGTAACCTCACTATCTCCTTAAGATATACTTGTGTTAATTTTTCCAATGAATAACGAATGTTGATAGGTAGAAAATGTGCTTGACTTAGTCAATCTGTCAATAATTACCCAAATTGCATCATATCTTGTAGGAGTTCTTGGCAATCCAGTTACTGAAATCCATTGCTATGCTCGTCCCATTTCCATTCTGGGATATCCAAAGATTGTAACATTCCCGTGGGCCTTTGATGTTCAACCTTTACTTTTTGACATACCAAACAAGATGCTACGTACTCTGCCACTGATCTTTTCATTCCTGACCACCAAAATAACTTCTTCAAATCTTGGTACATCTTAGTAGTTCCTGGGTGAATACTCAACTTACTCTTATGGGCTTCCTCTAAAATCATCTTCTTGATTTCATCATCTTGCGGAATACAAATTCGATCTCTGAATCTCAAAATTCCACCTGTGTCTTCCTGAAAATCGTTTTCTTTTCCTTGAGATACCAAAGTCTTCTTGCCCTGCAAAAATTCATCTGTTAATTGTGTTGCCTTAACTTGTTCAAGAAAATTGCTAATTATCTTCAAAGTTCCAAACTTAAAACTTTTGGAAGTTATCTCCATAGCTAAATTCAAATCTCTCAATTTTTCCACCAAGTCCAATTCTCTAACCATCATTGTTGACATATACAAAGACTTTCGGCTTAAAGCATCTGCCACTACATTGGCTTTCCCGGGGTGATAATGAAGTTCAAAGTCATAGTCCTTCAAAAATTCTGTCCACCGACGTTGTCTCATATTCAACTCTTTTTTATCAAACAAATACTTAAGACTCTTATGGTCACTGAAAACTTCAAATCTTGCACCGTATAGATAGTGTCTCCAAATCTTCAATGCAAACACCACAGCTGCCAACTCGAGATCATGTGTAGGGTAATTTACTTCATGCGGTCTCAACTGCCTTGAAGCATATGCCACTACATTTCTATTCTGCATTAATACACAGCCTAACCCTTGCTTCGATGCATCACAATACACTTCAAAATTCTCATGAGGGTTTGGAAGTATCAATACTGGAGCAGAAGTCAATTTATCTTTCAACTTTTGAAAATTCTCCTCACACTGACTTGTCCATACAAAGGGTTGTCCTTTACGAGTCAACTTGGTCAAAGGTAAGGCTATCTTTGAGAATCCCTCAATGAATCTCCTATAATAACCAGCTAGACCCAAAAAGCTACGAATCTCAGTAATACTCTTTGGTCTTTCCCATTGCAATACGGTTTCCACTTTCATCGGATCTACGAAATTCCATCTTTATTAATCACATGACCTAAATAACTCACCTTCTCCAACCAAAACTCACACTTTTCCAACTTAGCATACAACTGTTTCTCCTTCAAAACTTCCAACACTGCTTGGAGATGTTCTGCATGTTCTTCCTTGGTCTTAGAATAAATCAAAATGTCATCAATGAATACTACTACAAACTTATCCAAATATGGATGAAAGATCCTATTCATGTAATCCATGAATATCGCAGGAGCATTAGTCACACCAAATGGCATAACCAAATATTCATAGTGTCCATATCGGGTCCTGAAAGCAGTCTTCGGTATGTCCTCCGGCTTAACCCTAATCTGATGATATCCCGACTTCAAATCAATTTTGGAAAATATAGTTGCACCTCTCAGTTGATCCATCAAATCATCAATTCTTGGTAACGGATACTTATTCTTGATTGTAACCTTGTTTAGTTGACGATAATCCACACACAATCTCATTGTTCCATCTTTCTTGTTCACCAACAAGCATCTGGAGCACCCCAAGGAGAAACGCTTGGTCTCACAAATTGCTTTTCCAACATCTCTTCTAACTGCTTCTTCAATTCTGATAATTCTAATGGTGACATTCTATATGGAGCTATTGAAATAGGTCCGACTCCAGGGATCAAATCTATTGCAAATTCAACTTCTCGTTCGGTGGTAATCCAGGAATATCATCCGGAAATACTTCAGGGTAGTCACACACAATAGGCAGATTCTCTATTCTAAATTCATTTTCTCCTTTTAGAGAGAGTAACACCATACATAACTGCGCTCCCTCTTTCAAAGAAGCATTAACTTGGCTCGCAGTTAGAAATCTCAAATTCTCTGATGATGAGTTCAAGGATTCACCAAAAGCTATGGTTTTTGTGTGGCAGTCTAACAGAACATGGTTGGAAGATAGCCAATCTAGTCCTAGGATGATTTCTAAATCAGGGAGAGGCAAACAAAACAAATTTGCAGAAAGATTTCTACTTTCTACAACAATAGGACAATTCAAACAAGCATTGGCAATAACTATAGGAGTACCGCCAGGAGTAGAAACAAACAAGTCATATGGCAAAGCAATAACGGGCAATTGCAATTGTCTCACACAAGCTTCAAGCAATAAAAGAATGAGATGCTCCAGAATCATACAATACATTTAGGATATTCCCATTTATGAGACATTTACCCTGTATCATAGAGTCGGAATGAGATGCCTTTTCGCCACTCATTGCAAAAACTTTTCCTTGTGTCCTTGGCCTCCCGGGTTGGTTACTCGTTAACCCTGCCGCCACTTGCTACTACCGAGCATGACTCTTAAAACTGTTGTTCTCCTTCTTCCACTCAGGACAATCACGAATAATGTGACCTTGCTTTCCACACTTAAAACAATTATAGTTCTTTTTCGGGCAATCTCGTGCAAGATGTGGTCCTTCACAAATAAAACATTTTCCACTGAATCCACTTGATCTACTTGAACTTCCCACTGGTGGTTGATACCCACTTCCTCCATATGAGAATCTTTGCTGCCTTTGAGAAGGTTGGTAAGGTTTTCCTCTATCGGAGGATTGTCCTTTTCTCTCGTAGAAAATTTCGTCGAGGTCCCGAATTTTTCCAATGTGCTTGTTTGGCCTTAGCATCATCCTCATAAATACGACATCTATTTACGAGCGTTGGGAAATGAGTAATCTCCTGGTATCCTATTGCCGGCTTGATGTCGGGACGCAACCCACTTTCAAACTTAGTGCATCGTGAGCGATCATCACCATTATTGTTGAAATACGGACAGTACTTGGATAATTCATCAAACCTTGCCGCGTACTCCCCACGGACATACTTCCTTGCTTCAAATTCAGGAATTCCACTTCCTTCCTCCTTCTCAAATCTTCAGGAAAATACTTTTCTAAAAATCTCTCGCTTAAATACTTCCCAATTGATTGCTCCTCCCGCCTCCTCCAATTGTTGTCTAGTGTACCTCCACCAATGTTCAACTTCCCCTTGAAATAAATAAACTGCAAATGTAACCTTACTGGCATCTGGACAATTCATTGCTATGAAGATCTTCTCTAACTCTTCAATCCATAACTCGGGCTCCATCTCGGATCAAATCCACCTTTGAACTTTGGAGGGTTGTTCTTCATAAAACTTTCTAGACTATGAGTACCAACTTGTCCTGCTGGTTGTCTCTCTAACACTCCAACCATTCTTTCTAGCAATTCATTCAAAAGAGCATTACCACGTCCTCTACCTCTTCCTGCCATCACTTCCTGCAATCACAAATTCAATCAATCCCCTCTATATATGTGAAGTAAAACTAGATAAACTAAGAATTACTCCACATTACCAATTTCACATCACTACTTTTTGTCGAAAATAACAATAGAAGAGTACACAGACAAGCATATTAGGCCTTTCCCCAGGCCTATAGGAAAGAACTGCTCTGATACCACTAATTGTGACACCTTTAATACCAACATTCACTTTATTATGATTTATTAATTATTATTGGTTCTTCTTAGTATTTGATTACCAATACACTCTTGTAGAAGTAAGGTACACAATAATTAGAACATACACTTAGTGATTAATATACATATCATTCATAAGTATCAAGTATAACTAGATAATAAATATACACAAAGTCATCCCAAAATACACCTAACAAGGGTTCACAAGACCAGAGCAGACAAACTAACTATACAAACTAACTATACAACCTAACTAAAGAGAAGATCTATTTTGTACGTCCACTAAAATGAAGTATCTCTTGTAGCACTGTAGTGGTGTCCGATCAAGTCCTCTACTTAGTACTTGCAGTGATCGTATTTAAATTTTACTTGGAGATGATACCGGGGATGAGTTGTGTTCAACGTCACCTATGCAAACATTTCATAATAACAATACATGCACAGAAAGGGTAAGACAACTTTATATTCACTTAGAGCATGCAAATAACATTGGGTTAATTAGAAATTACATATACAAACATACTATTAATCAGCACACAAATGATATGATATTATGAATGCAATGTATTCACTAATCTTTTCTAGGACACATCCTAGTATGCAAGACCATGGGGATCCCAAAACCACTTTCTCTTTTATTTTCTTTTTTTTCTTTTCGAGAAGGATCAGGAG
This sequence comes from Sphenostylis stenocarpa, assembly GCA_963425845.1. Classification (NCBI taxonomy): domain Eukaryota; kingdom Viridiplantae; phylum Streptophyta; class Magnoliopsida; order Fabales; family Fabaceae; genus Sphenostylis; species Sphenostylis stenocarpa. The sequence goes on along the minus strand of OY731405.1, from coordinate 3,673,815 downwards.
TTTCACTGGAACCTCTCACCGCCTTGCGGTAGTATACTCATAATTACTTGTCCAGCTCAACTGATCATGAGAAACCCTGGGGCTTTAGTCAGGATAATCAAGCTTGGTAGTGAGAGTCTCACAGCTTAGGTAGCGAGCCCGAGCCACATATGAGCTCGATCACACTCAATCATCCCCGAGGTTAGCATGGAACCGACCCCGATTTTCCATATCCTCCTCATACACTCAATCTCTCGACTCATGAACATGATGCATGACTTATCATAACTTCTTCACACTCTTTCAAATTTATTTCACCTCATTATACTTAAATCACATCTTAACTTCTTCAAAATAATACTAGGTTATTTCTTAAGAAAAATTTGACGAGTTTCCCCGTAAATCGGACATTCCCAAAATTTTTAACACTCGTAAAATAACCAAAAACAGCCCAGAACACTTCTACTTTTCACCAAACCATCCTTCCACCTCATCATATTCATCATCACTCAAAATCATAATTTTCTCAATTTTAATTTATTTTTCTTAAATAATAGTAATAATTGCAAATAATTTCCTCAAAATTATTAAAAATTCATTTTCACTTACAATTACTTGTTTTCTCCTAGATCAAAATTATTCCAATACTTTTGAAAAATATTTATTAATTAAATAAAAATATAAAAATTCACTTCATAATTAAATTATAAAATTCAATTTAATATATAAAAAAAAATAGTTTTCTTTCTCACATAGTTCATTTCTCACACCTTTCCTCCATTCCACCAAATTATACAATGCAATTCTATATGCTAATCCATCTTAACAAAAACATTGCACAATAATTTTCTACTTATCATGCTTCATAACATACATACAATATATCTCAATAATCAATTTAAAACAATTATCAGAATACTAAACATAGAAATAGGCTAATTCTCAATCTAAATTCATCAATAAATCATATAAAATTACTAATGATTAAGCAATCGATTCAAACAACATTCATGGATGCCTTATAATCATACAAGGTTCCATACACTCAAGTTGCTCCATTTAGAAGCCATAAATTTCACATAATCTTAAAACTTTAAAAATTCATCAAAAATAGAAATGATATTCAAATAATTCCAAATAAATTTCTAATTAACTTAGAAGTAAGAGACTTCTTCTCAATGTTATTTCAAGCAAAAATGAATTATAAAAGTTATCCTACCCCTTACCTTATGTTGTAACTTGGTGAAGAGTAACTCTTGATCAAATAATCTATCAAGTCTTTGGGTCTCCCCTTTGCACCTCTAAGTAGTCTCCTACATGCCAATTAAATACCCCAATTAAATCCTTAATTCCAACCATATTAGACCTCTAAAATCTCACCTCCTTCATAGCCTAAAATTCTAAAATTCAAGACTATGGTTCTTTGAGTTATAAAATCATTTCTAGGGCCTAAATTGATGCTAATGGAATTAATACAAGTAGAAGAGAGTAATGGAAGTAATACACTTAGAGTAGGAAGAATCCTAATAACAAATATGGACAAGGTTCAGTATTTCAGAATTTTCTAGAGTTATATAAACTGTTTTGGCATGAGGTAAGAGCCAAAATTTCAATAACTTAATTACCAACAATATTTATGAAGGAAATAAATTCAAATACCTTGTAGAATAAATGCAGTTTTTCAGTTTACAGTGGTTGTTTCCAACATGGCTCAACTACAATAACACTCTGAACATGCCTTGGTAATTTGACTATAACTCATGCTATACATAAGGTATTGACATGAAATAAATTTCTAAATTTCGGAAATATAATTTCCTACAACTTTTATGAAGAAATCAAGTCCTAATTTCACACGTATCAATCCCAGTAATTCAAAAACCGAGGCTGTTGAAACAGGGCAACCTCTTAACTTCACAGCTATAGCACTTGACAGTAAAATGAACATAACTTGAGCTACAAATATCCGTTTGATGTGAAACAAGTTTCTAAATTTCTATAACTTAAAGGGCTACAACTTTTATGAAGATACTAATTCCTAATTCTGTTCACAAACGTCCCAAAATTTAATGAACAGTGACTTACGAATTAGGGTGCTTAAGGTTTTTAGCTTAATCACTTCTAATCCTCAATTCTAAGTATTATTCTAGTGTCTTAGGTGTAAAACCTACAATAACACTCTTTTTACTCCCATTCAAGCTTAACCAAGTGAGAAAAAATTGAAAATGCACCGTTTTGAAAAATAAAACGGTAGAAATGTAGAGTAGATTGAGATAAACCAACTTACCTCTTGGAGTTTCTCAAGAAAATCAATATTTCCCCTCAAAATCAAACTTCAAAGTGAGGAAGGTTTGAGAGAAAGCGAGAAATGAGAGAAAGGTAGAAGTCACGGAAGTTGCAGAGTGAGTGTCTGTTTCAAAGTCAAAATCTAAATTTTAAGATATATATATTATTATTTTATTATTATTTTATTATTATTTTTTATTTTATTTTTATTTTTAATTCCAGAAAATTTCTAGAAAATCACAAATAATCTAACCAACATAAAACTCTATAGTCACTTTCCCCAATTCTTAATAATTTAATTATTAAAATTTTGACAAAATTTTTAAAGGTATTAAGAATTAGGATGTTACGTACATTACGTTACATATAGTACTAAAAAGACATAAAAAGTTTCAAAATTAAAAAAAAAAAACAAATTTGCGTTGCGTATACCAATATGTGACATAAATTTTTGTTGCGTATACCAATACGTGACGTAAATTTGCTCCTTTTTAAAACAAATTGGGTTTATTTTGTCTTACAACCAAAACTTGCAAATATATATTATAACCAAATAATCTAGAAATTCAAGTTTCTTTAGCTAGTAAATAAAAAATATAATATTATATATAATTCAAACTACATAATAAAACAATATAATATAAACAATAACCTACAAATTAAAATCTATTACAAACTAAAAGTTAGTACAAATTAAGCTAGCTAAACTACATAATACACACAATATAATATAAATAATAACCTAAAAAATTAAGTACTAGAATTGTTGAATGAAAAACCTTATCCATTGTTCTCTAATTTGTGTAATATCATATTCGACAATGGAGATGGATCTTGAAATACCTGAAATATTAATTTGACTATTATAAACATGCAACATGCATAAAGTTCAATAAGCTTAACTAATGTTGAAAGCAATTACCTCCGTCTAATAATCATTTATACCCGCACAAATTATGACTCTCATCGAATACATAACATGGTATCCACATTCAAAATGAGTTTGTTTGCTTATTACACTGAAATGATGAATAAAACATAATGTTATTTTCAAAATTTAAATACAAACAATAATTATGGTATTCACTTATATAAATAAGTTTCTAACCTTAGGATAAATGAACCGCAAAGTCTATGTTCGGGTTTTCCACTTAGAACATTAGTTCCGGATCACGATTCTAAGTTAAAAAAAGTCATATATTATTCAATATGTATTTACAATTTAAAAACATAATTAATGAATAAAATATAAAGTTACCTTATAACAAGTTTTTCATTTCTTGACTTGGTTTCCGAAGTAATGAATAAAACCACACCACGGTGTAATCCCGAGGCATGATTACAATTAACTGTTAATGAGACCTATATTATATGGCATAAAAATTAGTTATAAAAATAAAAATTAAAATACTAACCCTTCAATGTATGGAGTCAAATATATATGTTTTTTTGAGTCACTCATCCATGTTTACATATATTGTTGGATTCCAAATTTTGTATTTCCAGATTTTTGGATGGATTAACTTTCTTCAGATTAAAGTTGTTGATAATCTTGTAAAACTACATCCTATGTATAATTGTTGCGCAAAATCAGATTTCAAAGAATCATATAGATGTGCTTTCATAAAATTTTCTTCACCAATATCACGTATCATATCCTCTAGATTATCATCCATCCCTTCGTCAAAATTGTCTATAGTTGACATAGTTGAGATCAGTGACGAATCTTGACCATTGATTTTGGGGGGCTAAGTAATATATTATTAATCAATATAAAAGAAAGAAAGAAGATAAAATTGTGAAAAGATAAAATTGTAGATATATACTTAAATATATTAAATGATCATTAAGTTTGAGAGGAACAAAATCATAAATTATATGAGAGTTACAAAATTGAGGAAGGACTGAGAGGAGAAAATTGTAAATATACAAGTAAATATATTAAATGTTCATTATGTTTGGGGGGGGCCAAAATCATAAATTACATGGAAGTTACAAAACTTTGGGGGGCTCATGACCCCCCCTCAGTTCCCAAGAAGATCCGCCACTAGTTGGGATGTCTAATATTTCTCCGTGCCATATCCATATTGTATAACTCTTAATAATACCATAAACAAACAATTGATCACGTATATCCTCAAGTTTATGACGAATTTGATTCAAACAATGAACACACATGGACAATAATATGTCCCTTTCATAGCTTTTTCATTTTCACTGGCAAATTTCAAAAATTCCTTATACTCTTCACTAATACGACGTGAATTCATCCAACTTCGATTCATATTATGTTATAAAGTTTCGTCACTCCAAGAGATTCAAAATTTATATTTAAAAAGAAATTAATATACAAACAACAAAGCACGTAAATGGAGTGTGTAAACCGAAAATGCACTCAAGCAAATAAACAAGTAATGACATTCCAATAATAATTTAGTGGAAACATTCATACACTAACGTGATTGAGATCCCAAAAAACAATCACGGATTCAATTTAAACATATATCAGAAGACATAGAACACTAACCTCAAGTATACACGAAAACGATTTCAAACTTGAATACAATCGGGGAGAAATGTCAAATTCGTAAAATGAGACACAATGTTGATGTCTTTTACTGTCAAAATTATCGAAAATGGTATGGAAAGGTAGTTGTCGTCGTTCTCAAAAACCCTTACTGGACGAGACGAGGGAGCGGGTCTGGAAGAGAATAAAAGATAATTTTTACGTCGCGCATCCTAGGAGGTGACGTAAAAAGCCTCTTTTACCTCGCACCTAGGTGATGCGACGTAAAAGAGAGATTTTTATGTTGTGTGCTGAGGTGCACGACGTAAAAAGTGAAAGTTTTTTACGTCACGCACCCCAACACGCGACGTAAAAAGCCTTCTTTTACATCGTGTCATCCAGATATGATGTAAAAGAGGCTTTTTACGTAGCCTCCTAGGATGCGCGACGTAAAAGTTTCGCCACTTATTTACAAAATTGTCACCGTGTTTTATCTATATCGAATATTTTTGTATGCGATAACAATTGAGTGGCGTAAAAATCCTTTTTGCACTGGTATAACCATTTTATTTACACTAGTGGAAAAATAGCTTTCTATGACGGGTTTTTATCACGGTCGTAATCCACCCGTCATAGTATGTGGCGCGGTGACAATTTTGTAATAAAATCATAAACTTTCTATGTCGGGTAAGTTTTAACCGACATAGTAAGTGGAAAGGTCACTTTCTATGTCGGGTAAAATTTAACCGACATAGAAAGTTCACTTTCTACGTCGGTTAAAATTTACCCGACATAGAAAGTTAACTTTCTATGTCGGGTAACATTTAACCGACATAGACAGTTAATTTTCTATGTCGGGTAACATTTACCCGAAGTAGAAAGTGAACTTTCTATGTCGGGTAAATTTTAACAGACGTAGAAAGTGTCTTTGATGACGGGTGTTAGGGCAGCCAGACATAGTATCTTCTGTTTTACCCTCCTCCCACGCTCCATTTCATTTCATCACTTCCCCCCATAGCAGAGCTCCCCATACGTTTCTCCCTACGCTCCATTTCCTTTCATCGGTTCACCCATACCAGAGCTCCCCATTCGCTTGTATACGTTTCTCCGCACCCACATTTGCTCGTCACGCCACCTGCCAACGCTTCGTGCCGCCCTGCTGCTGCTGGTGCCGTCGCACGGGATACGTTTCTCCCCACCCGGCTCCGCACGTCACGCCACCTGCCACCTCTGTAGGTCTTCAAGAGGTAAGTTTTCGTGCTTGCTTTAGCCAATGTAGGTTTACGGTATTGAATCTAGTAAGTAATAATGCTTGTCAAGAGAGGGAAACATCACGGGTGCCTTTAGCTAATTTAGAGATGTATTGTAAGTAGTTTAGTCATTTGAATGTGTTTACGTAGGCATTCTTTCGTGATTTTGATTTTGAACATTAGATTTGTATTATAATGTAGTTATTTTGAGAGTGGAGTTGGATTTCATGTAGGCATTATAATGTAGTTATTTCGTGTTTCTGTAGCTAATTTGATTTTGAAAATTAGATTTGTAACAATGGATCGGAGTTGGATCAATTATAGACGAACAACAAATGAATATGAGAGTGGAGTAGAACAATTCCTTGAATTTGCTAAGATGAATGTTCAGGATAATGATGGAAGATTCTATTGCCCTTGTGTTAGCTGCTTGAATGAGCAAAGATTACCGACTGAAGTTATTCGGGAACATGTTCTTTGTGATGATTTCCTAAAGAGTTACATAAAGTGGACATGGCATGGTGAATTATTAAACATGCCAAGTGTAGAAGACAAAGAAGAAGTTGATCTAGAGATGGATGATCAGGTGGAGGAAATGATTCGTGAGCTTGGACAAGATGCCTTCCAACACACACATGTGTACGAGAAGTTGTCCAATGATGCAAAAAAGCCTTTGTATACAAATTGTACTAAGTTCACACGATTGTCGGCGGTACTAAAATTGTTCAATGTGAAGGCAAAGAATGGGTGGACTGATAAAAGTTTCACAGAATTGCTTGAGTTGTTGAGTGACATGCTCCCTGAAGGTAACACATTGCCAACCCGCAATTATGATGCTAAGAAGATATTGTGTCCAATGGGTATGGAGTACCAAAAAATTCATGCATGTCCGAATGATTGTGTGTTTTACAGGAAAGAATTTGAGAACTGTCACGAATGTCCACAATGCGGGGAATCACGATACAAGAAGAAGGATGGTGATTCGACAATGATGTTATGAAGGGTACCCCGGCAAAAGTGTTATGGTATCTTCCCATTGTTCCAAGGTTGAAACGATTGTTCACTAATGGAAATGATGCAAAGCTCACTAGATGGCATGCGAGATAGTCGTATTAAAGATGGTCAGTTGAGGCATCCGCGAGATAGATTGCAATGGAAAAAAATTGATTCCATCTTCCAGAATTTTGGTAATGATCCAAGAAACATTAGGTTTGGACTTGCTACGGATGGAATGAATCCATATGGAAATTTAAGCGAGTAAACATAGTTCATGGCCTGTGGTGTTAGTTATTTACAACTTACCTCCAGTGGTTGTGTATGAAACGTAAGTACTTGATGCTATCTTTGATGATCTCGGGTCCCAGGACAACCTGGAAATGACATTGATGTTTTTTAAGCCCATTGGTTGAAGAGTTGAAGATGTTGTGGGAGGAAGGTGTTGATGTGTTTGATGGGTACACAGGTGACTTATTCAAGTTGCGTGCAATGTTATTTTGTACAATTAATGACTTTCCAACATATGGTAATTTGAGTGGCTACAGCACAAAGGGACATAAAGCTTGCCCGATATGTGAAGAAGACACATGTCACTATCAACTACAACATGGAAGGAAAACAGTGTACCTTGGACACCGAAGATTTCTTCCTTCAAACCATTCATATCGTAAATTAAAAAAATCATTTAACGGGTGTCAAGAAAATGATGCAGTCCCAACACCTTTAAGTGGGGAAGAAGTATATCAACGAGTAAGTGCAATTTCGTGTGAGTTTGGAAAGACGCAAAAGAAAGTCACAGGTATATGGAAGAAAATGTCAATCCTTTTTGTTCTTCCATATTGGAGGGTTCTTGATGTGAGGCATTGTATAGATGTCATGCATGTAGAGAAAAATGTGTGTGACAGTATCATCGGAACGCTCCTTAACATTCAAGGAAAAACAAAAGATGGTGTCAATGCTCGTTTGGACATGGTTGAAATGGGTATAAGAGAACAATTAGCTCCTCAACCTCATGGTAACCGAACATACTTGCCTCCGGCATGCCACACACTTGTCTAAAAAAGAGAAAAAAAGTTTTTGTGAGTTTTTACGAGGTGTGAAAGTTCCATTTGGTTACTCTTCCAATGTGAAGAGACTTGTATCTATGAAAGATCTCAAATTGCTTGGGTTAAAATCTCATGATTGTCATGTATTGATGCAACAACTTCTACCTGTGGCTATTCGAGGTATCTTACCGAGACAATGTTAGATATTCCTTAACTCGATTATGCTTTTTTTAATGCCATATGTAGTAAAGTTATGGACCCGGATGTTTTGGATCAGTTAGAGAATGAGGCTGCGAGTAATATTATGTCAATTTGAGATGTACTTTCCTCCATCATTTTTTGATATTATGGTTCACTTGATTGTTCATCTAGCCAGGGAAGTTAGAATCTGTGGTCCGAGTTTTCTTACGATGGATGTACCCTTTTGAGCGATACATGAAAATATTAAAAGGGTATGTGAAGAACCAATATCGTCCTGAAGCATCAATTGTTCAAAGATATATTGCGAGAGGAAGCTATTGAGTTTTGCACAAACTACTTATCGGAAGTTGAACCTATAGGGTTACCTAAGACTCGTTACCATGGAATAGGTCTTGGTAGAGGAACTCGAGGTGCAAAAGTTGTGACAATGTGTCGAGATGAAGTACTTCAAGCGCATTTGTACATATTGAATAACAGTGAAGAAGTCATCCCCTACTTAAGTGCTCATAAAGAGATTGTGAAGCGAAATAATCCACGTATGCCTAAAAAGTGGGTGATCACTGAACACAACAAGAGCTTTTTGAAGTGGTTTAAACAACAAGTTAAAGGTGACAATACAGACTTCTGATACACTAAAGTGGCTAGCATGTGAGCCAAACTTTGATGTGATATGTTGGGGTGGGTATGATATAAATAACTATTCATTTTATACAAAGGGAGAAGATGAAATAAGCACAATGCAAAATAGTGGAGTCATGGTGGTGGCTGAATCAATGCATTTCTCGAGTTCAAAGGATAAATATCCAATAAGGGCGTCAATGGGCTACTTTGGTTTAATTGAAGAGATTTGGGTAATAGATTACACGATATTCGAGTACCTATTTTTAAATGCAAGTGGGTTGATTTTAATACTGGCATCTTCACCGATGATCTTGGATTTACCTTGGTTAACCTTGAAAATACTCGTTATCTCAGAAGAACCATTTATCATGGCATCTCGAGGCAAAACAAGTGTTTTATGTCACTGATCCCGCTAACAAAGGATGGTCGGTGGTTCTACAAGGAAAACCCATGTATACTTCGATGAGAATGATGAATTAGTACTTGATATACCGAGACACCATGTTTCTCTTCAAATATGCCAAACTTGAGTGTTAATGTAGAAATAGATGATGTGCATGCCATCCGTTATGACCATATGGAAGGATTTTGGGAGAATGCTCCAACTTGATAGGAAATTTAAGCATTCAATCTTCATAGGAAATTTAACTTGTAACAATTTAGATAGAATTGATTTAAGTTAGGAAATTTACATTCGTTTAAGTAAATGAACTATGCAGGAACTGGATCTGTACTGTACATATATTCATTTCAATGTGTTTCATATGTACATATCATGTACTGGCAATGAATCTGTCTGTCTTGGATATATATCTGTAGCAAATTTATATATGAACTGTGCATATCCGTACATGCTTGGATCTGTGGTTATTTATGCGGAAGCTGTGATGAATAGGCAGGTCTACTCGAAGAAATGTAGCATCTCGTAAATAAAATGCGGGTATTTAAAAAAAAATAACACTTTCTACGTCGGTTATGTCATTACCCGACGTAGAAAGTACTTTCTATGTCGGTTATAATTTTAACCGACATAGACGAGTAAGACTTTCTATGTCGGTTATATGTGTTAACCGACATAGAAAGTATTACGACAGTCGAAATCGGCTATGATCGATCAGATTAGCTTCATGACCGATCAGAACCGATTATGACCGATCAGAATAGCTCATACAAAATAAGACTTTCTACGTCGGTTTCCTGATTAGCAGAGCGTAGAAAGTCTTTACCGTGAACCTGATCGATGAATAGCTCTATGACCGATCATAACCAGTTTGACTGATCATAATAGCTCAAAGAAAGTAGGGCTTTCTACGTCGGTTCCTATTAACCGACGTAGAAAGTTACTTTCTACGTCGGTTATTAGGAACCGACGTAGAAAACCTTACTTTCTATGACCCCCGTATCTATGTCGCCGCTTTAATCGATGTCGAAAGCCCATTTTAACCGATGTAAAAAGTCTTTTCTGCAGTAGTGTTAACCTACACAATTTACTCATTCGAAAGATATTTGTGAGTTAGTATAAAAAATGTTATTTTTTCAATAAAATTTGCTTCTTTATTTTCATGTTTTTCTACATCTTAGCTGTTTTCACGCGTAAGTTTTCTTCATTCGATGCATTTTTTTCAATATATAATTTCAAACTGATGATGATTTTGTCAGAATTCATAAAAGGATTGCTTAATATTTAAATGATAATTAGATACTTTCCTCGTATTTATTAGATGTAAATATTTGATTTAAGAATGAAACTATCTTGTATATTATAATAAAATAATATTATAAGGATAAATTTTTATATGAAAAAAATATGAGAAAATAAATATAAATTATTATTGATTTCAATTTCTAAAATTGTATATCAAAATATAATCTCCTAATAATGGACTAAAAGGTATGATTAAGAAAAAATTTATTCTCGATTCTATTATAAGCATCAAATTCTGTTATAAAGTTATAACACTTAACAGACTTTTACAATGATAAATAATATATAACTTTGACAAGATCACAATCTAGATGTAAGGATATAAAATCAATGTAGCTGAACTCTTTGAGGTTGAAGAACCAAAAGAGTGACACCTATCAAGATACTATTGGTTATATTTATAAGATGGTTATCAGAATAATAATAATAATAAACAATTAAAACTTATTATTAAATATCATTTATGGAATATCAAAGTATTAAAATCCTTTTATCATACATTATCACTATCAAAACTTATAGATGTTGAGAATATGAAAGATTAGGACTAAGTACAAATTACAATAATAAAGTAATTTGAATAAATTGGTTCATATGATTGTATTTTTAATTTATTGAACTGAACTTTATGAAAAAAAAATTACCTATTAAGATTTATGCTTATGAGACAAATAGAATATAAAGATAATCAAATATTTTTGAACTAGAGTGAAATATAAAGAGTAGAATGATGTTATTTATAGATTTTTTGTAAAATATTTTATATAATAGATTGTACCAGTTTTGATATTATGGGGTCTTTAATACAACATTATATGTAATTATATATATATATATATATATATATATATATATATATATATATTTATCTTGGGTTATTATCATACTGATTGATATAAGAAAAGTTTAAAATATTATTATTATATAATAAATATTATGAATTCGAGAATTTGAAAAAAATACAAAATAGGAAGAAAATAACGTTATTCGTAGTTTATAAATTATGTGGTGGTGGTTTTTTTAAAGTAAAAAATGATTCCTCCTGTTGAAATATGCCTTCTATTTTTGACTAAAGAACTGCAGCTATTATTATTATTATTCAGTGTTTATGTAAAATCCCCGTGAAAGATGGGGAATATGTCATGGTTTTTGGTCAATTCACATTCTGGCACACGTTTCTTACTTGTGTTGATTGTTATGAACTTGGTACACACTTGTGATTTCAGTTCCATGATACATGGTGAGAGATCTCAGAAACTGGAGCTGAAATACAAACTAATAAGACACTTTCCTGAATGATGATCAAACTCACAGTACAGTTTACTGACACATGGAGCTGGTCGTGTCAATTTCGATCACACATATCTGACGCAACAAGTAGTCAGGACTCAATTATGAAAGCAGACAAAAATCACAAGAACCTTTTTTATGATGTTTCAAAATTTTCTGATTAAATGTAATGTAAGAGAGATGCTAATTAATATTTTTGCGAGGATCATATAAATTAAAATGGACATCACCACACACCACATGATTACGGTTTTCATGATATTTGCATGGCATCATCTCGTATTATGCATCTCTCTGTCTGGCATTAAAATTTGAAACTTGAATGAAGAGAAAGATTTCGTGCAGTGAGGTAGTGTTTATGCACACAGAAAAAGAGAGGGAAAGGTTCTAAATAGGAAAGGCTATGGAGGAAGGTTCTTTTACCCTAAGAACAAGAGGCCCACGCATGTACGATGGTGGTACGATAATGTCAGTTGTCAAACTCAGATTGCACTACACGTCCTTGCTACTCGTATTCCCCACAAGTACTTAATAGCCTCAAATGGGGTCGATGTGATTTCTTCTGCCATCAACACGACTACCTAAAAATTCTTCATCATATAATTCACACTACTCATCTGCACTTGCTTATCTTATAGGCTACTTTACCTCTTCCTCACCAATCATATAACTCCCCCATCGCACATCTGCTTAATTAACTTGAAAGGATAAGGCACGTTTATTATGATATACATAGCTTCCTTTACTTTTTCGTTGACAAACTTCATAATAAATCAAAATTACTTGGGAGATTTTTACACATTTTACATTATACAATTTGGGAACATATCATACATATATCAGCTGTATAAAGAAATAATGTAATATGTTTATTAATTTTAATCAATAATTAATGTGCAAAATAAACATATCACATTGGTTTGTAAGAAATGTATTACATTGGTTTTTATATAATTAAAGTAATTGTGATTTTTTTAAAATAAGTTTATTAATTTATTTTATACCTTACTTTTAATTTTTTCATAATCATACTAAATATCTTTTTTTCCTTAGTTAAATATCCATTCTAACTAATTTAGGAAAACAATAAGATGATTTTTTTAAACAAAGAATTATAACAAAAAAAAATCTAATTTTAAGGAAGAATAGTAGGTAGAAAGATGAAAATATTGATAATAAATATGACAGAAGAGATAAATAAAATGTAATTATCCAATCCAAATCAATTAAAACCATTTTATTAAAATATGTTATGATATATTATCTTATTAATTCTTTTTTATTTATTATTTTATATTAGTTTTTATCTTTTAGTCTATTATTATCTTTGAAATCTTACAGAAAGAAACAATATTAAAGAATAAATCTTATTTTATCATTTATTCTTAAATATATTAATTTATCCTAAAAATTGATTTGAGTATTAAAATATTTTTATAGGTAAATTTTAAAAAAAAATACTTTAATCATCTTAAAATCACAACTTAAAATTTGATATATTGAGCACGTCCTCTTACGAACTTCTACCAATACGATAAAATCATTAAAAATATATATATAGAAATACACAATACTTACTTAATGTGAATGAAGTTTTAAGTGATGATCTCGCTGACGAAAAAGAGGATAAATGAAATGACCATATAACGAATGTGCTCACTTCTAATAAAAAAATTGACAGATAAAGAGTTGCATGAGGTTGATGAGCAAACAAAAAGAGTAGAACGATACTCTTAACTTTTACGAAAAAAAAAAGTGAAAGTGAAAACACAACGAATAATAGCATAAATAATAAAAAAAACTATATTATATTATTATTCGGTTCATTAATATAATATGTAAATTTAATATATATAAAAATTGAAACAGTGAGACAAGACTCTTCTTACATCTTTTTAATTAAGAATAATTAAATAAATGACTAAGAATAAGTAAAATAAATAATATGAAAATTTTTAAATATTTTTCTAGACTAAGAAAATACCTATTACACGAAATTAAAAAAAATAATGATATATATAAAATTTTAATTTAAAATTAATAGATATTAAATAATGTAATTAATAAATATAAGTTATATTTAAATAATTAAGTAAATCACGTGAAACTCTTTCGTGATATAATTCTGATATATAGATGATAAGAATGATTAAATTTGTTTGATTCTGAGAACAAAGTTTTTTTTTTTTTACAAAATCACTGTCCATGTTCAAACTTATGAACGACCCATAACACAAAGTTTGGTCTAATTGTGTTAAAAATGGTTGTCTACCAAGGCAAAATTTTCTCTAATACCGATGAAGTTGTAAATAACAAGGTGAATATTACCCAATATTTTAAACGCATTATTTAGAAAATTGAAAATGAATGTTTGATTGAAACTATTATTTATGTACTTTATTAAAAATTGTACAACTCAGAATCACTCCTCATATTGATTCAGATTTATTAAAAATCACAAATTTCAAGAATCTCACATTCTGGAAGCATATTCTTTATTGATTGAAATAAATTGTGATACTTTTATTATTTCACTGTTGAATGGCTTTAAAAATTCAGTAACCTTAATATTATTAACAGCACGATAAAGTTAATCAGTAGTGATATTCTGAAAATCAGAAACCATACAACTCTTCAAATAACTCACTTTTATTAATATAATAATCTATAGACTGATTTAATAAAAATAAAAATAAAGTAAAACTATTATTATAATATTAAAATAGAGTTGTTTATAGAAGTTGTATGAATTTGGGTTGTCAAAGTATCATTTTCAAAATCAATTAATTATACCATATATTAAATATTTGTTCTAATTCATTATATTACATAATATTATATAATGTTATTTTAAATTATTTATTAATTGTTTATATTATCAAATAATAATTAACTAACCAATAATTTTCTTGATTTAGTCTATGATCCACAAATAATAATTCACAATGTATTTTAATAAAGTCATAATGATAAATAAATAGTTCTTCAATCTTAACTGTTTTTCGGTTTAAACAATTTAAACAAGAACATTTATATCTTGCTCCATAGTCACTAGCTAATAGCAAAATACTGTGAATTATATTTTTAAATATTCATTAATCATATTCTTATATGATTCACTTGTAGTTCTCTTATTTTTATTGTAATTATTATTTATTAACAATATTATAATATTGTCAACAAACAATATTTATTACTTGAGTACCATTCTTCTTGTTTTTAAATTTTTTTAAAAAAATTAATAAAAAATTAATCATGTAAAAAATATAAGTAATATGGTATGTGTTTAAAACTTTTAATTACTAATCAATATTGTAAACAATAATTAATATTTAGTTTTAAAATGTATTGTGCTTTTAACATAATATTTAATAAAATTATTCATAACTTTTTTATTAGATTTTTTGAAACAATAATTTATATTATCAGAATAATAATAAATACATCATGAGAGATTATATAAGCTTCCATTGTAAAATAAAAAGTTAAAAATGTTTTGATAACAATTATGAACTATTTAATAGATACCAATTGGTAAGGCTGAGTTGAACTTAGTTAAGTTGGAGCATATTCAATAAGAACGTTATCTTAAACCTCAAATTCGATTTAATTAATGCTCTTGAACAACTTATACTTAGTGTAAGCTTGATTTGGTTTAAAATTATGATTATAAGATATGTTTTTATCTCCTTTTCCATAAAATAAAATAAAATAAAAAATGAAGTGTAGTTACACATTTTATTTACAAAAAATTAATAAAAAAATAATTTACATATTATATATACAATTTATTTGAACTCATTTATTTAAAGCTTAATTTGGAATTATTGAATTTCAATTTATTTGACTCGGAAAGTAAAAATACAATGAATTATGAAATAAAGTGTGTGTGATAATTTCTTTCCTTGCAATCTTATGAAAGCAGTTTGACAAGACCCTAGACAGGCCCAGTAATTAAAAATGGTCTTCTACATATTAAAGAAACGAAAGAAAAGAAAAAGAAAATCCACAACATACATACGTGTACGATTAGCTTCCAGAATTCATGGCAGACACACTTATTGCATATTTTACACCACATAAATATTTGGTTCACAAAACATTTCCACCTTAACACTAGTATAATAATGTCTTTTTATTTAGACGCACGAGAAACCCTTGTGTTCTCTGGTCTCGTTTTCTTGCTTCACCAGTTGTTGAGAAATTCCCATTGGTCTGTGGATGGAGAAATGCTGCATTGATTTGAACCTCCATCAATGTTTTAGCAAAAGAAAATTACTGAATAATTACACAAGAAAGGTAATTGGAAAGGGAAAAGAAAGATAAAGATACCAACCAAGGAGAAAATTATAATCGTGTCATTTCTTACGTCTAATTATAACAAAGGGAGATTCTTATCAAGGTACAGTTGAATGCGTGTCCCTTGGCCACAATTAATTAAGTACTGGGACAAGAGAGACACACTCGAAAACAAATTTGACTTGATTGATTCACTTCACCCTCCAAAGAATCCAACTACAGCTATGTTAATTCATGTGATCACCTTTTCTAATTGGGCTACTACCATGGATTATTTACTATAACATGTCATATATATTCTACAATCTATCATTTTCCTATTTTTCATTCAAAAAAATTGTTCATACTGACCCTGCCCATACATCATGCACACCACTTTCTTTCCTTTTTATTGTACCTATCTTAGGAAAACAATATAGCAATTGCTCTTTTTTATTTTCTTCATAACTTCCACTTTCATTAATTTGAGACTTAAATTATTTTAGTCTTTTCTTCTTTTTAAAAATCAAAAGGCCAAATTATATTTAATTCATGAAATAAATGTATTTTAGGTTCATTTATCTACTATTAAAAAAAAGCTACAATGAATTACTTATTTATTAGTTCCCATTATAAATAAACACTTAGTCATTGCGACTAAGCCTAATAAATATAGTCAAGTATGCACTATGGTTTGCTGTAAAAAAAATTTAATAAAAATTAATAATTAAAATATATACAATAAATTGTGTTGGATGAAAAGTGAGTTTGAGTTGATTAATTTATTATATCATTTAATAAATAGTTTAATAATGTGATTTGCAAAAATTAGTTCAAAGTACTCAATACAATAGTATAAAATAAAAAGAGAAGTTTGTTTAAAAATATATATTTTTTAATTATAATATCTACGATTTTACTTATGATAGAAAGAAAAAAATTGTTTTACTTTATAGGCATCGTTAAAATCCACTCGTAAAAAACTTAAAAGGAAAACAAATTAGAATTTTGATCTATTAAATTACCTCAATGATTCAATGCATGAGTTGACGTATGGTTGCTCCAAGAGAAATAGTATGTGTGAAAATATGCACATGCCTATGCCCATGAACGTACTCCCTTAACTTTTATATATTGGTGCATCTATACGCGCGTGTGTTTTTTATTTCTCTCTCTTTATTAGGAATTAAGAGGAAGAAAATCTAGATTGGAAATTATTTGTAACCGATGTGTTCGTTATTGGAAAAAAGATAGATTACATGATTATAAATAAGAATAAAGCAGTATATGTAAACAGCATAAGTCAAGTTTAATGGATAGAATTAACTTCAAATTCACTAGATTAAGATAGTATCAAAATTTACTATACATTCATTGACAAATTACCCATCTTTTATTAAAAAAAAAACTATCTATCTTATTATTCACACGTAAAGTCTAATATATAGTATTGTATGTGAAAGGTGTATTGAAAAAAAAAAAACTAAAGAACCCGTATTTTTTATATAAAAATGAAAGATTGTTTAATGAATGAAATATATGCATATATAATAAATGTTGACTACAGTTACATTGTTTAATTTCTAAAACATTCCTGTGATTTCAAAAAGTTATGTTCCTGTTAATTAAGTTACGTGCACCAACATTATGAACTTGGTTGTTCGAAAAATAATAGAAAAACGACAACCATATTTTGACAACATCCATTTAAAGCAACAATCAAATCACTGTAATAGCACAAAAAAGAAAAACAACGACTGGAAGAGAAATATATCTAGTTGTTTCAATTCAAAATAAGAAAAGAGACAAGTAATTTCATGTTCTCATAGTAATCGAACTTCAATAGGAAAAAAAAAGTAGTATCTTTGAAATAATGAAATTAATGTTTTAGTGTGGTGAGTTTTTTTATTTTTCGCAATTTTAAGACATAACACATTCGATGAAATAATTCAATTTCAAAACCCGTTATATATATTTTTAAAACTGGGAAAAATTATTTGTAAATCTGATCTTTAGTTTTATGATATATTTCCTAATTATCATTTTAATTGTCATCATCAATATTATACAAATATGATCTTAAACTAATTTTAACATAATATAAAAATTTTAAATTATTTTATTTTGAATTAAAGACAAAAAATCATCTTAAACTAATATAAATTTTGAAAATTTGTTATAGTTTTAAAAACTTTTGAAACTTTCCACTAAAATCATTCACATCATGTCTAAGTTAAGGTGATGAATATGGTGAAGGCCAAGGTGACAAGTTTTCAAATTTGATTTTTCAGTCGGCGGTATTTAATATTAGAAATTTTGTAATAATTTATTGTGGGTTAAAATATTGTAGCTTCTGATGGATGAAAATATGACTAATATCATGATTCATTACATGGTGATATATAGTAATGATGAGTTTGGATGTCTAATATTCCATAGAGACGTTTAGTAAAGTAATATGACTTGTTAAGAGAAGGGGATCACGTGATGATTTTCATTTTCATTCTCATTCTCAGGTGATTCCCTAATGATGAAGGGGTCGGTGGTGATCATGGCCTCAACATAAAAACTGATATAATTTGATAAAATATCAGAAAATTTGTTATATTTAAATGGTAGAAGGTGTTGGGTTTGGTGCTATATATGGTGCAAATATCTTGTATGTGGGGTGTTGCTGGCTTAGAAACTGTGCATGGTGTATAGGTGAGACATGTGGTGTGTCGAATAGTGTGAGTTGATGGGTTTTGTTTGCACAGCTTAATGGTTATGAGGCCTTTGAAGCTGTTCTTGAGGTGTATTAGGCTGGAACCTGTGTTCTGGACAGATACACAACAGTGGGCATTATATAAGCTGTGCAATGAATGTCCTTACAATTGTTTGTTGAATTTGTGAAAAATTGTGGCTCATATGATCTGTGATAATGCTGTGAACAGAGGAAAAGATCACGGGTGCCTTTTATCAGGTGTTATGGGGCTATCATTCTGTCAGTTGGTTGCCATAACATGGCCAGAATTTGGTGTCCATGCCCATTTTCAATCAATTATCTGTTCCAACCTATTTCCTTTAAATCTATGCTGCCAATTTCTCACCCTCTATCTTTTCACTTCCACTGCCTCTTCTACATTCAACAACTTATATATTCATACATTTTTTAAGTAATCTACAATATATATTAACTGAAAAAGTAAAAATTATTATTAAAAACATTAAACAAACATGCTAATCTCCTATGTTTGTGTGTGAAACAATTATGTCTCCTATGTTTTTTTTCTCATGCATTTCTGTTTTTTTAAGGAATAATCTCCTATGTTTGTGTTTTGAAACAATTAAACTCAATTTTTCCGACATACACTCGTGTTTAAAACAACTTCATATCAATTCACAAACTCATAGTTACGTTTTATGTTAAATAAAAAATAAAAAAATATCTTTATATATATATATATAAAATATCTCTTAATTTATATGTACTAACCCTAATAGTTAATAGTTTTAAATCTGAAGTAGTAATACATAACTATATTAAAAGCAATACTTTACCAACCTAGTACTCACCTCTTCATTATGACTTTACTTTTCTCTCTCTCTTTTTCTTTTCTTTTTTTCTCTTTTCTCTGCTTCCCATTTACTTCTTATGCAAAGCAACTTAGGTTTGGGGTAAACCTTAAGTAGCATATCTTGTTTGGATTGGCACCGAGGATTAGTGAAAGAAGATAAAAACATCATGTGGGCTGGGGATATTGATTTGAACAGTGTCAGAGTTTATAGAAAAAGTTAGCGGGTCAAAATAATTAAGTTTATAATATATAAAATTAACCAGATGTTTGTTTATAGTATTGACTTCTATTCAGGTGAATTGTTTTTTTTTTCTTTTTCATTCTATATGAATTTATGTTCTATATATTCTTTGGTTTATGTTTTTATAATATCCATCATTGATGATAGTGAAGATATATATATGTGAACTTAATATGATTAAAAATGATTAGCTTGTCTTAGTTGAATTGGTCTTTTGAGACTTTATCTTAACATAAGATTGATATTGAGTAAATATCTAAGTTGGGTGAAGGTGGAGGTAAAAAGATGAAAGTAGGATGATGAGTTATGTAGATGATAGAGAGAAGTGGTACAGAAGGAAGGGGGGGTCCACTGGGAAGATAATGGAAAGTGGAGAGGAGAAGGGTGAAATTGTGTGGAGTAATCTAAAAGTGCATCATTGTTTGGTGGTGTGTGCAATGCTGTATCTGGCCACACACCATGCATGGAAATTCATAAATATTTCAACAACATCTTCTTTCTTTTTCACACACCCAACCATAACTTTCTCCCACTAATTTTCCAGCTACAACAAATTAAGCACTAATAACAACTCAATTAACACTCACATCAAATCAACCCTTGTTGCATTCAACTATGCATAGGATTAGAAACCAAATCCACAGAGGAGAAGGACACTCCATTCTTACGTCATTTCAAAAATCCTGTTCCATTCCACTGACCACTTCATACGATTAGACTCTCAAACCACAAAACACTCCATCTAATCTTGCACTAGTCCATGTCTAGCCTCCAAATCTCATCCATTCAACCACCTTTTCCAAAAGTCTAATCTTAATTTCAAAATTATCCCATTATTCTGTTGATGCATGCATGATTCACAAGTGAAGCCTTGCATTTTGCATAAAACTCTTTTTTTTTTTTCAAATTTCATTTTATTTAAACATTATTAAAAAATCATTCATGTATCTGTATATTCCATTCCACCTGTAGGAAGAGGGGTCAAAATATTTTCTTATCTTTATAATTATATAATATCTAACTTCTTACCATAATATGTGCTGTTTTTGCATATAAATGAACCTGATTTTTTTTTTCAAACTCTATAATAAAAATTTCTATCAGTGTTTTTCTTTTTTTTTATTCCAAATGTAAAAGTTTAATAATTCATAATTTTTTTAAACATATAATTATCCTTATAAAAATGTTACGTGTAATATTCGTTTATTCCAGTATTGTTCAATAGTTTGAATATCTCCCTCCAATTTGTAAATTATTTATTATTTTCAAATTTACTGAGATAGTAAATAAATAAAATAAAAGAGGTACGTAATATTTTTAAAACTTCATACAACAAAACTACGCCAGATACTGAGATTAACAAATAATAATAACAAATTTGTAATATGATCCAATTTCTATTATAATAAAAATACTGAAAGAAAAAATCAACCTTAAAGAGTGATAAAGTGAAAATAATTAATATAAAAAAATATTTTTTTATTATTATGTAATAAAGAAAGTGATAAAAAATATAATTTTTTTATGATTACCTATGTGTTTTACTTTTTTATTTATATATAAATAAAATAACATAAAAAATGTAAAAAAATATTTTATAGAATTATCATATCTTCAAGAATAACAGTTAGTATATTTATTTATAATTTATATACAAAAATTAATTATGTTATACTTAGTAAAGTGTGATAAATATAAAATTTATATATATATATATATAAATTTAATATATTATTTTATTAATTTAAATAAAAAAAATATGTTTAATTAGATAAATAGTATGTTGTATATAATTTAAAAAAAATCTTAATTAGTTAAACTTTTATTTGATTTATAACCCACCTTAAAACCATATTAACCGATGATTTAAATAGTTGAGTAAGTTGTACATTAATGGTTAAACATAAGGCTCATAAGTCATATATGACATAATGATATATTAGGTACTTATTACTTGTCACATCAAAAATTGTCCTTGCATTCATTAGAAACAAGAAGCATGTAAAAATAAACCCACTAGTTTAGGAATTTAAGTTTTACTCTATAATGAAAATAAATTTGATCTACGTTAAATTATTTGATCATGGTTGTACATCATTCAAAATCATTAAAGTTACATTTGAAAATTTTAATTGATAATTATATAGAAATCAAAATCTAACATGTATTAATTTATTGATGGAGATTATTGTGAAGAAATGAGTGGTAGAATTACTACTTGTTGAAATATGTTTGATGGCGACTGATTGCGACAGAATTTTGTTGAATACTTTTTTCATGAAATCCACAAATATTTCTGATTTCATGACTTAGTTGAAGCAACTGAGCGAAATGGATAATGATAAAGTTACAATAACATAAAAATAATTGTGAAAATGAAGAGTATCATAGTATATATTTAAATCATATTAAATAATATAAGATAAGATATAAGTTAAGTGATATGTACTTTTAAATATCGTTTTCTCTAACGAAGTTTATCATATTAGGTATTTTTACTTAATTAATGGGTAATTTTTGATCTTTTTGACTTAACTAATGGTAACTTTTGACCTAAAATAATAAAGATTTTGACTCTAATATCATGTTAAAGTTCTAACATAAAATTAATTGAGAATATATGAAATAACCTAACATATATTTAAATCATCATAAATAATATAAAGTAGGATGTGTAACTTTCTACATATAAAATATCATTTTGAATGATAAAACATGTGATTACAAGTTATTCCGTGTATATTAGTATATATTAAATGGTTTAAAAATTAATTAATTTTTTTAAATTGATAAAATGTAAAAAACAATAAAAATTATTTTATTTTTATTTTTTATCTAAAATTTTAAAATTAATAATTTGATTTAGTGTTTAGTTTGACAATTAAAAATTAATCAAAATCAACATAAAATTATAATATATATGGTTAAAATTAAAATATTAAATAATATTTATTTTGAGTAATTAATTGTTTTTTATAATTTATGATTTATAGTATTATTATAATTTAAATTTAATATAAAAATAAACTAAAATTATTTTATAATAATATATTTAATAATTTTATAATAATAATTATAAAATATTAGTTTAATTTGATTTAATTTTTTTAACTAAAAGTAAATTAAATCAAATTGAATCATATCTAAATTTATTTTTATTTAAATATATTTTTAATATAAAATCAAATAAAACGATATATTACTTTTATTTATAAGATATGAGTTTTTAATTTTTGATGTCTGATACAATAAGATTATTATTTATTTTATTTTTTATCATTATAATGATATATTTTTTAAAAAGTAAGTTTATAAAATAATAGAATAATTATTTTTTTTATCTTATACTAATTTATATTTATTATAATAATAAAAATTATTATACTTATTATTATTTATTATTTTTATAATTATTATAAATTATTATAATTAATATTAATTTTATATATAATATTTATTATTATTATGTTCTCGTCATGTTATAATTTTATTTTATTTTTAAATATCTTTATTATTATTTATATAAATATCATTATCATAACATAATTACTATATATCTGTTAGTTGAAATATTAGGTTTATTATAAAAGTTACTAATACAATTTTTACCACTTGTTTAGTTATGATAATTAATATCATTTTTATTATTCTTATTATTATAGTTATAGTTATTATTATTATAATCCTCATTGCTCTTTATTATCAGTATTATGTTGTAACATTTATGATCATACTTCTTCTATTAATCTGATCATATTTAAGTTTTGTCATATTGCATAATTAATTTTATATTTTTATTCTATAATGTAGTTTGAGGTGAATTTCATAATATATACTACCATGTTTATAGGCTATGATTCTTGTTTTTGTTTAATAGGGACCTCATAATATGTGAAATTATATTCCCCTCTTCTTCCTTGTTTAATAGTGAACCCTCAATATTTATGATTTCTTGATTTAGGCCTTACTATCGAAATGTTTGTATTCATAGGAAACAGAAACATATGATGGTTAGAGGAGATAACATTACAATAATATTTTTATAATTTTTATATTTAAATTATATTATATCTTAATTTATCTTCATCATATATACGGTATTTAAATTATATTATATCTTAATTTTTATATAAAATATTTAACTTTTATTAATATGATCTTGAAGAGAATCAAAAGTATATATTTTTGTTAGAAATGAAATTGAAAATAATCAATTGTTTGGTTAATCTCTGTAATAATTTTTATATTGAATAAAAGATGGTATTATCATTACATCTAGGATTTTTTTTCTGAATTCTTTTCTCGTTCAAATATGCATGTTATTTTATATATTTATTTCATTTTGCAAAGATAATAATAATATTATCAGTAATAAAAAATATTTAATAATAATTATTATAACCATGCATTTAAACATAAGAAAAATGTTGAAGCATAATTATAATTAAAAAGTACTCTCTATTAGAAAGTGATGAACAAATACTAAATATATGTTATTTTAAGAAAAAATAAATATGATCACATTTTAAGCTATATGTCATCTCACAAGTGTGTAATATATACATGTCCCCTAAAAATGTAATTCCAAAAAATATATAGTTATTTTGTGAAATTAACTATTAAGTTGAAAACTTAAGGATGAACCTATTTGAAATTAGACTTAGTAGTTTGTTTTAGTAGTCGCAAGTGTGTTTTGTTTTATCTTCTTAATAATTTCCTTAAAATGAAAGTATATATATTTTTTAATAATTATTTTTAATTTATTTGTAGTCATCAATCAATATCCAAAGTTAGCATATATTATCTTTTATTTGGGGGTTATATATGGGAGAAAAGTTAACCACAAGTCCCCCATAAGAGCTTCATTTTTATTTTTATTTATATTTGTCACATAGACCACTGTAAACGTGTAATTTTTGAAAAATATTCAATGTAGTTTCAAATTAGAATTTAAATTTAAAATTCTTGAAATGAACCATGAAACCGTATTATACAGTTGGATTCAAATTGCCTGTTTATTTGTGTCAAATATAATTTTATTTTTTTCTCATTTATTACGTACGTTTTTATCACATTCTTTTTATTATGATTGAGAGTGTATATCCACGTCATTTTCCAACATAAAAGGAATATTTGCACCCTCTACATGTAGATAAATAAAAGAGGGGATATATTCCACTGCGTGTTATACGCGACTCGTATAATCTGGTAGCCTGTTGCCGATGGTTTGAAAAGCTGTGGCAAAGAAACGCAAGAATTAATGCAAATGGTGCATTGAGCCTAAAGCTTACATATTGAAGCAGGTTTTGTTGTTGTAAATGTAAGACATTATGTAGTTTTCCTACGTTCTTTATTCATTATGGAAAACTACTCTACAGGATCTTTAGATTATTGATTTTCACAATATAACATACATCAATACATGAATCATATAAAGAATACTAACCTTGATCCATGAGAATCTATTCTTTTTCATCTTAGGGATTTCTTTATCTCCTTTTCCCAATCTATCTCTTTGTCTTTCTTTCTCTTCTCACGCTTTCTTGATGGTTTACCGTGAAAAACCTTATGACTAGCAGATAGAACCCTTTTTCCATTCAATTAACCAACGTCCATCAAGTTGGTTATCGTAAGTTAATATTTTATTTTATCTTTATTTTATTCTGACTTCACATAATAACTAATAGGTCCTCATATTTTATTAAATCACATTTGGGCCCATTATTATATTTCACATGAGTCACATAATGGAATGAATTAATTAAATTAATTCATAATGGAATGAATTAATTAAATTAATTCTAACATTCTCCCACTTGACTCATGTGATGTCATGTGATTTAATACTTAAGTCATAATGCGCATTAAAAGACCTTACATAAATTGGTTCTATCATCATTCATAATTAAAGATACAGCTATAACAAGAGTCATGGCGGTTACATGTCATTCAATCGACAGGCTCCCTTCCATGTACCACTATATTATCTCTTTCTCCTTAATATGACTTTATAATGAGAAGTCCATAATGGGTTCAAACATAATATCATTTTAATAATAATAACATAATTTGTTTTCTTCATAATTTGCATGCATATAAATAAAGAAGAAAACACAAAATTCAGAAACTTATACATTAAAGATCTCAGAGTGTCACATAAGCATTAATAATAACATTAACATTCAACATTCACTAGTGAACATAATGCCCACATTCATTATATGGCCAGCAAATAATTTGGGCGATAATCCCTTTGTTAAAGGATCAACAATCATAAGATCGGTGCTAGTATGTTCTATTGACACTATACGTTTCGAACTTCTTCTTTAACGACAAAGTATTTCAATTCAATATGCTTAGCACCTTTGGAATACTTGTCGTTCTTAGAAAAGAAGACTGCTGCAGAATTGTCACAATAAATTTTCAGCGGCTTGGCAATGTTGTCGACTACTCCAAGTCCTGAAATAAAATTCCGCAACCAATTAGCTTGAACTGTGGCCTCAAAGCATGCCACAATTTCAGCTTCCATGGTGGATGCAGCAATGATAGACTGCTTCACACTTTTCCATTAAATCACTCCTCCGGTTAAAAGATATACATAACCAAATGTGGACTTTCGTGTATCCATACAACCAGCAAAATCTGAATTTGTATATCCAATCACTTTAAGGTGATCAACTTTCCTATAAGTAAGCATGTGATTCTTTGTTCCTTGTAAGTATCTTAAAACTTTCTTTGCAGCCTTCCAATGATCCAGTCCAGGATTACTCTGGTATCTACCAAGCATACCAACTGCAAAGCTAATATCTGGCCTCGTACATGTTTGAGCGTACATCAAACTCCCAACAACAGATGCATAAGGGATATTTTCCATCTGTTTCCGTTCCAAGTCATTCTTTGGACATTGCATGAGACTAAATTTGTCTCCTTTCTGTATTGGAACGGGAGATGCAGAACAATTCTCCATTCTGAATCTCTCTAAAACTTTATTAATATATGCTTTCTGAGACAAGCCTAACATTCCTTGTGATCTATCACGGAATATTTCTATTCCTATCACATAGTATGCCTCACCCATATCTTTCATTTCAAAGTTGTTAGAGAGAAACTTCTTAGTCTCACTTAATAGACCAAGATCATTAGTCGCAAGCAAGATATCATCAACATACAGAATCAGAAATATAAACTTGCTCCCACTGACCTTCAGATATATACACCGATCAACAGTGTTTTCCTTAAATCCAAAGGACAAAATAGTATCATTGAACTTAAGATACCATTGTCGAGAAGCTTGTTTAAGTTCATATATTGATTTCTTAAGTTTACACACCATATGTTCCTTTCCTTCTTCAATAAACCCCACTGGTTGATTCATATAAACATCCTCCTCTAAATCTCCATTCAGAAAAGCAGTTTTAACATCCATTTGATGCAACTCAAGATCATAATGAGCTACTAATGCCATGACAATTCTAAAGGAATCTTTCTTAGAAACAGGTAAAAATGTTTCCTTATAATCAATGCCGTCTTTCTGAGTAAAACCTTTGGCAACAAGTCGGGCCTTGTAACGTTCGATATTGCCATGAGAGTCACGCTTAGTCTTAAAGACCCATTTATACCCAACACTCTTACATCCTTCTGGCAATTCCACAAGATCCCATACACCATTATGTGTCATTGATTTAAGCTCATCTTTCATAGCATCTAACCATTTATCAGAATTATCATCATTAATGGCATCTAAAAATGAAACTGGGTCATTATCAATACTTAGGTCATTTTCTGACTCTTGTAGATAAACCACGTAATCATTCGAAATAGCAGACTTTCTTTCTCTGTAAGATCTTCTTAATACTATTTCCTGTGGTTGTTCTATTATCGGATCATTGTTAATCGCAGGATCATTACTTTGTTGTTCTTCTTGATTGTCGTGTGATTCTACAACATTTGGAACAACAACTCTT
The DNA here is from genome assembly GCA_963425845.1 of Sphenostylis stenocarpa. Taxonomy (NCBI): domain Eukaryota; kingdom Viridiplantae; phylum Streptophyta; class Magnoliopsida; order Fabales; family Fabaceae; genus Sphenostylis; species Sphenostylis stenocarpa. Next base: position 3,645,895 of record OY731405.1, on the reverse strand, counting down.
GAAGATGTACTAGTTATTGGAACTTGTACTCTAATTTCCTTAATCTCCACATTTCGTGAAACTTCACTCCCACTGGTTTCACCATTTTCAATGAACCGAGCATTTCCAGTTTCAACAATTCTTGTACTATGAGTAGGACAGTAAAACATATACCCCTTTGATTTTTCTGGATAACCAATGAAATATCCACTGATTGTTCTTGCATCCAGTTTCTTTTCTTGCGGATTATAAATTCTTACTTCTGCCTGACAACCCCAAACATGTAGGTGTCTTAAACTAGGTTTCCTACTTGTCCATAACTCAAAAGGAGTCTTTTGAACCGCTTTACTAGGAACCATGTTCAACAAATACATGGTAGTCTACAAAGCATACATCCACAACGATACAGGTAAACATGAATTACTCAACATACTCCTAACCATATCCATTAAGGTTCGATTACGCCTTTCAGATACACCATTTTGTTGCGGTGTACCTGGCATTGTGTATTGAGCACAAATACCACGCTTCTCAAGGAACTTAGCAAATGGACCAGGGTGTTGTCCACTTTCATCATATCTTCCATAATACTCACCACCTCTATCTGACTTGACAATTTTCACCTTTCTGTCTAATTGCCTCTCCACTTCGTTTATATAACTTTCTAAGGCATTTACTGCTTGAGATTTCTCATATAGTAAATAGACATATCCATAACGCGAGAAATCGTCAATGAAAGTGATGAAATACTTTTCTTTATTAAAAGAATTTACGTCAAATGGACCACATATATCAGTGTGTATGATTTCAAGAAGTTGAGTGCTTCTTGTGGCTCCTTTCTTTGTGTATTTTGTTTGTTTGCCTTTAATACAATCCACACATACATTCAGATCAGTAAAATCTAAATCCGGAAGGATTTCATTCTTTACTAATCTTTGCATTCTTTCTTTGGAAATATGTCCCAAACGCTTATGCCACAAATAAGCAGATCTTTCATCCACCAAACTACGTTTAGTGCCAACATTATGATGCAAGGTCATGAGAGTTTCAGCATATAAATTATCCAAATTCAATTTATATAAACCATCATAAAGTGTACCAGTTCCAATCATACATGTACGCTTAAATAAACTGAAACAACTATTCCCAAACTTAAAAGAGTATCCAGCAACATCAAGCTTAGACAAAGAAACTAAATTTCTAGTGATACTAGGTACATAAAAAGTATCCATAAGGTCTAAGTGATATCCAGTGTCAAGGATTAAACGATAAGTCCCGGCAGCTTCCACTGGAACCTTGACTTTATTTCCCATGAAGACGAACTTTTCATTTGAGTTTATGGTTCGGGTTGAAAGGAATCCCTTTCTTTTCGAACCAAGCTTTACGCTTTAAGCAGTCCTTCTGAAAATGTCCAGACTTCCCGCAGAAATGACATTTGTCATTTTTCTTCTGAATGTTAGTAGAGGACTCGTTAATCTTTAATGGTCATTTACCCTTTCCATGTTTCTTAACAACTTTCTTTTTAACTCCTTGATTTTTCATGTAATGAATAGAGTGGCTTCCTAGGTTCTTGAGTCTGGTCTCCTCCTGAACTAACATACTGTGCAATTCATGCACATTCCATTTGTCTTTCATGGTGTTATAATTCATCTGAAACGGACCATACTCAGGCGGTAACGAGTTCAAAATGAACTGCACAAGAAAATTTTCTTCCACTGCCATTCCAAAAGACTTGAGTTTTGCTGCGATATTTGTCATTTCGATTACGTGTTCATGCATACTACGAGAACCATCAAACTTCATGGTGGTCAACGTACTCATCAATGTCCCAGCGAGATATTTGTCAGCAGTTTGAGAGCGCTCTTCCATAAATTTCATAAATTCTTTCACGTCCTTAGTTTTGGAAAAAACATACTTAATATTGCTTGCAATACTCATTCGCATAAACATAAGACTAAGTCTGTTTGACCTTTTCCAAACTCTATAATGAGTTTTCTCTTTGGTGCTACTAGCATTAGTGATAGCAGCCGATTTTTCAACTTGGAAAGCCAAATCAAAATCCAACTCACCTAAGTGAAATTGGACTTTCTCACTCCAGTCAGGGAATTAAATCTATTAAAGACTGGAACAGACGAAGTAAGCGAATGTAGAAATATATAAACAAATATTTTAATTAGCACATGTCTAACATTAACGCTTTGAGTCATAAAAACTAAACATAAATACAGATTCAAACATAAATAACCATTCTATGCATACTAATGTTCTCCTTTGGGAGATCCACTAATACACAAACATAATTACGCTAATATTTTTATAACATTAATGATAATTAAAATATGCATCAACTAGAATCACCTAACACCTTTGGGTATATAAATAAAACTAGTGACGCACAGAAAATTATCTACTTTCATGTTCATTAATTATAATAACAATTAATCAACCTTTGGGTGATCCTGAAATGTTTTATAATAATGAACTTCAATTAGCCCATAAATCATTATTCATAATTTTAGCGTGCATACTATGGGTAATTGAAATAAAATCACTAATAATTTGAAATCAAAATAACCTTAAAATTTTGGCCACTTTGGTGACTAACAAAATTTATCATGCTTAATTTCAAATAAATAACACTTTAATTGCTATTAACCATTCATAGCATTTTTTTTATTAATTTTAATAAATATGTACATTATTCACATAATAAAATATTATGTACCATAAATAAAATTGAAACTCATAATTTCAATTTTCATCCTAATATTGATTTTCAATCCAAGACCTTTATTTGCATTTCACGTAAAAGTGAAATTGTCATCCATTCAAAACTTTCATGAGTAATTTAAACACAGCGGAAACAATACAATTCAGTTTGCAAAACAAAATTCATTCATTTATCAATGTTTACATTATAGGTCCATTAACAAAGTTTTACAGTAAAGCTTCACATTACATTAACAAAACAGTATATTAACAAATTTAAGGTACCCATAACAAAGCTTTACAGTACCCATAACAAAGCTTTATAGTATCCATTTTACAGTATGAGTATATTATACAACTCACTTTAACATAAAAATAACTCTTTAACACGTGCTCTCTACGTGCAAAGTTTATCAACTTTACAGTTAATCATTCTTCCATCATAATTATAACATCCCATCATAACATCTCATCATAATTATAACATACAATGAAACTAATTTCATACATGATTCATCCTAACCCTATCACGTCATTTGTCTTTTCAATTAAAATCAATTACGGGTTCATTCACGCATAGGGGCTATAAAATTGGCTTCAATTTGAACTTGAAAATATAATTAGGGTTTATTCCTTTATTTAATTTTGAGAAAAATAAATTTGGGAATAAATTAGGGTTTGTACTAATTTGATAAAGAAATCCCTAAATTCATAATTAGGGTTTATCTTAATTTGGGAAAACTTAATATTTGGGAAAACTTTCATACAAGGAAAATCATAAATCTAATAATCAGTGCTCTGATACCACATGTAAGACATTATGTAGTTTTCCTACGTTCTTTATTCATTATGGAAAACTACTCTACAGGATCTTTAGATTATTGATTTTCACAATATAACATACATCAATACATGAATCATATAAAGAATACTAACCTTGATCCATGAGAATCTATTCTTTTTCATCTTAGGGATTTCTTTATCTCCTTTTCCCAATCTATCTCTTTGTCTTTCTTTCTCTTCTCACGCTTTCTTGATGGTTTACCGTGAAAAACCTTATGACCAGAGATAGAACCCTTTTTCCATTCAATTAACCAACGTCCATCAAGTTGGTTATCGTAAGTTAATATTTTATTTTATCTTTATTTTATTCTGACTTCACATAATAACTAATAGGTCCTCATATTTTATTAAATCACATTTGGGCCCATTATTATATTTCACATGAGTCACATAATGGAATGAATTAATTAAATTAATTCATAATGGAATGAATTAATTAAATTAATTCTAACAGTAAGCACTCAGGCCATGACAACTAATTACATTGCAATTAAAATAAGCAGACCCCATTAATCCAGTTTAATATAATTAAACACACCCCAAAGTATGGACAAGGATAGTAATTAGGAGCTGGCACATTGAGAGGGTAACCCAATTGAATATACTATTCGACAAAACAATAATCTAAAGTGGACAACATTGAAGGGTGAGCCCAAGGTTGTGATGGGATGATGAGGGAGTGAACAAGTTGGAAGAGTGAACATGGAAAGTGGGGGTATACATGAATCAGCCATAGGTATGAAGTTAGAAGTTGAAACCCTAGGTGAATGGGTTGTAAGACAAACACCCCATGAGTGTTGAGATAATAAAAATAAGGGTAAAGGTGAGTGAGAGATGAGAGGGTGAAGAGTGCAGGCAGAGGGTGTCAATTCCAGCCCCAACTATGAAAAGGCTTATTCAGGACGCAAACGCAATACATATATGTATACATCCTCCAATCCTAAACGCCACACCAATCCTCTAAAAGGGTATGTTTCGTTTTCCAAATCTCAGCTATTATTCTGTTTCCTTCTGTGGAAGGAGGACCCGGTCAGAGAGGTTTTAAGTTTTCGGTTCATTTGGTACCTAGGATTATGATGGATAACTGTTCTCTCTCTCTCCCTCTCTCTCTCTCTCTCTCACTGACAGATCTTAAACACCAACCAATCTCTTCCCTCATTTATTACTTATAAGCGCCCCCACAACTCATACTACCTTAATTCCCTGTGCTGCTTCTACCACTCTATCTATATATACCTCATTCAACCTTCTTAACTCTCAGAACATATCTCACTTTTCTACTTCTTCTCTTAACACTCCCCTCCCCTCCCCTCTTTGTTCTGATTTACTTTCACTTTCTTCTTCCTTTTCTCATATAGTTTTCTGCTTTTTTATCCCTTTCAACATTTCTGCTGTCCATAAATAGGTTTGTTTCTTGCTTATATAGGGACTTTTAGTGATACAATGGCTAATACACTGCCAAGCGAGATTTTTTTTATTAGTTGTTCTAGGTATAGTGATGGATGGGATTGAGCCTCTTTTTTTTTTTTTTTTTTTTTCTGTGGTTTCGTTGGATTGGATTTAGAGGTAGAGGACTAGGGTTAGGGCTGCTTTCAACCTTTTGTTGTTTTTTCCTTTTCTTTCTCTTTTCCGTCTGTTTTGCATGGATGATACTACACTAATGATGATAATCACAAAGTTGAAGAAAACAGTCGCTGATTGCTGATGGAGCATCATCAAGATTCACAAGCTTCGAGGGGTTTTGTTTGGGGTGGTCCCTGATTGCTCCCAAATAAACTAGCCCTTTGATATGGGAATCTTGATGATGCTGCAGCAGCAATAAACGACTAAAACTACCAGATTATTCTGAAGGAATTTTCGCTCAAATTGATACTATACCAGTTCGGAGATAAAGAGGTGAAGCCAACAGCTATATATTTTAATTTGTTAAAAAATATATTGGATTATCAATGACTGACTACTAATGACCCCTTTTTAAATTGCTTCCATTCTCTATTTTAATTCCGTAATAGATGCAAATATAACTTGAACAAATTATAAATTAACTTAAATGTTTCAGCTGAACCATGTTTTGAGTTATAATAATAACGAAGATGATAATGTGAATGGTCTGTGTCCTATCTGATAAGTGGTAATGTACTATAATCCCTGATCTTATGCCATTTTGAGGTTTAATTTTCAGTAATGATGAAGTTGGGGTCCTTACACTACCCTCTGTCATTTGTACTGCAAAACAACATCTGTAAAGCTCAGTAAGTATGTCTGTACCATGATGGAACTCTGTGTACTATCAGGAATCATTGAATGCTTTTACTTCATGGATATTTGGGGTAACATTATTCCCCTCTCCACCTTTCCTGTTTCCATGTTATCTATATTTCAATCTTCAATTTATTCTTGGGTGAAGAGAACCTCTTACTGGCTAGTGGCTAATGGCTACCATATCAGATTCAGCATGGTTAGTTCTTAACTTTTTGTGTGATGTATTTGTGTGTATTGCATTGTCAGTCATTTTGATACTTCTGTGCAGGAAAATCTGGATTAGTTGCTCTTCAGAATACATGAAATTGTATGCTTAACTAGATATATATGGCACATGTGCTTGTTTCTTATCTATAATTAGTATGTACTTCAGTTCCATTTGACACTTTACATTTGGCCTTTTTTTAATGAAGGGAAAATGCTTTAGGCTTTGTTTTTGGTAGAGAAGAGGAAGAGGGAAAGTGAAAAACTAATTTGATTGGTTTGGTTGAGAAAAAAAAGGAAGAGAACTAGTTTTAAAAATGGATTCTACTTTATTATTTCATCTTTATCTTTCGTTTTATTTCCTATCTGATGGATTAAATACAGTTTTGAAAACATTTTTTCTCTATTTTCATACATTTACACTTTACCAAACTGCTGAACATCTCATTTTATTATTTCTCTACTTATTTACTCTATTTATTCCCTGGGAAACCAAACATACCTTTAGTCTCTGACTTGATTTCGTTTATTCTATAAGAAGTTCACACATTCGTGTTCCAGGGAATTAAATAATTGGCTTGACTTGTGGATATTGTTATGGGATGATTTTACATGCAACTACTATATTATGATTTAAGTTAAGCAAACTTAATTGCTTGATCAAATGCACACGTATATATGACGATAAAACTTATTCAATTGATTTTAAAAATTAATTATAAAAGTCACGAGTTAGTTTCATAACAGATATAAATTTTATAGTGCTAGTTGTACATCTAACTAATTTTTTTCACATTTGAATTTAATGTTTATGGTATTTTCAAATTAGGTTTTATGTTGTTCAGGTTCACCTGATTATTATTACTGTATTTATATTATCATTTTGAAATACAAATATGATGTTAAATATGATGTTAAATATAAATCTCCCTTGGTAGTGCAATTTTTTTTCTTTTGGATCTAAAAATGCAAAATTTTCAATTAGATCCAGACTTGACATGCATCATCTACAAGAGGAGATATGGTAAAATTGTTCATATCCAACTGGTAGAGAGTACAACACTGTTTCCCAGCCCAACCATCTCTAGTGTCGTGTGAAAACGCTCATGTGTCCTGAACTTTGTACCATTTTTTTCAGCAAAAGAGAACACAGATCAAGTCACCTTCCATGTAAATATGATTGTGTCCCAACAATTCAAAATTGAAAATCTTCAATCACAACCCTGACTTCTAAGATTAGATATATTTCATAGATTTGCAGGGTCATTTATTTTGTATTAATTGATAAAACAAATATTTAATTCTAATACTCTTTAATATTTATTTTGGACTATATATAGTAAATCCATTATGAATCTTTATTTAATTGGTTGTTTCAAATTGCATACATGACACCTATTACCTTGGTAAAAATGGTAAAATATCCACATTTTTATATTTCTGTTTTGTTCTATAAGAAGTTGTTTGTTTATTTGTCTCCTTAAATTGTTAAGAGAATGTTAACTAATACTTTTTAATTATATCCTTATTATGGGTAGTTTTGAAATATTTTACTTACTTTAATATATTAAAAGTGAGAGAGTGATAAAAGAAGAGTAGACAAGATAGAGATAAGAAATAAGTAAAAATTTAAAAAATCTTTGAATTAGAAGAAATGAAAGAAAAATAATAAAATATTTTTATTATTATTATTTATATATTGATAAAATTATTTTATTATTCATTTATTATATTTAAAATTATAAAATTTGTTAAAAAAATATTTTATATAATTTATCATGTAATGTAATTGTTTTGAACCGAAGAATTATATATATATATATATATATATATATATATATATATATATATACATTATGAAAATAATAGATTATTCATAATTTTTAAATTTTTTTCTTTTATTCACCTAAAAAATGCATTTTATATTTTCTTGATATTTATATTTTTTATAATTCAAAGAAATGAAGAATAAGAAGAGAAAAATAAAACAATTGAATTAAAAAAATTAATGAGAAAATATATCAAAAAGAAACAAGGACACAACTAAAAAAATATCAAAACTTATTACAAATTGTGACAATTTTTATGATTCAAACTTTATATGTGTCGATTATACATGAGTTTACTGAGTGATGAATTATAGGAGAATAAAATTTGTTTTGTTGATGATTTGTCCCTAGTTTTCATGATTTAATTAAAAAAACAATTTTGAAATAACTAGTGATAATTTTGTGACAGAACTTTATCCTATAAAATATTTTTAAAAATTTATTTACACCTTTTTAATATATTATTTATTTTTATTTTAAATTATACAGAAATAATTTATTATTATAATGTAATTTTTTTATGTATATTTGATATTATTATCATTTGATATAATAAATAAGATAATTAGCTGTATAAGATTTTATTCTTGAAATAAAATGTTTAAAATAAAAAAGTGCTGAACATTAAATTTTATGGATAAGCAGGTTCTCATACAGTGATATAAAAACAAATGAAGAAAAATTAAGCTATATATATAATCAGAAGTAAAAAATACAATATTAAAATTTATAACGTGTTATAAAAAAAGGAACGTAAACAAAATGTTTTAACTAACTAAAATAAACATTAATAATTTTTTTTATAAAAATGAAGAACTCGTGTCCAAATATAAATATCACATTAATTAGGATCAAAATCTGAATCATACTGTAATTTTATTCTTAAGAAAAAAAATATAATATATATAAAATGAAGGTTCAATAATTGTCAAATAATTTAAATTTCACATGCATTAAATATCTCAACTTTATGATAATTTTCATTAAAATGTGAACATTACAATGATTAAAAAATTAGTTAGACTATAAAAACATTAAAATAAGATAAAATAAATCAACTTACTAAGATATATATATATATATATATATATATATATATATATATATATAATATTAAATATTAAATATTAAGAAAAAATGTTTATTAGTCTAATAAAATATTAAATTCCATTTAAAATCCAAATTCTACCGTCACATCACAAAATCCCAACCTATCTTCTACCCACTTATTGGGAACTCACAAAATTTTATTTTTACAAGTTTCCATTCATGCATCCCTAACTTGTACTTGCCAACTCAAAATTTATTTAATGAACTTTGTTTTTAAAGAGTATTTATTAATAATTATTTTTATTAATATTTAAAATACTTGTATTTAATAATTTAAAATTATTTTATAATAATATGATATATTTTATAACATTTATATTAAATAATATGTTAATATTTTATTTTAATCATTAATAATAATAAAATTAGATGATTGAATCCTAAATCTATGCTTTATGATTGCTTTCAATCATAACATTTAAAAATTTAAATTATTTATAACTTTGTCCATGTTAATTCTCATATTTGATGGAAATATGAAATATTTTTACAAATTTTTTGAAAAAGTTGTAAAAGTAAAAATTCTTACAAATTTAAATTATTTTTTACAAATAGAAAATAATTAAATTTTTAATAATGTGTGAAAGACTTAAAATATTAAGACATAAAATATAATATTATGATTATCAAATTATTATTTTAGTTATAATTTTTTTAATTATAAGTATTTTAATACAAGAATATCTCATTATAACTATAATAATAAGTCTTAATGATTTAATACTTCTACTCTTAATGCTAGTCTTTAGTTTATTTTCTTAAATGTTAGTAATAAGAAGTTCTTAAACACTTTGCAGTTTTAGAAATAATATTCCCTTCTTTTCAATGATTCGTTAATATGTTTTATAGTTCGGTAAAATTGATTTCATTAATTTAAGACAAAATTTCCTGGATAAAAAGTGTAATTTCAAAATATTTATTTCTTACAATTTTCATCTAAATCAAATGTGTTCTTATTTCCTTTATAATCACAAACATTATTTTTATCTTAATAGGATGAAAGAATAAAAAAGTTTCAGAACTAAAGATTTTTATTATTAAATTATAATACAATTTGTGTAAATTTCTTAAGAAGTGATGTAACAAATGTTACAAAATAATTTTATCTTTCTCTTCTTTATTGTAATAAATAAACTTGAAGATGTTTCTAGGATTTTATTTATGTTGTAATTATATTTAACAATATTTTAATAAGAAGAAGAAGACAAAATAAGATACAATTTAATAAGTTATATTAACTAATGAATACAATGTAATTTTATATTTATTAAAAAAAATTTATATAAAATTTACAATGCATTTATATAATATAATTTAATAATTTAATTTATAAAAATTTTGACATATATTTCTAATCTCTTGAGAATTTAACTTATCGAAAATGAGATTATATATTTATAAAAATTTTAATGCACTATTTCACACCAAAAATAAATATTTATATAATATAAAAAAATAATAAACAAATAATTCAAATTAATAGAATTAATTTATAAAATAAAATTTTTATTATATATATATATTAATATATTTATATATTATAAATTAGTTATACATCAAATTTTCAATTCATGATATGAAATATTAGCTTTTCCTGGAGCCAAGTTTTAATTTACCTATTTTTTATAGTGTTTTTTTATTATATTGTAAACATAAAATATCATAAACTTTATTAATAATTAATTTTTATGAAATAAATATGTTAAATTTTATATAATTAAAAATTAAATAATATTATAATATATAAGTGAAATTATTTTAATATTATACTATAGTGAAGTAAGTATATTTAAGTAAAAAATAAAGTTATAAGGGAATGAATTAAGTAATGTGCATGAGGTCTTGTGAGGATGTCATGACACAAGATGGTGGTTGGTTTGGAGGACGCTTGGATTGGTAAAGGGCAATTTCATGAACAGTGATGTAAATGAATGAAGCAAAAGAAATGACCACTGCAGTGTGGACCTACGTCAATATCTTTATCTATGAGACAGATATCAATATGAAGGCATTAATGGTTTGATGGAAGGCCATGGCCCAGCTCTTGTTGGCCCAAATTCATCCCAAACACAGCATGAGTACCATCTACCCCCTTACCCATCTCTCTCTCACACACACACACACACACACATTACTTTTTTAGTTTTCATTTAATACCCAGAATGTCAATTTTATGTCAATAATTTTATTTATCATTTTTTTTATTTTTTTTGACCTGTGAAAATCAAAATCCCAGCTCACCACTAATGAAAGATGCACATTGATCTAGTTAATTTCCTATGAGTGATTGTAGTAGAACATTTTCCAATTTCACTTCTTACTTACTTAGACATAGGTAATATAAGTCATTATTAAATATTTTTTATTTCCTTGGCGCAAGTTAGTCATACATACTTCCTAAAGTGATATTTAAATTTTAACAATTAAATTTTATAAAAAAAATTAAAAAATGTTAAACTTAAAATAATTGAAATGCTGCCAAATTCTAAGAAGTTTAAGCCATTAAATCAATTAAAAAATAAATTGAGTTTTAAAACATTTTAAAAATAATCAATATGGAATGTGTAATTCATATTATTGGATGGAAGACATACAAATGCATGCCACGTGAAACATAATGTATTCAAATATGTTTTAGGATCTCATAATGTTTATTTATTTATGTTTAAAAATAACATTTTAGTTAACAACCCCACGTCACACTTATCAACATTATTATACAAGGCTTACAAACTATTTTCAACCAATAATAATTGGAGACAAAGTACAAGAGTTGGCTGTAAGCAAAAACTGTTAAAAAAAAAAAAAAAGTGGCAATCGACTCAACCATGTCCCATACTTTTTGGTTTGCAAAGTCAAAACTTAAAAGCAAGGGACACCTTCATATTTTATTCTTCAAAATCAACTATTAGGTTTTTATAAAATATATACATGCATGTATTCTTTAATTTTATATATCAAATTAATAGTTATTATAAATCTTTATTTCTCATAATATATAAAAATCAATATATTATTTTTTCTCTCGTTTGGATGTCATATTATATTCTTATGTTGAATCTTTTTCCTGAACGGAAACGCATAGAGTCTTTATTATTTTTAAAACAGTCATTTTCCTAGAGTTAAATTCATGTAACTGCTTAACCAAAAATTAATAAACTAATTGTCTTACTTTCAAGCAAACACCAAAACAAAATGTTCGGGAACAAAATTTATAGAATGTGCAGACTTATAATTTCTCAGATGAAATGTGAAATCGAAGTCATAATCTAACTTATCCTCTAGAAGAAATAATCAAATACACAGCAAAAATTCTACCACATTTTTCTCTCCTGTTAACAGAAAAAAAAAAAAATCCTACACGTCCCTCAAACTGGTTGTACTTGTACATGAGACATACTAAATTAAACTACCTAAGTTAAAATGTTAAATCTGTGAAATTCTACAGAAGAATCGGACAAACTAAGCGAAAGCTTCGCCCGCAGAGGCAGCTCTGAAAATGAGCTCAAGGTCCGGCGGCACAAAGTAGCCGTTCTTCGGTGGCCCCCTCTGGCTCGTGGCATGAGGCGGTGTCTTCTTTTTGGGAGCGGGTGGACATACCATCAGCGCCCGTATCCGATGAGCGGTGCGTTTGGGCGTGCGGAAACCTTCGTCGATGTTCTTGACCATGTTTTTTAAGCTTTGAGAATGTTTGCGTTAGGAAGCGCGCGAACGTTGATATTTATAGCTGCACCGAGGAACAAGTGAGTTGGGGTAACTCAAGTTTCTTGCTCCGCAAGGAGACAGAGTAGGGTATGTGCTTTGGGTCACGCAAGCGTGTGGTGGAATCTAGAAGAAGTCCACGTGGCAAAAAGAGCGGGATTTTTGGCACTATGTGAGGGCATGGGGCCCACGGGGCAAGGACATAGGATTCTGCTGCCTCAACGTTTTGGGCCTTTTGAATTAAGTCCACACGTCTGTTTTGGCGGGAAAGTTTGGGTCGGTCGTTAATGGGCCACCATCAGTTAATGTGTGCGTAGGAAATGACTTTCTTACCCTTACTTTTTTCTGATGAATGCCACCGCCAAACAAACCTAAAACGTTCATGTTCGCGTTCCTCCGTTAAATTTAACGTCCTTCTGAGTTTATGCTTGTTCTATACCAATAACCATGCGCCACCGTACGGAATTTAATATAAAGTCACTTAACAAGTGAAAATGTATATAAATTATAAATTGTGAGTTAAACTTTTAGGTTTGATAAATCTTCATGAAAAAAAAAATAATAATTACTCACATGATCATATTGCATTTATTTATTTAAACGAATAACACTTAAAACGTATATATGAATTTATAAAAAAATTGCAAACTTAACTAGACTGGTTATTTTTTTATGCTTTTACTACTTTTTAATTATAAACTTAAATTTATATGTATGGCTAAATAAACGATTTTATAAATATAAATCATTTATTAATAATTAATATTTGTTGAAAAAGTTAATTGTTTACTGAAGTTCAAATTCTATATGTTTATTTATAATAAAAAAATTGGATATAGATTCATTGTATTTAAATAATTAAAAAACAACATAACTACTTTATATTATTGCATCTATCCTTTTGGGGATATTTCACAAATTGCTGTTTTTTCTGCTACCAAGGTTGAAAATTGGAAAAGTAGCTTAGACTTGTCGTGTGCTGAAGAAGTGTTTCTGGACATCGTTAATGGGCCATACGCTCCGTAGACCCTGTACCGTGGGTCGCTATAGATCTATTATTAATAATAATAATAATAATAATAATAATAATAATAATAATACATTTTTTAATTAAAATTTTTACTTTAATAATTTTCATAATAAAGTATTAACACGAATTACTAGAGTGAAGTTGAAATATTAATTAGAAATACTTAAATGGTACATACTAAATATATATTGCGGGATGCTATCTTCTTCATAATTGGTTAAATTTTGATAATCTAATGCATTATCACAATATTTTCAATTCAATTAAAATTAAAAGCATAGATTTTAAACATATTATTGTACAATAGAAATTATAACATGTATTCATTTTTGCGTAAACTTTAAAGTACAATTGAAAAAGACAAAAAATTTGTACAAAAATACATAACTATAAAAGATGTACATAATTTATACTTTGTTAGATTTAAATGTTTTTTCAATTAAGATTTTAAGTTGAACAACGGTTTATCTATTGATGCACAAGCGATGTTTTCAAAATTGTAATGTAACCAACAGAATGCTCACTCAACCTGTATAAATAGGATCAATCACGAGTCGAAGAGATTGATTTATGATTCATTAATATGTTTCGTTAACGAAACATAATCTTATAAAAAATTAAAAAACAAAACTGTGTCGAATGGAAAAAAAAAAAGAAAAGAAGAAGCTAAAAGTAACTTAGAGCATAAACTTAACCATTTTTTTACTTTTTTTAAATAATGTTGAAAATGCGAAAAATAAAATAGTTAATTTAAATGCGTTGAGTGTATGATTTTGGTAAGAGAACAAAAATGTTTTTCATTTCATCATTTTCGGTTTTCCTCAATTACCCCTCCTTTCAACCCCCAAGAAAACTGCTGAATGCAAGAAGACGAGACGAGACACCGAAAACACGCTGAAGCAAAACACTCAAAACAAAGCTGCGTCACTGTTCATCCACTGATGCTCTTCCTCAAAGCCGATTCGCTTCCACGTCCACCCAACCAAACCGGTTCGGGTTAACCAACCGGTTCGGCGCTCATCACTAGTCGCGCGCGCACAGAAAAACCGAAATCCAGCTCAAGAAACTACTGCACCATGCCTTTTATTTCCAACATTCAGCGTCAATCTGATTTCAACCTCATCGATTCCAACACTCCCATTGTTATAGACAATGGCGCTTCCTATTTCCGCATAGGGTATTTTAACCCTAATTTTTTTTGCTTTAATTTCCGAATTGATTTAGTTAGTTAAAGGGTCCTTTTGTCTTCGTGAATTTTCAGTTGGGCAGGAGAGTCTGAACCTCGAGTTATCTTTCGCAATATTGTGCAAAGGCCACGCCACAAAGTAACCGGTACTGCACAAGACGGGTTTTCTTGATTAACCAGGAATCAAGAGTCTCCAACTTGAGCTTTAGATATGCAGTTGCTTTAAATACTCAGTGGAAGTGTTCGTCCTTTGAGTGGTTTTATGATTCAAACTCATAGTTGTTCTCCCCTGGAGGATACCTGTGGTTCCAAATAAGAACTTAATTTTTTAGTGTCTTAGAATTAGTTTTGAAAGGACCGATATTGACTTGTTCCGAAGTAAATTTTGTTTTCAATACAATGAACATTTTCTTTTCATACTTTTGTTTTCTTGGGGCATTGGCCTAACATTTGCTCTAGTTATTGTTTACGTATATGTTTTCAATTGTTTGTTTAGATAATCTTTAATTTGGCAAAAAAACTAGGTCCTATATATACTTTTTAATTCTGCATTAATAGCTGTATTTACACAACTGTTCCAACATTGGTCCTTTTTGCTTGCCTACAATTAAAGTGTGGTGTAGTGAATGCTTGTTGTTTCACCCAGGGGAAACTGTCACTATCGTGGGTGACCATGATCCTGCGTTACTGAAATACTTTGACTGCACTCGGTCAGGACCACGTTCTGCATTTGACAGTAATGTTGTCTACCAGTTTGAAACAATGGAATATGTAAATTTGCTCTTGTCTCATGTTTAACTTGAATGCTTCATTATTTTATAAGAACTTGTAAGGATAGCATTACTGACATTTTTTTATCACGCTTAGATTCTTGATTTTGGATTTGACCGGATGGGTGCAACTACTGAGGTATGGACATAGGTGGAGAAGAGTTTCATTTTTATCTTCTTTCAAGCTGTTAGTTTATTGTCTTTTCTTCCTTGGTTTATTTAGTGTTGGTGACACTACTAGATCTAGTGTGCTAGTTAGAGAACATAATGTCCTTGAGTTGGTACATAGAAGTTCTTTGGTTTAATAAATATACATTCTACCTTTTTTTGCATTTGGTTAATTTGACTCGCCCTTTCTAATTTAATGTTAATCGCCAGAGCAGATTGATCATCCTGTCCTCATCACCGAATGTGTATGCAACCCAGTCCAATCTCGTTGTAAAATGGCAGAACTTCTTTTTGAGACTTATGGAGTTCCATCAATTGGTACTAATACTTGGCAACCTATAGAAAATACTTTTTCATATTTAATTAGTGATTTTCAGTAGAAAACTGATTTCATACAAAAATCTTATGTACACTGTTATTGTCTTATGATTGTCAGTGGTTTTTCCCATTAAGGATGAATGTCTGACTTATTTTGCTAGAGGTTGTACGTGTAATGTTGCTTCTAAAAGTTAGTTGGGTTTCTCTGTTCTGGCAGCCTTTGGTGTTGATGTGGCATTCAGCTATAAATATAATCAACAACAAGGAGTTTGTGCTAAAGATGGTCTTGCTTTGTGTCCTGGATTCAACACTACCCATGTGATTCCGGTATAGTTTTTATCTTAATGAATTAAAGGATCCTATATGTCAATGAAACGAGTTTGTCATTTCTGTTGCAGATTATTGTAATATAATCTACCTAAACATGGTTAAATTTGTAAATAGGATATCATTGTATATTATCATCATCATCTCTGTAATTACAACAGTCATTTATTAATCTTCTTGCAGTTACTCTTGAGCCTAACAGATTTTGTCTTTTTGTGCAAAGATTGATAAGACAATTATTTTATTTTGGACCATATATGCCTTTAGTAAGTATCAGTTGCAAGTTGCATTTTTGTATCAATGTACTCCATTTGCAGTTTTAGAATTATGTCAGCCATAGTAGTGTTAATAATCTATATAATTAGTTTTCAAGATAGCTTGGTGATTAATAACAATTGTTCATTGTACCATACATAAAGGAAATTCTCCATATGGTCCTTTTCAAAAATTTTGAAGTAAATAAATTAAAACAATTGCAAACTTATCCTTGTAAAAGAGAGTGCAGAATGTTGGCATCACTTTTATAGAGGATATGTAATGGATCCTCAAATATGGGTATGGATGAGGGATATTCCACTGTGTGACACCTCCCTTGTAATCCATTAAATCCAAGTTAATTATAGTTGTGAATCAAATCATCGTAAGACCATCACCATAGAATGAATCTCCTCTTAGCTTGCTGTTCATGAACATAGTTCAGGAATGGGTATGAAACCCATTTTCATTCAAGCTTGAGTTATAGATTCAAAGAACTCATAAACAAATTGAAAGGCTCTTTTAAAGTAAAAAAAGTAAAATAAGAGATGAAGAATCACACTACTTGAGTAGATTCAAGATAAGTAAATGAGATCGTCACACCTTTAGTAGAATCGCAAGTCTCTGATCATTTCTTAACAAAATTTCAATTTATTCTAAGTTGTCAACTAATGACACAAAGGTGCCTTGGAGCATGCTTTCCATGCCATGCTCCTTCGTGGCGCACTCCAAGCCTAGAGTTCTAGGAGCTTCTTTAGCATGCTTTCCTTTCCTTACTTGAACCGTGAGGTGTCATTGGATTGGGCCTTCAATTGATGTAGTCAATTAAGGTCCAACAAAATATCTATATATTCAAATTTCTTAATCTAGTACAGCAAAGCAAACAAGTCTTCAGCCTTTTTAGTCATGAAAATAATGACATTTTTGTGAGCATAATGGTTCCTGGTCGTGCTTTGTGTAATTTTTCCATAACCTTCTTTGTTCATTTTCTTCTTCATCAATGCACTCAGCAATATACCCTAGGGAGAACAATTTTATTAAAATTTATAAATACCATAAAATAAATTCACAAATTTAATTTATTTTAAATATTGAAATCAATGAAAAGAAATCCACCGGACATGTGATTGTGCAAATTGTTGATATTTTTTGTTTGCGCATTTTCAGTTTGTAGACGGGGAGCCAGTGTATGAAGGATGCTGTCGTACTAATATTGGTGGGTTCCATGTGACTAATCAGTTGAAGCAACTCCTTTCACTTAAATATCCTTATCATTTGTGAGTATCAAATCATTTGGGTTCTGCTACTAACTAGCTGATTGTTAAATTTGGAGAATATTTTATATTTTATAATGAATGCTCAATGCAGGGCTAGATTTACATGGGAAAAGGTTGAAGACCTGAAGATGGAACATTGTTACATTGCACAAGATTATGCTTCGGAAGTTCGGTTGTTTCAGGTATATGTATGATTTCTTTTTTTCTTTTTCCACCAAGTTCCTTTATTACGTCTTTAACTCCATGAATGATCTAATAGAACGGAGCCATGGAAGCCGAAGGAAAAACCAGATATTGGCAACTCCCTTGGGTTCCACCCCCAACTGATGAGCCTCCTTCCGAGGAAGAGATTGCAAGAAAGGCAGCAATTAAAGAGAAACAAGGCCAAAGGCTCCGTGAAATGGCTGAGGCAAAGAGGTCTTCTAAAATAAATGAACTGGAAAATGAATTGCACGGTTTAGAGTTTCTTTTGCATCAGCTTGAACAAGTGGAAGAGAGTGAGGTTCCACCATTCCTGGCAGAAACTGGCTATGTCACTAAGCAGGAGATAGAGTCTGCACGTAATAAAGTTATGCAATCTTTACGGAAAGCAAAAGGTGAACCAAAGAATGAACAAGCTGAAACTGAGAAGGATGATCTTGCCACTAGCGAGAAGTATTCTCTTATAAACATTCCCGATGATATGTTGAGTGAAGAGCAGGTCTGTTTTTGCATCAAAATGCCGATCTCATACATTATCAAAAAATTGAGCCGTGTATCCCCACACTTTCTGCTTATTTTGGAGAGAGAAGCTTTTTTTTATCTTGTATTATTCAGATTTTTTTTTAAATCTTTGGGAAATAAGTTTTCTCAATCATGTGATAAGTGTATTCTTACATTTTTTTTTCCTGGAGCCACATTTTCTTACAATCTTTTATAATTATATTTTTCATTGTATCTTTGCGCGATGTTCTTTGTGCTCTGTGGTTAACAACATTAATTTCATTTTCTATATTGATATTTGACAGCTCAATGAAAAGAAGAAACAGTTGTCCCTCAAATCTATGGCCGAAGGGAGGCAGCGATTAAAACAGAAACGCTATGAAGAGGAATTGGAACGAGAGAGAAAACAACAGCTAGAGGAGGAGAAACGCTTGTATGTTTGATGCTTTAGTTTCTTTATTAAGTTTCATATTGTACACTGTTTTGTGGCTTGATTATGTAAGAGTTTTCCCAAATTGAACCAACTAAATTGGGAGAAAGCAAGTGATTGAAAAGATCGAGAATTCAATCTAATTTATATTTCTCTAGCTTGAATCTGATACGGATTTTGAAGGACAAGGATACCAAGAGAGATGAGTCTGAAGTTTAGTATCAACATTTATGCCCAGGATACAACTTTTGTCCAAAGCATGATTGCTATCTTGAATAGGCTTTTGAAGGATTCTTATTATTATTTTATAAACTTTTTTTGTCCGCTTAATGTAGAGAGAACCCGGAGCTTTATTTGGAGCAATTGCATGCTAGATACAAAGACCTTTCAGAAAGAGTTGACCAACAAAAACGACTTAAGACAAATGGAGGCAGTTCAAACGGAAATAATCTGTCTAGTGGTATTGGCCGTGGTGAAAGATTGAATGCTGCTCAGAGGGAAAGAATGCGTCTTCTGACAACTGCAGCTTTTGACCGTGGTAAGGGTGAAGATACATTTGGTGCTAGAGATGAAGATTGGCAGCTTTACAAATTGATGAGCAAAGATTATAGTAACGATGATGATGAAGAACCTGATGAAGATGAAGTAGAGCTGGCCCGCATCTCCTCTAGGCTACAGGTTAGATCATCTTATAGGGGATGAAATCCCATAAAATTAATTTATGAATGTACAAGATCACCTTGTATATGGGTCTTGATTTACAATTCACAAAAGAACTTCTGTTAATTTGGTAGGACTTGGATCCAACATTTATACCCAAGTTAGATGCTGGTACCACTCAACCTGCTGAGGTGCCTCGCTTTCGTCCTCTGACCAAAGAAGATTTTCAGATTGTTCTTGGGGTCGAAAGATTCAGATGTCCTGAAATACTGTTTAATCCAAACTGGATTGGGGTTGATCAGGTAGGATTAGACGAGATGGCGGGGGTCTCAATAAGGAGATTACCATACAAGGATGAAAGCTTGGAAGAGAGACTGACCAGTTCCATACTTGTTACTGGTGGAAGTTCTCTTTTCCCTGGTATAGTTGAACGCCTGGAAGCTGGAATTCGGATGATTAGACCATGTGGCTCACCTATAAACATAGTGAGAGCATTGGATCCAGTCATGGATGCATGGCGTGGGGCTGCTACTTTTGCCTCAGACCCACAGTTCCATATGCAAACTTTCAGTAGACTGGATTATTATGAAAAAGGTGAAGACTGGCTTCGCAAATATCAACTGCGGCATACATTGTGATTGATTACAGTACTTTTGTCTAGAATTTTTTTACCATAGTTTAGAAAGTATTCTCATGTAGTACAATCTGTCGTCTTGCTTTTTGAAGCTAGAACCGGGAATATAAGGAAAAACATGGTGCTACATTTCCTGCATTGCAATTGATAATAGCTTCTATCCAGTGAATAGCGTATACTTCGTTGATATTATACTTAGTGGGCAGATTCATTGCCTTTTGTTCTTTTACGTTGTTGACATATGCTCCATATTTTCAACTCAAATCGACGGAAAGGCATCCCCATTTTATTTATTGTTTAAAAGAGATACTTGGGACAAAAGATGTTGAGAGGAAAACATATCGACTTAACTTTTTTATTATGTTCAATGAAATACCAAACTTCTGAAAATTACTGACTTTCTTTTTTTCACAAAAACCACCATGGAAGTTGCAGAGGTACTCACCTAAATAATTTTACAACGATGTTATACCTTCTTTTCGTATCAATGATATTTTCAAAATGATAGTTGGAGATTGATTCATTGAAAGCCATTCTAGGCAAATTATCTAAAGTGTTTTTCATTAATTGTTTCAAAATCTATGGTTAATTAGGTTCATTATTTTTGTATCCATTACTTCGTTTCTTTCTACAGAGAAGACAGTGGGGAAAATATTAGTAGAACGATTTGAAAACCATTCTTGAATGTTTACTCAAGAATCAGTATTATTCACAGATCTGCCATCGCTCTTTCATGCATTTATGCAGTTAGTAATTCAATTGTTAAATGCAGACGACTCAGTTTATCTTGGTAACTCAAACTTAAAATATGTATTTGAGATCTAACACATTCTAGGTTCGCCGAACAATTATAGATGCACTCAATATACGAATGCAGGGAAAAACGATCACATTATTTACACCTAAAAATGTGAGTTGTTATTTACACCAATAGTGTGGTTCTCTTGATAACAAGATTTATTATTTCTCATACTTCTCCTTTCTCTCTTAACTGTAAACGTTTATGGAAAAAAGAAAGGGCAAGGATATGATTTAAAAAAAAATTAAAAAAATCAAAAGGTGGAGAAGAAAAAAAAAAGCCTAGTTCCAATCGCTCGTGGTGTGTATGGGATTAGTGGTGACTAAACAAAGTTAATGAGGCATTCTGAAGTTGTTAGGGGTATTTTCCCTCACATCAGGATCTCAACATAAGGGTCTAGGCTTTTGCTAGGATCATGATTAGTCCAGGCTTATTGATGTTGAGCTAAGTGGTGCATCCTTTACTGTTAAAAGAACAACTGATGGTCATTGAACTCAGACGAGACTTCATCGGTGCTTGGGAACTATGCCATGGGGTATGAAATTTCATAAATTTATATTGAGGTTCTCCCTAGCCTTTTTCTTCAGATCATCATTTTCATTGTGGTCAGAACACAGCATACCAAAGTCATTTAGTTGCCTGGATTTCTCATTCCCAGTATAGCAATGTAGTTAATTATTAAACACGAAGGAAGCAGGTCCATTGCAGTTTAACAAAGTCATATTACATAATTTTTTGAAGAAAAAAGTTCCTAGTAGAAGCCAGAATAACAAGTCCATAGAGACAGCTTGAATTACTTGGAGGACATGAAGGTGAGTATACTAATGTCATCTGTTACAAATTACAATGATGTATTTGGTTTAAAAATCTGCCTAGCAAATTAGCACGCTTGAGAGAGGTAATCTGGCTGCTTTGCAGTTGAGGTATTATGTCTTTGAGACTGAGTGATCATCTCTTGAGACCAGTAACTAACAATGAGTTTCATTTGTCACACTCATTCCGCTATTGTCATCATGGTGATAGTAACTAAGGGTATTCAAGCGCAACACTAATTCCCTGATTAAACTCAAGTCACATTTTTTTCCTCTGAAACTAAATACAATTTCCTTGGCATGAGACACATATGGGAACATTACAATCGCAAATTCATCATTACTTCTCACCACCCTCCTTAAATACTACCACGAATCAATATTCATACACTAATGAGCATAAAAAATCAACTAGAAAATAATGAATTTCACAATGACACTAGTTATCATCATCAAACGGGGCACGTGCAACTCAAGCAAAACTCATCGCTAACATTCCCCGGACAAAGAGTATAAAAGAATCTAACCTATATCTTAGCATCTGGCTTCAAACCTTGACATATAAAATAAATCTCTCTTGACGAAGGCCTTGTAGCTTTAGGTCTGAGCCATGATGTCTTCTTAAAGAAGGGTTTAGAGAGCTTGTTAATTTCTGCAGCAAATAAACATTCAAAGAACTCAACAACATATAAGAAATTGAACACTAACATAGACTTTCCTTATCTAAATATTAACTTTCAATCCGATCAGTTTCACGTTCTGATACACCAGATTCATCCTAGTTTTTGATGCAAATAAGTTGAAGGAATTAGTATGATAAACTATTATAATCACCAAATAAGTCAGTCTATCAATTAAACTTTCAGCGATTAAACAGAAATGTCAAACATTTAAAACTCAATACACCAAATTTTATTTTAGACACATATAAATTACATTATTCAGACAAGAAAGCAAGGAAGCACCTTTGGCATCTTCACTCTCGAGAAGTTTGATAATAAGGTGCCCACCAACCTTCAACACTCCTTTACCGTCATCTGAACAAGATGGATCATCACTAGTTGGCTCCTGGTGAATTTTGTTGCCGAGAGCCAAATCCAAGGCACGCATTCCAAGCTCAAACGACAAGGCCGCGTCTTTGGTAGTGATTCCAGAGACCAAGGGACACATATCTGAGAGTATCACAGAAAACCCTTTTTCCTTAGGAGAAAGTGCTCTGAGTCGGTGGTGAGAAAGGGTGGTGACGTCAGCGGAGATGGTCTGAACCCTAGAATCGCAGTGAAGAGGGGGAACCT
Organism: Sphenostylis stenocarpa; assembly: GCA_963425845.1. NCBI lineage: Eukaryota > Viridiplantae > Streptophyta > Magnoliopsida > Fabales > Fabaceae > Sphenostylis > Sphenostylis stenocarpa. The sequence goes on along the minus strand of OY731405.1, from coordinate 3,622,594 downwards.
TGACTTTCTTGGTGTCGACGCCGAGGACGGAGCCGCCGCCGTGGAAGGGACCCAAGCTCTGACAAGCCACCTGGAGCCAGCCTCCGGGGGCGCAACCGAGGTCGAGAACGGAGGCGCCACGGTTGATTATGTTGTGTTGGTTCTGAATCTGAAGCAGCTTGAAGGCGGAGCGAGCAACATAGCCTAGCCGTTGAGCCTCCTTGTAGAAGAAATCTGCTGTTCCACCCACACCCATCTCCTCTCACCCTCCTCCCCAAGGTTTCAAAATTACTTAATTAACAATTTTAAACACAACTTTAATTCACATAATTTACTCAAATCAAATTATTTGTAAAACAATTCATTTTTATATATATGTACATTTTATAGAAATGCTAATAATACACTTTTTTTTTTAAAAGTTGCTGAAAAATATAAGTTTTATAAGCTACTTTTTATTTAATGAGTATTTCTATTTTATAGATTTTAATATCTTTTAATTAATATAGCGTGTGTTAGAAGAAAAAAACGTATTAAAAACATGTCATTGCTTTTATTTTGCAAAAATATTGAATGAGATGTGATTATAAATTGGATGTTAAACTAAATGAACTTGACTACTGAGATAGAATATTGAATTTTTTATACATGTTGAAACATATAAGCAAAGTGAAATGATAGCCATCTCTGATTAATTTTAAAAATAAATATATACAAAATTTGTGACAAAGGTATAAATATAAAAGTTGTTGCTTTTCTTGAAACAGTGTCTGAAATTATAATGAAGGTGTTTAATTTATCACTCAGTTTAAATTCATTACATATGATAAATGTGTTTAATTTCACAGAAATTAATTTTAAAATCTAATAAAAATAATTTATATAGGTTGTTGACGTAAAAGTAATTACATAAACACAATCCGTGCATAGCTATTAAATGCTTTGGCAAAAAGAAAAATAAAATTATATAGTATAATTTTACATTTTCATTCAATTACAATTTATATGCAAAATCAAATTATTAACTTTGTATAATAATTATCTTAAAAACTATGTTAATTTTTTTTATTAATTGACAATGTAATTCTTTTACATTAGTTTTACATAATCATTACACAATTTGACAAACCTTTATATTTTAATATAGAAATTACAATTAGAGATTAATTTAAACATATATAGTATTCTGGATTTGTGGATGTTCATTCTTCATCTCCTCTTTGGATCAATAATTAAGTGAGAATATAATAAAAAAATAGATTCTGTGGATAAAGAACGTTTTAGGCAAGCTTCTACATAAGAATTTTTAGAAGAGAAAATTAAGTAAAATACCCCATAAGTCAAAATTAGTTTATGTATGGTAAAAGTCTTTTAATATAATCTTTCTTAATTTATGTATAAACTAATTTTATTTTATTTTTATCTTGTAAACCGTCTTTATTGAAAAACTCTCCCAGAATAGCAAAGAATATACATAATGTGCCCTACACTAACAATTTTATTTCGATGTACCTAAAAGGAGTTTAACCATGTGAGGCTTCTTGAACACCATCTCCGAATCAAATATAGATTTCAAGGGCCCAAGTCCTAAAGGTCTTGAAGATTTTTAAACAAGAAAAGCAACATTGTAGTTGATTTTCTGAAAATTCCTTGGGGCATTATGTACGCTGGGTAGTTAAACAAGTAGTTTGTCTTGATCAAGCTTTGCTCACTTAGTTGCTTATATGAGTGTGGGAGGGCCAGGTTGGTCCCATGAATGATTAAAAGGAAGCTTGAGTTCAAAAAGAGCACAAAGAAAGAAAAAGTTGGTGGTTGTGTTGTGGGAATGGAATGCATGGGAGAAGAACAAGTACAAAAGTTGAAGATATGATTCGCAGTTACTTGCTTGCTTATAGGGGAAACTTGGGTTTTTTTTCTGGGGATTGCGTAAAGCTCAATAGAGCCTGCTGATTTTTAGCGACGGATTTCGTTTAAAGAACAGACATGCCATCCCAAATGGGCCTCATGGTCCACCATTGTCCCACAAAGATTGGGCACGTTTTCAATTACACCATGCATGAACAAATGGGATGCATTAAATCATACTAAATACAAATACCTTATCAATTTTTTTATTCTCAAGTGTATAGGGTAGTAGTCATTCAATCTATTATTCCTAATTGTTGCTTTTGATGTCATAGGATATTGATTGGTTCCTAACTTTTTTCCACCTTAGCAACTATCTCTGCACTATACTCCTTCTCCCCTGTGGGCATGATCTTGTTTTTTACAATCATACCTTTCTAGATTACTGATGTAATATTAAACGCTATTAGTGCATCATGACACCCCTCTGGTAGAGTAAACTTGTTTCTTGAATTTTTCATTTCATTATCAAGGTTTTGAAAAGTAGCTAGTGTTATGCAAAGACATGAAAGTGTGTATGCTCTCTTAGTACACGTATTTTGATGCAAAAACTCATCAAATAATTTCTGTTTCTATTTTATCATTTTTGGTATTTATGCATCTTAAAAACACTTTGTTGATTGCTGCTACTGTTCATTAGTTGGATAAGAAGCATTTTGTACCCCGTAAATAACACTTCTTATCCACCCTACACAGTACTCCCCCTAATGATATATCTAGTCAGGACAGAACCCTTGTTTCCTATAATTTTTTCATGCTCAAATCGACCTCGAGCTTGTTGATTCTGCTTTATTTCAAGGAGCTAACGACAACAATAATTTCCATTTAGATTTTTAATTATTCTTTAGTTGAAATAACAGCGGAGACTACGCATTTCACTACATGAAATAATGATATCTAGTTACCTGGAGTTGAAAGCAAATCTGTCACTAATAATTGACTGAATTGGATCAGATCGAAGTAAACTTATTTGGTGCCTTAGAAACCAAACTTCAATCCATAGCTTTCTATTGCCTAGTACATTGCTGAATGTCTCATGGAGTGAAGAAGCTACTTGTAATCAATTCAAAGACCAATAAAATTTAAAAATTTATGCAACTGGCAATATCTAAATTGCAAGGAATAGATTTGGTCTCTCTCATTAATTGAGCAGAGAATGGGTATTAATCATTGATTACTTTGGCATCTGTTAATTGTCAGTGCCAACTGAATTACCTACCATCTTATGATTGAGACTTTTCACTAAAGGAAAGATAATAGGCATAATGATGTTTTTCAATTTATGCATTACTAAACCATTGATCACTCTACATTCAAATTCAGACCACTCTTATAAGTTGTGTGTGTGTGCTTGAGAGATGCTTGTTGCAGATTTATATAGAAATGTCTAAAGTTACCATCACTAACTGCCCTTATCATTGTTATGTGTTAAAAGCCAAGTTTACTGTTTTGGTCTTGCTGGTGCATGAGCCATGATTGAACAAAATGTCTTACTATAAAGTTGTGGAAATTGCGAAGCAATAGTGATCATTGAAACAGCTTTAACAATATTAGGTGGAATAATAAACACTTTCACAGGTGCACAATGTTAGCATCCCTGCCTGAGAAGAAAACGAATGTGACTAAGATGTGTTGTCGTTACTTTGGTAGGTAGTAGTAGGAAGAACGGTAGCACGCATTTCACTTGTCCCTTCCTTTTTCTTCGTTTTCCACGTCCTTCACTTGTGCCATGAAACGAGGCATGTACGAACCAATTTTTATGGTATGGAAAGAAATTAATATGACTTGGAATTTCAGACTTTGGAGTCAAATATATTAGATAAGATTGCGCATTGGCATTCTTTCAGAAATGTTGTGTGCAGCTACGTAGTTGTTGAACTACGGTTTAATTATGCACACTACGTGGCAGATCTGACTGATTTGGTAGATAATACGATCCAATAATTTAACCAAGTCACGCCCTCGAACTCTCAAAAGAAAGCTGACTCAGGACTCAAGAGTCTCAGTAGTCACAAGAGTGACCAGATTTTAATATTTCGATGAATGCAAAATTGAAGCTTTATTTTACTATTTACACAATGATGTTTTTTTTTTTTAATTTACTTTATATAATAATTATTTTGACAAGACATTTATGTCATATATAATAATACCCCCATCAAGTTATCGTTTATGGGTGAAAACACAAAACATTAACATGATTAAAAAACAGTAATTGTAATAATTTTTACAGTAAAAAAACCGCTATAACTAACCGTATTCTAACCTTTATGATTTTATCATGTAATTTATAGAATAAACATATAACTTTATTATCTAAACTAAAGTCTAAAACTTGTTACTTTATGGTAATTGAATTGTCCCTTGAAGAAGAACGGAAAGTTATCCGTTCCGTTAAGTAGTACGTGGGAGGGATGTTATGAGTCGTTAGAATGTGGAAAGACTGAACGTCATCCCCAAATGTACGGCAAATGCACGGCGTAATACGTGGAGCGTTGAATGCGGTGGACGCTTCGATCTCACGGGTGGGACCCATCTTTCTAAATCTATATTCCTTCCATTTCTTCCACATACTTCGCATCTTCTTCCTCCTTCGCACACCACACCTGCTTCTGTTCGTTCAGTTTGCTAAAGTTTGACAAAGCTTTTGTCTTTTATATATATAATAACTCTGTCGTTACAAATAGATTAATATGAATGAAATTCGAACCATCTACGAGTGAGTTACTACTTTAATGTGTGAACTTGACAAACCTGACATGGAATACCATGTGAAGATGGTTAACAAATTTGACTAGTGTTTTGTACACGTGATTAATATATTTTTATATGTGAAATAAATAGTGTTCTTTTTTTTTTGGTGATGCATAATTTCAACTCGTTCTTTATGATAAAATATGAAATATTAGGTTTTACTTTATCAGTGTCTCCTGTTTTTGCTACAGCGTCTCTGACTATATAGACCTGCAAATATAGAAAAATCAATGAGCATGGATTTTTTTTAATTTTATTTTAACACTTGTTTGGTTTAGACTATGTAAAGACGCTAAAGTGGAAATGTGAAAAAATTAATGATTGATGGTGGTTTGGATGGGCGAATGTGTAAAAAAAGAAGAGATGAGAGATAATTTTTCATGCATAATTAGTATTAAGAAATGTGCACAAATACAACACAATTAATTATAGGTTGCACATTTAATTTAGTTTATTATGTTGTTTAAACATGATTTAAGAAACTATCTTTCGGTACCAATAATCAATTATGAATAATTCATAATAAATTAGGTATATTTTTTCTTTTCTATAAGAAAAATAAATAAATAAATAAAAGAATAAGATTAGCACTAAAAAAAGTTATCGATAAATAAATATTTACTTATTCTTTCCTTACCAAATCAATTATTTTTTTGCTTAATTTTTATCCTCTTTTTATTATTTTTCTTATTGTTTTTTCTATCAAAAGAAATGTTGAAAGGAAAGTGGAAAAGTAATGGATTTGCAGGCGCAGCAGTTGTGAAAGGTGACTTGACTCTGACTTAGGTTTGCATTATTTCATGATAACTTATATTTTGATTAAATATTATTATTTAAGTTTTTAATTAGAATATAATGTACTAATTTGTATGGAAACTGATGATTTATGATTATATTTTACGTCAAATGTCGTTGCCCTTTTTTCAACATTAAAAATTATAAATATATAATCAACGAGGTCTTCATATATATATATATATATATATATATATATATATATATATATATTAAAGTGTATCTTAGTTTTGATGGGTATCAATAGAATGTTAGATAATTTTAATTAACAAAAGATTTTGGTATAAAATAATTGATAATTATCCATCCACCGTTATACCCTTTTCATTTGGTCGTCCCTATGCACTATTCATATGGAAAATAAATCACACCCATAAAATTATATTCATAGTGTGAAGCCTTACACTATTGGATCCCGATAACTTTTGACTCGAGTCCAAGCAAAGCAACAACCACCAAAGTTGAAATATTGAGGTTAAAAACAGAACACAAACCTAGTAAAGTTAGAAGCATAAAGAACAACCTCTTATTCGAAAAAAGAAAAAAAAAATGGTTTCAATGTTTGGTTTGATGGCACAACTTGCAAACGAAGCAAGAAGATTTGATATCAATTTTGAGGCCCTAAGGTCCTTAACATCTTTTGTCCCTACACTCATCACCATAATAACCATCACTATTCTCTTGCACACCACCCACTCCTCTAGTCACTACTGTTAATTACCAATTATCATAGCTTGCCATAGCAATGACGTCATTAATAATCCCTACACATGAAAAAAAAAATGGTCAGCTAGAATGACTTCACATCACTCTTCTCATTCACCTTGTATTTGATACATGTGACATGGTGTAGAAACACAAGATTTTTTCCTTTTCTCTCATCTATTCAAACATGTTTTCATGCTTCAGTAATATAATGAGGTAGTAAAACTTAATATTAATTGTGATTCAAATAGTAAATAATATTTTAGGCAAATCTCTCCTAACCATGACAACACACTATTTTTTTTATAAAAAAAAAAAGTGGAATTAAACTTTTTGATAATATTGGATCTACGTACCACTTTAATCAGCAAAAGAAAAGAAGAAAACAAAATAACCTAGAAAAAAAGTTAATCATCAAGTTAAACCAAGAGTTATAAATCGATGGTCTGAAACAGATCGCAGTGGGGCCCACTTTTTTCCGCCACTCCCTCTATAAATATCAACACGCATTTCCCTCTCCCCTCCTCAGAGCTCAAACACAAACCCGACCGAGAGTTGGTTTCTGAATTCGTTCCTCTTCTCATAACTCCCAAACCCTGTTCAGTGTTCCCACTCACAATGGGTTCGTTCAAAAAAATCATCACCATTGTTTCCCTCATAACCATTCTTCTCACTTCCGCCGAGGCCCGAATTCCGGGCGTGTACGGAGGCGGCGCGTGGGAGAACGCCCATGCGACGTTCTACGGAGGGAGCGACGCGTCTGGCACAATGGGCGGCGCGTGCGGGTATGGGAACCTGTACAGCCAGGGATACGGCGTTAACACGGCGGCGCTGAGCACGGCTCTGTTCAACAGCGGGCTGAGCTGTGGAGCGTGCTTCGAGATAAAGTGCGCCGACGATCCGAGCTGGTGCCACGCTGGTAGTCCATCGATCTTCGTGACCGCCACAAACTTCTGCCCACCGAACTACGCTCTCCCCAGCGACAATGGAGGGTGGTGCAACCCTCCCCGACCACACTTTGACCTCGCCATGCCCATGTTTCTCAAAATCGCCGAGTACCGCGCCGGCATCGTCCCCGTCTCTTACCGCAGGTAACGGTTTTTCTTTTTCCACCCATTTTCTCTCCTCTGTTTAGCACCATATTTTGCTTTTACTTTTTTTTTTTTATATAACATTTTTTAACATTTTAAAGATATTAATAACATACTTTCTCTCTCATATGTTTTAATAACATTATTAATAACACTTTAAAGTGTAATTATTTTTCTGTTATTGACTGTTAACCTTCTTTTGTGGATTCTTTACAATTTTATTAAAATTACAAATTTTGCGGAATCTCATTCTGAAGTTAGAATAGTGTATTACAGTTTTTTTAATATAAATCTCAATTTATTTAGGGTTTAGCTTTTGGATGTTGTTAATGCAAAAGTTTACATGGTCAAAGCTAGAAGTAAATTTCAAAGAATTTATCATGGAACTCACTAACGTTACTACATGTCAATGTCAATCTAGGATTGACATGGTAATATAAAAATAGTAACTTTTGCGATAGTTATGATAAAAGTTACTAAATTTACCATAAATGGTAAATTAAATAAAAATGGTAGACTATTACTAATTCATATAATAAGTATTTTTAACAATATTAAACATTTTTTTTTGTCTCTCAACTAAATTCATAATTTAAAATGAGTTAAAAAAGAAGTTATCTACGCATTTATTTTGACTTCAAGAGTAATGATCTAAGTGAGTATGACATTGGATTTCCAGCATTTGGGAAAGGTATAGTTTTTCGCATTATTGTGTGGACACTGGAAACAAATTATTAATAATTTATAAAGCAGAAATTAATTAATTTTAATATTGTAAAAATAAAGAAGGGGAGATTTTGATACAAAAACGCATAATGAGAAATGCGACGTCGTTTAAACCGACAAAGTGTTCTGATATTCTTACTCTGTGTTGGGGACTAGACAGTAGACAATAGGTGATTCGTAATTCGGAAAAGTGAAAACTGATCAGAACCGTCGATTGTTATTTGGTGGCCCCTATCTGGAGAAAGAGAGAGAGTAAACCTGAACCGTCCATCTGAAACCGGTTCAGGATTTTGACAAACGTGCACCTTTTGCCGCGTAATTGCACGAGTCTCGAAATCAACCAAAAATAAGATTAATAATAATAATAATAATAATAATCTGCTACATTGTAAAGAAGTTATTGTGCGTGCCGTCGTGGTTTGGTTGTGTTTTATTACGAATAATGCCACTGACGATTGTCATTGGGTGCGACGATGTGCAGGGTGCCTTGTCGAAAACAGGGAGGGATGAGATTCACGATCAACGGCTTCCGTTACTTCAACTTGGTTTTGATCACCAACGTGGCGGGTGCAGGGGATATATTGAGGACGAGCGTGAAAGGGTCTAAAACTGGGTGGATGAGTATGAGCCGTAACTGGGGTCAGAATTGGCAATCAAACGCTGTTCTGGTTGGTCAGTCACTCTCCTTCAGGGTCACAGCCAGTGACCGACGCAGCTCCACCTCGTGGAACATTGTGCCCGCCAATTGGCAATTTGGCCAAACCTTCACAGGCAAAAATTTCAGGGTCTAATTGTGTTTTCTGGGTCCTTTTTTATTAAAAAAAAAAGGAAGAAAGAAAAGAAAGAGGAAGCTTTACCTCTATGTAGTTTTGAATTTGCCTTGGGATGTGGATATAAGGAGAAAAAAAAAATGGAGGGAAGTAAAGTAAGTGGTGGTAGTGATTAGTGAACTTTTTGACTTATTTTCTTTGTCTTGATTGTGAAAGAAAGTGAAGGGATATGAACATGGGGTTGTCTTGGTATACGAGTTTGAAGTGTTATAATAGGATTCAAAAAACTGGAGGGGAACATTATGTGAAACTTTTGAAGGGGCTGAAGTGGCTTCAAATGTATGAGCCCGCAGCTGTATGAAAAGATCAAGTGTGGTTATCTTTATAATTATTCTTGTTCGCTTTTTAAGCTGGGTTTTAATGTTTGTTTTCGATGTAGTTAGATACGGAGTGATTGAAATTTGACAATTTTGTTTGATACACGCATGAGAGGTTCTTAAGCTGGTAAGCACGCTTAACTGCGCCGAAAAGCAAAAGAGAAAAAGAAAATTGTGGAAATGGGTGCTAATTGAACCTGTTTGTGTCTGCAGAAATTGTTAGCAAAGTAGATTCCATACCTTCCGTGTTGTTTTTCCTAACTTGTTCGATGCCAAAATAAAAAGTAACATGGATTAAAAAACTAATATGTTAAAATATCTTTTCTTTATTGAATGAAATTTTATTCTCGTTTTACTAGTAAATAGTGGAATTATTAGAATAATGTAGAATTTCACTCTAGCAAATGCGTGGAAGTCGGAATTTAAACAGGGAAAGTCAACATGAATATATTATGTTTTAATTAAGAAAACCTAATGTTTATAAATATAAATAGCATATTAAAGTAAGAAAAATTGCTAAAGATAAATTTTATCATTTTTTATTGAATAACTACCAAAATATATTGTAAAGAGAGAGCTAAAATTAATTTGACTAATTAAGACGAATATGATACCAATGAGTGTGAAAATGATGACTTTAAGAAATATAAATATATGCTGGTTTTGAAGCGTGAGGCTCGCACGCTTGTCATGTGGGAAAGTTTTTTATTTTGTCAGCAGTAGGGCTTGATCTTCTTATTCTTCCGTTGTTTTATGCTTCATTTTTAAGCTATACTTTCGTTTTGTAATTGATTGTCTCCTCATCGGTTCAGGTCGTTCGTGTGACAAGATTAATTATTTGAATATTATATAATTTTCAAACATCGACCTTTTGAAGAATCTATGATTAGTATTTTAATGATGAAATAATTTATACATCTCATATAGGTCGATGATCATTTTATTAACTTAAATGTTATTTTTTTTATGGGAAGGCAAGAAGGCGTTTGTCACGTATCAGTATTGATGAAATATCATATCCAGTCAAATCACATGTGTCCCTTTGTCAAAGTCACAAAACCGTGGAGGTTGGTTATATGGAAAACTATTAATCTACAAGCGAAGGAAAAAAGTGATATCGAGAAATCTGAGAATGCTGCTTAACCGAAATTGTAAAGACGTATGACATTAGTTTTATGGGAGCAGATTTCAGTTCTTTTCCCTATTGCTGAGCTATGCATGATGGGTCCATTTAAGAATGTGACTAAACTAGTTATTTCGACTACATTTCCATTTTCACATAATAAGTCAAGTAATTTTTTAATATTAATTTTTGATGATAAGAGAAAACTCATAATCCAACTTAGAATAACAAAGTTAATAATTCATTTTTCTGTCCAACCTACAATACGCATAAAATGATGTACAATCTATAAACTTATTCGTGTCCAACGCAAATAGGTTCAAATTATATTTTCTTAATATTTATTTCTCCTCCTTATTTTTATTTATAAAATTTTGAAAAAATAACTATGTTTAACTAACTTCTCTTTTAAGTTTCTCCAAACTAAATAAATAAATAAAAAAAAGCATTTTAATATATTAAAATTAATTTATACATCAGTTAAAAGTGTATTTTCAAAAAATTATGTGAAAGAAATTCAATAAATTAACTTATGTATAAATTAATTTTAGTTTTTAAAGAAATTAATTGTTTTTTTTTCTAAAAAAAGCTTGTGGAGTCCATAGTCCTCATGTTTAAAACTCAAAATTTCTTCTAATTTCAAGTAAGTTATTATGATTTTAAAAATAGTCCCTAATTTTTTTAATAACTAAATTAATATCAATAATTAAGTAAATTATCCTTTTATGAGACAATAGTCTATTTGCTATTTTAGCATGGTTAAAACACATGATCGTATCTTGTTACAATAGAAGATAATGACTTGTTTCAATTTTAGTTAACTTTCTTCATTATCTTGAATAAGCGCATCTTAATGAGAGCAAAGATTAATATAAACGCTGTTTATCAAATGTGCTGGAACAAGCAAGCTGCCAAAATATCGAATATACTTGATGCATAGATAAGACTGAGATTCTATCATGCTGCCTATTTAGGAAATAATTTGTATTTATATCTTTATCATATAAGACTTAAATTGACTGTATTTACAAATTTAGGAAGCCAAATGGGAAGTTTAAACCTAAGATGGAACTTGACCTAAACACTAATCATAATTATTAAGAATACATCTTTGCAACCAGTAAAATCTCCATAGATGTATGAGTACCAAATGATATTAAATTAATTTAAATAAACCTGTATTACTTAAAATTATTCAACCCTTAAATGTGGGAGTTTGGCCTCAAAGCACATTTAGCTCTTGGAAAGCAACATGCTTTGTTCCATGGTTACATTCAAGCATAATCAAATGATAGGAGAAAAAAAAAAAAATTATGAACACTATAAATAAGTTAGCAATATTATAAGAAAAGATGCTGCCTGTACCCTAGATTTCTAGTCCTTAATTCTTTGTCAGTAACAAGATCACATATCAGTAGAATGTTTTTCTTCCTAAATGATTAGTTCTAAAGAAAATTGAATTTGTAGTTGTCTTTATAATTACATGCATACCAGCCTTCACACTATCCCCCTCTTCTGTTTAGATAGTTTCCATTGCATCAATAACAATCTTACTCCTTCTTGCAGAGTAGCTCTCCTTCGCTCTTCAAAATTCCATAATTCAGAGGTTGTATACCTCCCACTTGGATTATATGTATTGATCTCTGTCAAAGCTGTCACCACAGCTTTGTAGACTCCTTCACCCATCTCATGTTTCAGTCCTTGCAACTTTTCATCTTCATCGGCTATGATTTCCTGCAATGAGAAAATATGAAACCAGCTAAGCTAGAAAAACATATATTAGATAAATAATGCAATAAATTATAAATTAAAAAGAATATGAAAATCATTGTAGAAATCAAATAGCTATAATGAAAAGATATTGTCCCAAACTACTGAAATGAGCCAAGCAAGTTGGAGATGCATAAAGGACTTTCCTAACTATAGACAACATTTATCCTAATTCTAGAATAGTTAATATAGCAATGACATTCAACATTATTTTTCTTCCAACTCTGTGACCATGAAAAGTTCATGTAGGGATGAAATGAAGGCAGGTAAAATCAACCTTTCAAAAACATGATCAAAGAAATAATGTTTCAGATGCCAAATAATTTTTAACAAGTATTTAGGTATCAAAGGTACAAGAAATAATGATATGTATAAGCTTAAGTAAGGAACACCTTATGTTTCCCTTCAATTATGGTAATTTTAAATGGATGCCACTCTGGGTCCTTTATATACTCTTCCCACAATGAACACAGTTCTGAAGCTCTATCTTCTGCATCCTCATCATTGTATTTTTTCTTCATAGCTTCAAGGAATGGTCTAATATCAAGCTCACCCATTCTCTTCACACCAACATTAGCACGACAAGATACCTCTTTAATGCCCTGCAACATAAAATTTCAAGAAAGTTTAGAAAAAGTTAAAAAATTCAAAACATAGAAGTATGAAATGAGTATTGAAACCCCTCACAATCAAAGTTTAAACATTGTTAACTGGTTTGCAATATGGTCATGTGCACAATTTAAAGTCCGTTACTACATCCAATATGCAGGATGTGGGAGGAGATGTATACATAGTTCATATACTATTTGAGTTTGCAATACTCTTGAAATATCAATTTATGAGCTATTAACAACATATTTTTCTCGTAACATTTAAAAAAGTTACTAAATACACATATAAGTACATATGAAATATAAGAAATATGAGCAGGTAGTGTAGGAATTAAATTTTAAATATACTCATCCCTTAATATCTTGTTTGTACACACACATATATTAGTTTAAAGATTCACTGTCAAATGTGTTTTGGACTTCAAATGTCCCTCCTTCCTTTTCATGAGACGACTCGATGCTTTCTCGCCTCAGATAGTCCTTATCTTTCATGTGTACAAAGCACGGAGAATCCAACCTTTCCCTGCCCTGTTCCTTCTTATGGTCACACCTTATGTCCCATATTAGAATTAATGGCATTTAACATATCTAAGAACTAATAGGTTCAAGCCTCTCATTTAAATGCATGACAGCATGTATATAAAAGCAATCTCTTTTTTATCTATCAATGTGGGATGTGCAAGGCAGTTTTATATTTATATTAATATCACGTTTTCTTTCATGACAATTTAAATGAAGAAGTCATCATTGACAGTCAACATGCTCTAACAAAATCAGCGCTATGGCAATAGAAGACCTTTAAGAAGCACTTACATTAATCAATTCTTTACGAGCTTCCTGTAGCTCATCATTACTCTGACGCTCTTTGATAATCAGTGTTTGGTTCAGGGCATCTAGCTCATGTAGTGACTGTTCCTTTTCTCTTAAATCTTTGTGTAGGACATCTACCTTATTCAGAACTTCCGAGTCTCCATCATCTTCGATGTACTGCATGACACTTAATTTTCCTTTCAGTTGTTGAATCTCCAATTCTAGTTTTTGTTTCACTTCCAGTTGTTTTTCAAGCCTGACTATTTTAGCATGAAGATGTTCTTTTTGCCGCTGGATAAATAGAATGTCAAATAACCTTAACAATTGGCTATTCTGATGTGGAGAATGACACTTTCAGTCATTAAATAAGCCCAAAAATATGATACACAAACCTTTTGATCTGCAGCCAGATTCCAAACATTTTCACCAGCTTTCTGTTGCTCCAGAACAGCCATTTCCAGTGAGCTATTTTTCAATGCATTCTAAAAAGACAATAGACATCAGCATTTTTAAACATAACATTCTAACTAATTAAAGGATTTCAAAGGCATAAATAAAACAAAATGTCAAATATTTTGCTTATAGATTTCATTGCGAGGTTCTTATGGGGAAGAACAAAATCGTGTGAAAATAGAAGAAAAAAATCTCGGTGACATACTTGGACAAACAACTCTAAATTGGTGGCTTTTATTTTCACCCTCCTTTCCCTAAATTTCATTGCATAAAACTAGATGGAGTTCATATTATTCTTGACATCCATTTTAGAATACATTACATTCAGCATTGAGAAAAAAATTAAAAAATGTGCACACTTCAAAAAAGTTAAAATATTCATTGACATAAACAATCTCATGTAATCCATTTATGACTGGCAAAAAAAACAAAAAAATTCAAAGAAAAGAATGTGGAGCCTTTAATTGCATACTACTATTATAGAAACCATTTTAATCAAATTCCCAACATTTTTTAACTTAGTTATCCACAAAGTCAACTGAAAACAACAATTTCCAATCATTAGGTGATCATCAATTTGATAAGTAAAAATGGAAAAGTTATTACCTTCACTTACCAACTCCTCCATTGCAATCACTTAAACATACAAATATTAATCACCTTAATTAATTATCCTTAAACAATTTATTTTTTCCTTCAATTTCTATTTCACAGGAATCTAAATCACAAAATGATAGAAGAGATGCAACAACAACAATAATAAAAACATCACACCTCCATAATCTCATCTTCCAACTTCTTTCTTTCACTTTCATTATGAGCTTCACGTTTTTCCAGTTCAATTCTCCGCAACTCAAACTCTCTTTTCTGAGATTCCAGTTGCAACTTAAGCCTTTCATGACCATTAAAAATATTCTGGAAGTGCTGACTTGCACTTGACTGTATCTTCTTCATCTCTGAAACAAGCAATCATGACATAATATTATAATGTCATTAAAATCATTCAGCATCATTTGAAAACAATGAAATATCAGAAATGTATTGTAGAAGATCCCGCAGAACATTTATTTTTACAACCGATGACAACAACAATAAATGAGTCATGATCCGGATTAGAAAATAAAACAACTTAGATTCAACAATAATAGATACCTTGATTGTGTTCTTGAGTGAGTTTATCTATTTCCCCCATCAAAATTTCCATGCGACGTGAAGTTTCATTGTATATTGCCTCCATCTCCATTAACCGTTTCTTCTTGACCTGAAGAGTATTATTCAAGCTGGACACAAGTTTATCCTGTATTTGAGCTTCTTCTTTCATGATTTCAGATATTGTTCGAATATCCCCCATCTTTCGCAGTTGTTCCCCAACGATATTGTTCATCTTGTAGTCATCAGCTCGAGCAATCCATGCATAAATACCAGACTTTTGCTCAGCACTAGCAAACCAGTTTTTTTTTCCATGATGATCTAATTCGTATGCTCTTTCAAATGCCAAAGCATTATCTAAGCCCACCCAATCTTTATTGAATTCCATAACTGCAGTTCCAGAGTGACCCCAAAAATCCGGAAGAGTGCGGACTCTACATGGATTAAATCCCCTACTTCGGTGTTCATCCCTCAGTTTGGAACCACTTTCCCCTACACAACGCCCGTCTTCTGTCTGTTTAGTAGGAATATTAACCAAGATCCCAGTCCACGGCCACACAAACAGCTTCTCAGAATATAAAAAAGTACTAGTTTTTGGTGTACCATCCACATCCATAAGATCTATTTTCAAATATTTCATTAAAGCCAGATGATTAGCCTTTTCAGTGGCACTTCTCTTTTGTGAGCTGCTCTGACCCACCCCTGAAGCATGATCAAGGATTTCCCTGTACACATAATCTCCCTTTCTTTTTTTATTAGGGCAGTACGGACATGAGTAAGCCATTTGGGAGGTTTTCACAATGTGACTTCCATTTTTGAGTGCCTCATAAGATTTATGTACATGCCACCCATTTATTTGAGTTGCTCTTATATTATTATCTTTATGAGAATAATGATTCGTCACCATTTCTACTGGGCTGGTTGTTATTGTGCCTAAAAGACAAAAAAATAGTGTCAGTAACAAATATGTGATGTTGCTTTATAGATTAGTTAAAATAAGTATTGTTGCAGATTGGCCAAAATATGCATATTTGGTAACTGAGAAAAAGAAACAAAAGCATTGTCATAATTGTTTCATTAACAGGGGATCACCTTGATCCATAGGTCTTGAGGGAGATGAAGCACCCACATACGTGAGATCCTTTTTCAAATATTTTTCTAAAGCCAGATGATTGGCCCTTTCATTGAAACTTCTTTTTTGTGATTTACTATGACCCACCCCAGAAGCATGTTCAAGTATTTCCCTGTACACATACTCCCGATTTATCTTTTTATTAGGGCAGTATGGACATGTGAAAGTCTGATCTGAGGTTTTCACATGGTGTCCTCCCTTTTTGAGTTCTTCATAAAATTTATCTACATACTGCTCAATCTGAGATGAACTCATATTGCTATCTTTGTTAGAGCAGCAACCAATTACAGTTTCTCCTGGGCTTATCATTATGGTTCCTGAAAGATATATATATAAAAAAAAAGTATTAGTACTGACTGCCCTTAAGTTACTTAGATGATTTTTACTTCTGTTAAAAAATGTCACTTCAAATACTACTTCCATTATACATCATATTGAATTGAATTAATCAATTTCAGGATAATCAGTAACTAAAAAAAAAAAACTTGAATAGAATCTCTATATGATCTTTTCATTAACAGCAGGGGATCACCTTCATTTACATGTTTTGAGGATGAACCACTCGCATGCATAAGATCCTTTTTTAAGTATTTCGCTAAAACCAAATGACTAGCATCTTCTCTGAAACTTCTTTCTTGTGAACTAATATGATCCACTCTGGTAACAGGGGGGTTACCTTCATTTACCGATTTTACTGGATCACTCATATGCATGAGATCATTTTTCAAATATTTCATTAAAGCCAGGTGGGTAGCTTTCTCCCTGACACTTCTCTTCTGTGAATTACTCTGACCCACCCCAGAAGCATGTTCAAGAAGTTCCCTGTACACATAATCCTGTTTTCTCTTTTTAGGACAGTATGGGCAAGAAAAAGTCTCATTTGAGGTTTGCACAAAGTGATTTCCCTTTATGAGTTCTTTGTAAAACTTATCTACATACCACCAATTTATTGGAGGAGATGCATTCACACCAATCTCCTTGTTTGAGCATTGAGCCATTTCAGATTGTCCTAAGGTTAATTTGGTACCTGAGAAAAAAAAAAGTGTTAGTACTGACTACTATCTTTATGGTATCTTCATTATTCTATTAAATATAGCTGTGAATTGACAAATTTCTGCATATTCAGTAACTTGGGAATAAAAAATGTTGAACTGAAGTTTTGTTATAGCTATTTCATTAACTGGAGGATCACCTTTATCAACGGGATCTGATGAGCGATCAACAATAATAAGATCATTTTCCAAATATTTCACTAATGCAAGATGATTGGCTCTCTCCCTAGCACTCTTCTTTTCAGAACTACTCCGACCCACCATATAAGCATGCTCTAGAAGTTCCCTGTACAAATAATCCTGTTTTCTCCTAGGACAGTATGGACAAATGAAAGTCACATCTGAGGTTTTCACATTGTAACTTCCCTTTTTTAGTTCTTCATAAGATGTATCTACATACCACCAACTTATTTGAGATGTGTCAGTATCCTTGTTAGACCACTGAGGCATTACAGTTTCTCCTGGATTTAATAATTTGACAGGCAAAAGACAAAAAAAAAAAAGATGTTAGAGCTGACTGTTGTCATGTTACTTTATCAAATATCTTAGTTATTCCATTAAATATTACTGTGAATTGACAAGTTTTAGCACAAGTTTTAAACATAAATTATGTTCAGTAACTTCATTAACAGGAGACCTTTGTCTGCAGGTTTTGATGAGCCATCCAGATAAGCGAGATCCTTTTCTAAATATTTCATTAAAGCCAGATGGTTAGCCTTCTCTTTTGCAGTTCTCTTTTCTGAACTACTTCGACCAACCCCAGAAGCATGATTAAGAAGTTCCCTGTACTTATAATCCTGCTTTCTCTCGGGACAGTATGGACAAACAAAAGTTTCATCCGTGTTTTTCACTTTGTAACTTGCCTTTTGGAGTTCTTGATAAGATATATCTATGTACCACCAACTTAATTGAGATGCACTTGTGTCAATATCCTTGTTAGAGCATTGAGCCATTACGGTTTCACCCAAGGCTCTCTATTATGGAACCTGAAAGATAAAAATTATTGTGAGAGACTTAGTGTAAGCAGTTGTTATGTTGCTTTACAGATCTCTCCTTGAAATATCACATTGAAGTAGCAAGCAAGGTTTTAAAAAACTGTCCACAATTACAATTTGATTGCCTTTTCAAGGGTTTTTTGGGGACACAATGCGATAACAATTATGACCACATCAAACATATTTCTCTGTATTTTCCTGCAATATCAAGAAATGTGACAAAACCACAACAAGGAATGTAATTAAAAACCTTTGTAGCAAGTAGATGATTACTTAAAAATTATAATGTCTTTAATATGGAATAGAAGGGAATAACATTCTTTCAAATTTGTTGTTGACAGGAATATGATTTTTTCGGGTCTCTTTTTTCTTAGTCCTAGGTATGCTTTTATAAAGCCTATGTTGGACCTTCTAGAGCCAGTTACAGTCCATTAATCGTATATTCGGTCAATATCTGCCATTCGTGGATAAATCCTCTCGAACGGGATAGCACCTGACCACCACGTAATCACTTAGGGAGTAATCACTTATGGGGGGGAGACACATACGGGTCGGACACTACAAAATTATTTTTAGTCATTCTGAAATATGTTCACAATCTTCATACTTTCACAATGATGAATTTTATCCTCAAAGTTTAAAAACATATGGATTTTGTCTCTTCTAACTTTAAAAATATGATAAATTTATAGAAGGGAATGAATAAATTCATGTATTTATAAAGTTTGATGACCAAATTTATCCATGTGAAAGTATAGGGATATAACCATGTTGGACTGAAAATATAGGAACTAAATGTACATTTTTTGCTTTTTATAAAAATATAGCTTAGAACTTAAGTTAAGACACAAGTAAACAACTTGTAAGTTCAATCAAAATGAGAAATACATAACAGCACGAAATATTCGAACAATCTGCCTGGATATTATAAATTCAACAGCCATCAAACATGAAAGAAGAGAGACAATTTTTTTCTTTCTTTTAATTTTCCATTTTTTTTCTTTTTTAAATCATTAGACATTTTCAATAATTTAGCCATGGTCTAATAAACAGGAATTCATGCCTCATCGTCCAAAATTTGAAGTTGTCTCCAGGAACATTCCACAGGTCAAATAGAAAGGAAGTACTAGAGAATTATTCACGCAACAAATCACAGTCACAACAAACACCGGGATAAATTTTCCAAAAAACATTAAAAAAATGTATTTTCCAGAGGAAATAAGATAAAACAAAGCAACAAGACCATAGAAAACGAAAATGATCAAGAAATTCACTTCACAGATATGCATGCAGTGCAACAGAAGTATAAAGGAGTCAACCACATGCGATTATTTCTGAATTCTCAATGAAAAATGCAGGATTTAAAAAATACCGATCCGCGCAAGATGAGAGGAGCGCAGAGAGGGTTGTTATTGTTGTTCTTCTTCACATTCAGCAAATTAACACAATAAAGGCCAACAATAGATAAATTGCAGAGGAAAAGTTATGAGATTGGAGGGAGTGAAAGAAAAATGGTAATCACAAACTAGGGTTTTGCGCTGGGAAGTGCGTAATGCGTACTATGAGCAACTGCCATTGCCATTAAAGTTTAGCTTTCCTAGACAGACCGCATCAGTTGCCCTGGTTGGAGTTAACTGGGAATACCTCTGAAATGGGACATGGTTAACTTCATACCTCAAAATCCATTCATTAGTTATATATATATATATATATATATATATATATATATATATATATATATATATATATATATATATATATATATATATATATATATATATATATATAAAAAGATTGGTTTTATTTGTTACGTTTTATTATTGTTTGAGTGTAACAGAAAAGTTGTTGTCAATAAGTTGGTAATAGTATAAATTATAAAATAGTTATTACAAAGTCAATATTTTGTAACTATGTAATAGTATAAAATTAGACTCTGTTAGTGAAAAAATCGATATAAGGATTGAAAAGTGGAGGAAAGAAAATCGAGGATCATATAATTAGTTAAAAAATTGATAAATCAAAAAGATGGTTAGAAGACATTTGATGACCATGTAACAGTATGAACACATAAATCGAGAATTGGAATCGAGAATCGAAGGAAGAATATTTGATGTCTATTGCTGAAGAAAATCGAGAAATTAGAATCAAGTGTAATGTTAAGGTTAAGGGAAATCAAAAGCAATTCAAAGTTCTCGAGATTTGAAATCGAGATAGAGGGAAATGTTAACCTACATGACTATCGAAATTATGGCTAAGTTATAAATTGAGAAACGGTTAAAACGCGTATGGAACGTGGAAGCAGATTTCTAAACCATAGAACTAAGGTAAAGCTTCGAGGGACGTGCACGTGGAACGTGGTAGCAGTTTTGTTAACTGCTCTTAGAAGGTTACCTGAAGGATGCTCTATAAATAGAGCGAAGATTGAAGAAAAAAGGGAAATTAACAGAGAGAACAGAAACGCTAGTGAAAAGTCTACAGGAGAACAACTCATCATGAAGTTTCTAATGCTCTGGATTTCCATTATCGTTGATTGTCTTTATCGCTTTCTTTACTTTCCCCGGTAATTTACTTTCATGCAATTTACATTCATCAATTTAAGTTTCTGTACTTTCAATTACTTGTCATTTACCTTTAATGCAATGTAAGTTTCTGTACTTTCAATTACCTGTCAGTTACCTTTAATGCAATTTAAGATTTTGTACTTTCAAATTCTTGCCATTTACCGTTTCTGCAATTTCGATGTCCTGCTATTTACTTTCATGCAATTTTAATTCGTTGTCATTTACAGTTAATGCAATTTCAAGGTTTCCGCATTTACAATTCTCTGTAATTTAATATTCTGCACTGCCTTTCATTTTTGATACGTTTTACTGCTTTCTTTACTTCGTGTTTCTTAATAAAAAATACCAAAAAGAATACTTTCGAGTGTCAATCTGTATGATCAGTTGCATTGTTAACATTTCTCGATATTGTGACATTTTTTATTCTCATACACGTTTTGATTGAAAACTATTGCTAGCCTAAGTAAAAAGAATCTACGTGGTTGAAATTTGATTAGAACCTAAGTTTCTAAGAAATCGAAATCGATCGAATTTTCACCAGAAACAAATTGGCACGCTAGGTAGGGGGCCTCGTTGTGTCAAAAACACAAAAAATTGGCTAGTTCGAAAGTGTATGAGATTAAGGAGTGGACGAGTAGTAAGAATGAGTCAAAATCCACCGAATAGTCAGAATAACAGTGAGATTCCAAATAGTCTGAATCCACCAAACACTGGGGATAATGGAAATATGTCTGTAATATCGACAACTGTGAGTGCGTCGATGCCTATGAGTACTGAACAAAACCCAGGGACATTAACAAATACTCAATTAGGGTCTAGTACTGTAATGTCAAACAATATGCAAACCACGGGAAACCCCGTAACAACATATGCAGGTCCGCATATGAGTGTAAGGCCGCCTAATTTTTCGTTTAATAATATGAATGGGGCTGATACTTCTTCAATACAACGAAATACGAGATTTAACCTAGGAATGCCCCAAAACTTAGGAACGTTTCAAACCTTAGGTATGCCTCAAAATTTTGGAGTATCCCCGAATTTAGGTGTGTCCCAAAATTTAGTAACACCTCAGAATCCAGGGAATGTGCAAAGTTTAGGAACACAACAGACGTCTCCAATATCAAACCTAGATCACAGAGCAAATTTGGATCACGGGAGATATGCATTCGATAGAGATTATCATCGATCCAATTTCGAGGCTATCGAAAATGCTAGTACTGGAATTTCCAGTAATTCATTAGGAGTGTTTCGGCAACAAATGAATGAAAGCAATTTCGAGATGGTTAATATGTTGTCACAACAGTTGACTACAATATTAAACTCATTAGTTCAAAACACTACCAATAGTTTTGAGATACTAGCAGATCAAATGACACGTATCGGGGATGCATTGGCAATACCTCGACAAACGAGGGTCGAAAATAATGTCAATCAGGATAATAACCAAAACGTTAATATCAATCCCCTTTATTTATTAAGGAGAAATCGAAATATTGATCAATATCAGCATGTGAGGAATGATGCTTGCGAAAATTTAAATGGGGGATTTCAAAATATGTACAATCAGAATAACATGCAGTACAATCATATGCTGGGACAAAGGATGAATCCCCAAGAAGTGGAATTAAGACCACCCAACCAACCGTACTTTGTTTCTCCTTTTCCAAATACGATTCTCGAGACAGAATTACCTCGAGGATACAAAATACCCAAATTCACCAAATTTGCTGGAGAAATTGGTGAATCCACTATCGAGTATGTGGCGCGATATCAAATCGAATGTGGAGATATAGCAATGAGTGAGGAATTAAAAATGAAATATTTCCCTAGTTCGTTAACAAAGAATGCTTTCACTTGGTTTACTTTGTTACCACCTAATTCGATATACAATTGGTTTCAGCTGGAAAGAAATTTTTATGAGCAATTCTTTAGGGGGGAGACTCAAGTAAGTCTTATCGACTTAATGAATATAAAGAGATATATTCATGAAAGTGTAGATGATTATTTGAATAGATTTAGACAAATGAAGTTGAGATGTTTTACTCAAATTCCCGAATTTGAATTAGTCAGAATGACCTCTGCAGGTTTAGAATTCTCGATTAGGAAGAAGTTGGTTAATTTATCATTGAATGACATGACTCAGCTAGTCGATAAAGTGAGAAGAGTGGAACAAATCGAATATGAGAAACAAAGGCACAAGAAATTTGAAAAACCTATGAAGAAAGATAGGGTAGCGTATATAAATGACGTATATGAGGAGAATCCCAGGACAAAAGTAGAAATTGAAGAATCTGTCGATGAAAAAGTAAATATAGCAGAGCTCAAAGTAGGAGCTCTATATATTTGTAAACTGCTGCAGAAAAATGAAGTAAAAGACAAAATGACAAATCGCACATATACTTTCGATGTAACAAAAGCAGATAAAATCTTCGATATTTTATTGAAATATAAACAGATTAAGTTGAGCGATGATCATAAATTACCTTCTGCAGATCAAAGAAATGGTCAAAAATATTGCAAATTTCATAATATTTACGGGCACTGGACTAATAATTGTATACATTTCAGGAATACGATCCAAGATGCGATCGACCAAGAAAGATTGAAGTTCGAGGAGATGTCAATGAAAGTGGATACGAGTCCATTTGAAGTTCGAGTAGGGTATGTCGAATCCCAGACGGGCATTACTAAAGATGTCCGAATGATAAATTCAACATTTATATGTATGGTCGATGTTACTGAAGACATTGATCCTAGACATGTCAAAATGGACATGTCAGAAGAAGACATAGAGTTTGACCTAAGCGAGTTCGAGAAAGAATTCGAGAGAGAGATCTATCCTCGATCAGAAGATTCCCTCGTCGAATTTTTAACCAGAAAGAAAGAGAAGGACGAAGGCGTGACATTATGTCCACGATGCAGCGCGGTGTTAGACAGATCAGCTGCTAAAGCCTTCAGGGCGGGACAGATCAAGAAAACAGAGGAACAACATAAAAGTTGCAATGTTAAAGAGGATCAAACAGCCCAGACAACGGTGGGGGAGAATCAGTAACAATCTGTTGGTTCTGGTTCTAGTAGAAATCAAAAGCGATGGGTTAGGAAAGAAATGTATTCTCCTCGAGGAGGAAGAGGTAGACCTCTAAATGATGATGTTTTCGATAGACTTTCATATGATGAAGGATCAAATACTGGATTCCCTACATTCCAAAGAAGATTTCGAGGAAGGCCTTGGAGGAGAGGAGAAAGGATCCCTTACTGGGGAATGGTCAATAATTATAAGAACTTTGAAGAAAATAATATACCAATCAGGGGTCAGTATGTAAGAGACTTTGTCAATGCCAAGAATGAAGATAGTTGGGATGGACATCAGATCGGAGTAATATCGATACTACCCCGCGGAGTATGTTAGTGAGTACGAAGAGTTTCAAGAGCAAAGTGACGCCAATCGAGAGCAGTGGCGGATCTTCTTGGGAGCTGAGGGGGGTCGTGGCTCCCCCAAAATTTTATAACTCCCATGTAATTTATGATTTTGGCCCCCCCAAACTTAATAAACATTTAATATATTTACTTGTATATTTACAATTCTATCCTCTCAACCCCTCCTTAATTTTGTAACTCCCATGTAATTTATGACTTTGTCCCCCTCAAACTTAATGATCATTTAATATATTTAAATATATATCTATAATTTTATCCTTTTACCCTTTCATCTTCTTTCTTCCTTTTATATTTATTTATTATTTATTAATAATATATTATTTTATATTTATTTATTATTTATTAATAATATATTATTTGGCCCCCCAAGATCAATGGTCAAGATCCGCCACTGATCGAGAGGACGATTTCTATTCCGAAGAAATGAGACCGAAAGTGACATGGGTGACACAAGTTTCATGCGAATCGCCCCCCATAGAGATGCTGCTTTTATCGATCCTCCATCCGAGGAAATGAGGTTTCATTTGAAGCCCTTATTGCTGAACATCGAAATTCAAGGGCAAAAGGTGAATAAGGTCCTTGTGGATGGTGGTGCAGCGTTGAACATATTGCCAATCACTATGCTGAAGAGGTTTGGTATCGAATTGAAAGACTTAGTCAGGCATAATATCATGATTTCTGATTTCAGTGGGAAATCATCGAGCTCAGAAGGCATGATTGCCTTAGACGTGAAAGTAGGTACTTATTCGAGGCCCACTATTTTTGCAGTTGTCCAATCACATGCCAACTTTAATGCGTTGCTTGGCAGGGAGTGGATTCATGGAGTTGGAGCTATACCTTCCACGGCTCATCAGAAGCTGTTTATGTGGAATCGAGATGGACATCTCGAAATAATTCTAGGAGACCAGCATGAATTCGTGACATTTGTGTCTCAGGCTGGTCGGTCACTACAAAATTTGGCGCTCACTCAACCATTCACCTTCGAGACTGTCGAAGACTTTAATTTAAAAATGCACGAGGAGCGTTTCTTGGAAATGAATGAGAAAAGAAGGTTTGTCATGATTAAAGAGGGGGTCAGCCTCGAAGTAACCGGTGAAGATGAATAAAGATTATGAGGAATTCTTGGCTCGATTAAGAAGGTATGAAGATAAAAAGAAAGAGGGCCAAGAAAGTAGTAGTACTAAGATAGGAATAAATAAATCGATTCACTCGACGACAAATAATAGTGATCAAGTTACACTCGATTGCATTTATGATCATTCTCCTTTAGGTTTTGAAAGATCCATCACATCGAATCACAAAAAAGTCGAGGCCCAAGATCCGTTAGAAGATATCAACTTGGGAAGTATAGAGGACAGAAAACCAACTTATATTAGCAAGTATCCTGAGAAAGAAATGAAAAAAGATATGATTTCATTACTAGAGGAATATAACGACTATTTTGCTTGGGATTACGAAGAAATGTCTTGGTTGGATCGAAGTCTAGTCGAACATAGATTACCTATCATAGAAGGCAGGAAACCAGTAAAACAAGCTCTGAGGAGATTTGCACCTGAGGTGATGGATAAGATTAAAGAAGAGATCGAGAGACTTCTTAGATCAAAGTTCATCAGGACTGCCAGGTATGTCAATTGGATTTCTAATATTGTTGCAGTTATTAAAAAGAATGGTAAAATGAGAGTATGCATTGATTATCGAGATTTAAATTTAGCAACTCCTAAAGATGAATATCCTATGTCAATAACCGATATGCTAATAGATGCAGTAGCTGGTAATGAAATGTTAAGTCTTTTAGATGGTTATTCAGGATATAATCAAATTTTTGTTTCCCAGAATGATATAGCTAAAACAGCTTTTCGATGCCCAGGGGCATTAGGTACTTATGAATGGATAGTGATGCCATTTGGATTGAAAAACGCCAGGGCAACATATCAAAGAGCAATGAATTTAATTTTTCATGATTTGATCAATGATTTTATGCAGGTTTATATAGATGATATTGTTGTAGCATCGAAGGAAAAACATAAACATTTAGATAATTTGAGAAAATCTTTTGAAAGAATGAGGAAATACGGATTAAAAATGAATCCCTTGAAATGTGCCTTTGGTGTGTCTGCTGGTGAATTTTTAGGATTCATAGTACATGAAAAGGGATAGAAATCGATAAGAATAAAACAAAAGCTATATTAGATACTTCTGCTCCAAAGAATAAAAAGCAGTTGCAATCATTTTTGGGAAAAATAAATTATTTAAGACGATTTATTTCTAACTTGGCTGGTAAGACTTATGTTTTTTCGTCTTTGTTAAAGTTGAAAAAGGAAGCAGATTTTAAATGGGAGGAGGAACATCAGGAACCCTTTGAGCAGATCAAATTGATGTTAACGAATCCTCCAATTTTGATACCAGTAATGAGGAACAAGCCATTAAAGTTATATGTATTAGCATCAGATCAAACTATAGCCAGTCTACTAGCACAAGAGGATAATAATGGTGTAGAATGTGCTGTTTATTATCTAAGTATAATCTTAAATGATGCTGAAACTCGATACAATGATATCGAAAAGTTAGGGTTGTGTTTGTATTTCTCTTGTACGAAACTCAAATACGTAATGAAACCTCATGATGTGATGGTTTACTCCAGAAATAATATTTTGAAATTTCTTTTGTCGAAACCTATTATGCATAATCGAATAGGAAATTGGGTGTTAGCTTTGACAGAATTTTCATTATCATTCGAGTCTTTGAAATCGGTAAAAGGCCAAATTATCGCTGATTTTATGGCAGACCATACAGTTGACTCAATTGATAATTTATTTATTAAAATAAGTAAATGGATAATGTATTTCGATGGATCGAGTACATCGGAAAAATCGGAAGTGGGAATTCTTATCATTTCACCGAATAATATCCCGACTATGTTATTATTTGAAATTAAGCTCACTTGTTCGAATAATGAAGCTGAGTATGAAGCTTTGATTATAGGTCTCGAGACTTTGATTAAGTTAAAAGCTCGACATGTAATTGTAAGAGGTGATTCACAATTAGTGATCAAACAAGTACGAAAAAAGTATAAATGTATCAACACTAATTTGTTCAGATATCTAGAAAAAGTAATTACTTTGAGTAGAATGTTCGATGACATAATATTTGAATATGTTCCCCGAGAGTTCAATCGAGAAGCCAATGATTTAGCGCAAATAACATCTAAGTATAAAATATCTCTGGAAAATTTACAAAAAATGATTCAAATTAAAGAGAAATTACCCCAAGAAAGTGAAATTTTACAAATTAGTGACTTAGATGATCAAGATTGAAGAAAATCGATTATAAACTATTTGCAAAATCCAAACGGGAGAATCAATAAGAAAATTAAATATCGAGCAGTAAAATATGTTTGTTGAATGATGAATTGTATAAGAGAGGTATCGATGGATTATTGCTTAGATGTCTAGGGAATGACGATGCTTATTTAGCGATGGCAGAAGTACATAATGGAATATGTGGTGCTCATATGATAAGCCAAAAAATGAGATGGATGTTAACTCGACAAGGATATTATTGACCTTCGATTTTAAAAGATTGTATCGAGTATGCTAAGTCCTGTGAAGAATGTCAGAAGTTTAGTCATATACAACAAGTCCCTGCTAGCGAAGTACATTCGATTATCAAACCATGACCTTTTAGAGGTTGGACCATCGATTTAATTGGACAAATTTTTTCACAGTCATCGAAAGGACATAGATATATAATTGTAGTTGTTGATTTTTTTTCAAAATGGGTAAAAGCAATTCCGTTAAAAGATGTCGATCAACAAGATGTAATTGATTTTATTGAAGAATACATTGTTTATCGATTCAGGATACCACAGTCTATTACCACTGATAGAGGGACAATTTTTACTGGTAAGAAGATGGTTAGATATGCTGAATCGAGAAATATTCAGTTATTAACATCAACTCTATATTATGCTCAGGCTAATGGGCAAGTCGAAGCAATTAATAAAGTAATTATTGGTTTAATCAAGAAACATATCGGTAGCAAACCAAAAACCTGGCATGAAACGTTATTACAAATTTTGTGGGCCTATCAAAATTCGCCGAAAGATTCCTTGCAGAATACTCCATATAAGTTAGTCTATGGGCATGATGCGGTTTTACCCATTGAAATAAATATTGAGTCAACTCGAATACAAAAACAAAATGATTTACCCAGCTGTGATTATTGGAACTTGATGTATGATGAATTAAATGAACTCGATGAAATAAGATTGCAAGCGTTGAATAATATTATTCTACAAAAGAATCAAATTGCTCGAGTTTATAATAAGAAAGTTCGATAGAAAACATTTAGCGAGGGTGACTTAGTTTGGAAAATGATTTTGCCGATGGATAAGAAATGTAAAAGTTATGGTAAATGGTCGCCGAATTGGGAAGGGTCTTTTGAAGTTGTTAAAGTGTTATCGAATAATGCTTATTCGATTGTTGATTGACATAATAAAGAGAAAGTCTTGTCGATAAACGGAAAGTACTTGAAAGATTATAAACCTCGAATAAGGGAAATAAGCATTCAGAATTTATTCAAATATGATGTTCTACAAAATTTGATATTGAGATTTGAGTTGATCAAAATCTATTAACAATTGAATCCAAGAAGAGAGGTTTGAATTTTCTTCGACAATCACTTTCCGTTTGCGCTCCATGCTTTGCCCCAGAGAAAGTGTCACTTCTTTTGCAGAAGATTTAATCGAATTCATTTTTGTTGTGAGGAAATCGTCTTGTGCTTTGAGTTGTTGAAGTCTTTTCTCCAAATTTTCGATTTCACCTCTAACCAAAGACTGTTCTTTCGACGCCTCTTCAAGATCAAACTTTTGATTTTTCAACAAGTTCGATTTCTCAGTTTGGAAGGTAGAAATGGTAGTCAACTCGGTCGCTATAGATTGTTTTTTCTTCCTTGCAGAGTAAACTTTGTTAAATAAATCGGTGGACGCTGCGACTTCAACGTCGAAATTATTTGGAAGTGTGTCATCGAGGAGTG
This sequence comes from Sphenostylis stenocarpa, assembly GCA_963425845.1. Lineage (NCBI taxonomy): Eukaryota > Viridiplantae > Streptophyta > Magnoliopsida > Fabales > Fabaceae > Sphenostylis > Sphenostylis stenocarpa. The sequence continues at coordinate 3,593,364 of OY731405.1, read as the reverse complement.
TCTCTATAGCAGTAAGAATCTCTTGGAAAAGTTGTTTTTTCTCAAGCGATTCCACCAAGACCTCGAGGGGTGAAAAATAGAAGAAATATCTAAATTGTTGTATCACTTTGTTTACCTCTTCAGTTGACGTCACAGGTGGTTTAAATGAATGGCTTGAAGGAGTGACGTCCTCAGATAACAGAATATCGAGAATTGAGAATAGATCTTCTTCAATGGCAGTTCGATATTCTGGTAAATCTTCTGGGGTAGGATCACTTATTTGAGGCAATGTCGATGAAATCAGCTCGACAGATGAAACCTCGAAAGGAGGAGAAATTGGTTGTTCTGCAGGGGATAGTGAAGGAGAATCTTGGATATGGACTGTGGGGATATTTACAATATTATCTGAAAGGGAAATAAGTTTGATCGAGAAAATGAATTTAAAATCCTAATAGAGATAAGGTAAAAATAGGCAGTAAGGAAGAAATTTTTACCAAAAGGAGAAGGTGGTTCGATGTGCGTTGGTGCGGGGGAAGGGTTTTGTACATCCTCGGGTTTCTGCGATTCAAAATATAGGTTAGAGAAGGGAAACATGTAAAATGAGTCGAGAAAAACAGGATTTTTAAACTTTACCTCTAAAATTGGTACTGTTGTCTTGATCAAAGATTCGACATTCGTTGACACTGTAGCTGATGGATGGTCCTGAAATATCAAAATTTGGAATCATGTTATAACCTACTCGAATTTTATATATACAATATATATATGAAAAGAGGGGAAACTTACGTGACTTGAATGAGTCTGTGTTGTTTGACCTGCTTTACTGACCGTATTAGAGTCCGTCAATAACGGATTTATGATAGGTTGAGCAGTTTAAGGACTCTTTTTGGATTTTTGTTTCTGAAAACAATGAGAAGTGAATCAGCTATAGAAGAGGAAATCAAAATAAATAAGATAATAGGGAATCGAAAAGAAACCTTCGATTTTCTCGAAGATGAGGAAATTGTAGCTGAGTGTTTTCGTTTTTGTGTGGGGGCAGATGAGTCCAATTCATCAGAGGACTCCCAGTTTTTCTCAGAGATTGTGACTTTATGAGGCTTCAAAACTATCGAGAAAGAAAAATAGTTAGATTACAATTTGAAGAAAATTAAAAATATTTCTAAAAGAGGCAATAAAATTTCACCAAAAGGTGATGAAGTTAAAATCTTGACTCGATCGATATGGACAAGCTAGGGAGGAAGAAGATGTTGAGGAAGGTTTAGGTAAGAGAAGTAGGATAGTTTCGATATCAAAATTTCCTTGTTCTTGGGTTTTGGTGAAATAGTTTCTTTCAAGGATCTCAACTCTCGAATCCATTTAGGATGAGTTAAAGGTTTGTCGATTCCAAAAGGGGCTGTAGGGAAAGTGGAAAGATGGTTGAGACAATACATTTCAAATGAGGTTTTTCCTCGAGGATTGATTATTTTGTGGTTCGATTTGTTGGTGTTTGTTTTATTAGCTAGAGATATAACAACATTGTAAAATGTGTCTTCTAATTTAAGAGGGTTGTAGCATTCTCGATAAAAGTTTTCAAATCGAGATATTTGAAGATAATGAGAGTATGTACCTTTCTTGGTCTTCGATTTATCCTGCACAATGAGAGAAGGATGCGCAGTCAATTTCGGTTGGACGATATCAAAGTCAGAATGAATTCGTGAAAACCAATCGTTCCACCATTGAGAAAAACCAAGAGTAGATAAGTAATTTGATTCAAAAGCATAAGGGTAGAAATGCAGCGGGCTTTGTGGTAATAGTTTGGCAAGTTCCCGTCCTACATTTGATTCATTTAACTTGGACTTTGGGGAACTATCGAGATTGAAAAAAGGTAAAGTTTGACTTAAACCGAACTGCTACGAAAAAAGTTGAGGGTAATAGATGACAAGTTGGATATCCTTCAATTGAAAGCCCGATACAAGAACGTCTTGGGTCAAATAGTTATTCCATACATCTACTAGTTCCGATTGTAACCCTGAAGTAAGAGCTGAGAATTTTGATTTAAACCAGGTTGGTCCTCGAAGTCTATCACTTACTTTTCCATGGTATATAGTAAACGGAGCCAGACATGAATCAAAATGAAATCGAGTTAACAAAAATTTCAGATAGGTTTTATAACTAGCCTCAGTGGAGGATTTTTGTTGAGAATGTCGAGACAATAATCGAGCACCTTCTAAATTAAAACTTGGGGAAATTTTGGATGGTGGGGGAAGGATACTTTCAAAAATCGAAGTGAACCATAATTTAATGAACCATATAGGACCTAAGAAATTTCCTGAGGGTCTTTGTGTATTCAGAATATCGACTGCCTCATCGAAAGTGGTATAAACATGGGCTAGTAAAAGTTTCGCCAAACAAACTCGAGGTTGACTAGTGTGGAGAAGGTAGGCAAGATTATAAAAATGGGATGAGATTTGGATGGATCGAGGGCAAAATACATGGGTGCAAAGCCAATATACCAAAAAAGCAACATGTTCTTCATTAGAAACGGCTACCGATTGGTCATCAATAAAATGTTTTTCGATGAAGTGTCCATAGGCCTTCAAATCCCAATCGATTTTTGATTTGAGAGAGTCGTCTGAAAGGAAATCACTCTTAAAATATTTTTCCCCTGTGGACTTTAATTCGGTAATTGCAGCGACCTCAAAAAGAGTGGGGGAAAGAGGACCACAGGGAAGCTCCATCGCGTGTAAATCTTTATTCCATAAATGGACCGCAGATAAAAACATAGACATATTCAGAAATGATAGATCGCATCGAGATAGGTGTAGAAAATCGAAAATCCCTATATCTCTCCAGTGATTCCCAAACTTAGTCTTTACTCTATCAAACCATTTGATGTATAAGGGCTTTTTATGGGGAGGGCCCGTTCGATATACTTTCGAAATAACATTTAGAAAATCAATCCGTACCTCGGATTTATGAATAGGGGCTTTACTCTCTGAAGGAAGACAGATAGAAGAGGAAAACGACCCACCACAATAGCAGATAGGACCACCAAATGCATAATCTACGTTATCAACTGCGTAAGGTATAAGTACCTGTGTCTCAATAATTTTCTGTGAAGCTTCTTCCAACAAGGGGATTGGAGTAAACTTTTTGCCATTTATCTCTATTAGGTTTGAAGTTACCGACGACAATGGCGGGGTGGGGAAGTCAGAAGATTTGGAAGTCGCCATTACAGTTATGGAAAGAGTGAAGACGGGGAAAATGTGTGGCGAAGAAAGAAGATAGGTTAGGTTTTTGGTAAAAATAGTGCAAATTGATTGGAGTATTTAAAGAGGCCAATTAGGATATTGGAAACAACGAATATGAGAAGAAGGTAATTAATACGTGGCGTTAGTGGATCGCGTTGTGATAATGAAAGGTGATGTGATTTGATATTTGACATAAAGCAGCAAAACCTTAAAAACCTTAAATCCTAAACAATTTTTTTTTTGGGCTTCAGGAATATTTAAGAGCTGGATTTGTTTTTTTTGTAAGAATATAAAATTGGTACAAATATTTATATTCTTCCAAGGGGGCATTTTGTTAGTGAAAAAATCGATATAAGGATCGAAAAGCGGAGGAAAGAAAATCGAGGATCATATGATTAGTTAAAAATTTGATAAATTGAAAAGATGGTTGGAAGACATTCGATGACCATGTAACAGTATGAACACATAAATCGAGAATTGGAATCGAGAATCGAAAGAAGAATATTTGATGTCTATTGCTGAAGAAAATCGAGAAATTAGAATCAAGTGTATTGTTAAGGTTAAGGGAAATCAAAAGCAATTCAAAGTTCTCGAGATTTGAAATCGAGATAGAGAGAAAGGTTAACTTACATGGCTATCGAAATTATGGCTAAGTTATAAATTGAGGAATGGTTAAAACGTGTATGGAACGTGGAAGCAATTTTCTAAACCGTAGAACTAAGGTAAAACTTCGAGGGACGTGCACGTGGAACGTGGTAGTAGTTTTGTTAACTGCTCTTAGGAGGTTACCTGAAGGATGCTCTATAAATAGAGCGAAGATTGAAGGAAAAAGAGGAATTAGCAGAGAGAACAGAAACGTTAGTGAAAAGTCTATAGGAGAACGACGCATCATGAAGTTTCTAATGCTCTGGATTTTCATTATCGTTAATTGTCTTTATCGCTTTCTTTACTTTCCCTGGTAATTTACTTTCATGCAATTTACATTCATCAATTTAAGTTTCTGTACTTTCAATTACTTGTCATTTACCTTTAATGCAATGTAAGTTTCTGTACTTTCAATTACCTGTCAGTTACCTTTAATGTAATTTAAGATTCTGTACTTTCAAATTCTTGCCATTTACCGTTTTTGCAATTTCGATGTCCTGCTATTTACTTTCATGTAATTTTAATTCGTTGTCATTTACAGTTAATGCAAATTCGAGGTTTCCGCATTTACAATTCTTTGTAATTTAATATTCTGTACTGCCTTTCATTTTCGATACGTTTTACTGTTTTCTTTACTTCATGTTTCTTAATAAAAAATACCAAAAAGAATACTTTCGAGTGTCAATCTGTATGATCGGTTGCATTGTTAACATTTCTCGATATTGTGACATTTTCGATTCTCATACACGTTTTAATTGAAAATTGTTAAAAGAATCTACGTGGTTGAAATTTGATTAGAACCTAAGTTTCTAAGAAATCGAAATCGATCAAATTTTCACAGTAAACACACTCATAATGTATTATTTATTTTATATATAAGAAAAACTTAAATTAATATCACAACATCCTTGAGAATATCATGCTGAATTTATTAGAAATAAATTCTTTACGATGGAAATTGAGGACAAGATAAATATAGAAGGGTAAATTTTATCATTTAAAACTATATCACATTTTGAAATAGGATAAATCGACGTGATATTTTGTAAATATATATCTTAAAAATTATTTTGAATATGTAAATCAATCATTTCAACATTCGATATTAATCCTCTGGTCCTTATTAATAATAAAAATAATTAATATAATAATTATGAGATGACACATCATAATGTTGATAAAAATATAATTTTTAATAATAATAATTATTATTATTATGAAATTAATTATAATTGTTAATGCAAATGTATCGTCGTATTGTTAATTATGTTAGAAATAATAAATATGGCAAAAATTATGATAAGAGTATTAACTATTTATCTTATATTTTTTTATATACTAAACTATTACATTTTATTTTATTATATTTTATCTACCAAATAAAATATAAAATTAAATATGTTTTTATTCTTTATAGCTATGAGTGTAATTTCATAACGTGTGTTGAATATTTGAGATATTGTTTTTTTTTTCATATTTTTATTTTTTTATTATTAACTATAATTAGTTTAATACAAAAAAAGGACAATATTAATTTTAAATTAAATTAATTATATTTTTAGAAACATAATTTAATTAATTTAATTTAAAAAAATCTGTTGTTATTAATGTTTTTTTTTTATGTTTGAAAATATATATGTTTAAATATTATTTTTAGTTACTATCGTTATTATAATAATCATATTAAGATAAATTATACACATTATCATATTTTATTTTTTATTGTAACGTTCGACTTTTTAATTAATAGTTAAGATTTATTTTTATATAATTTTTAAAACTTGTAATTATTCTTTCAAAGTTTACTTTTAGGTCGAGATTTATTTGTTTTTTTTTTCCAAATATCATATTTGATTACAACTTCTATTATTCAAAATAATTTATTCTTCTAAATAAATTTAAGTTTTATTTTTTTAACGTGACTTATTTTGTTCTCAATAAGAATCAAAGTGATGGCGTTTTAGCTTTTAATAATTTAAAAACCAAAGCATCACATTTTTATTACTACATATTTATTATCTAGTATAATAAGGGAAATTTGTATGGAAAATTTCAACTAAAAAGGAGAAAAAACCTTACAGTATTCAATCTGTTAATTTTGCTTTCCGATCATCCAAACAGTAATCACTGGGCTCTCGCTGCACCCTGCGCCTTGTACACTTGATCTGTACACAGGCACTGATTAAGAACTATTCATTCCATTCAGAGATTATCAAAGAAAAAAAAAAAAGAGAGAAGAGAAATGATGTTCCCCCAATTTGGAGCGACGGCGGAATCTCTGAGCAAGGCCTCGACGGCTATGTTCCGGATCGGAACCGACGCTCACCTCTACGACGATCCCGAGGACGTTAGTATCGGTCCTCTCCTCGACAGCAAGTTCGATTCCGAGAAATGCGAAGCTCTCAAGCGCTTGCTCGCTCTCATCGCTCAGGGTTTCGACGTGTCCAACTTCTTCCCTCAGGTACCGATCTACGCCTCCTGAACCATTACCTCATTCGCCTCTTTCTTCTCTATGTAGTGCGGATTTCGGTTCGTTGCACCTTCCTTATGAAGAGGATTTTGCATTTAGATAGACAGCGCTATGGAGTTTTTTTCAGTTTACATGATTAGGAGTTCGATATGATTTATGTTGACGGGCGCTTTTCATTCTCTCACACTGATTTTGATTCAATTATGAAAAACATACAGGTTGTTAAAAATGTTGCGTCTCAGTCCTTGGAAGTGAAGAAGCTCGTCTACTTGTACCTCCTGCATTATGCTGAAAAGTAAGTGCCTGGATTAAGTTTATAATTCTTTCGATTTGTGTAGAGCTATTTGAAAAGTAAGCGTCGGAGGTTATTAGATATATTTTTGTTTACCCATTATAAAACATGACTTAGGTATGAATGTGCTTAATTAGGCCTTTGGAAGTTGAAGTTAATTTACGCTGTTGTTTAATTGTAGCATTATGCGGTCTTGAATATTGTCAATTATGAGTTGTTGTTAACTTAATATTTTTTTTCCCTTTTATTTAGGCGACCGAATGAGGCTTTGTTGTCGATTAATTGCTTCCAGAAGGACCTTGGGGACACAAATCCGTTGGTGAGGGCATGGGCGCTTCGTGCCATGGCTGGAATCCGCCTTCATGTAATTGCACCTCTTGTTCTTCTTGCTGTGCAGAAATGTGCCAGAGATCCTTCTGTGTATGTTAGAAAATGTGCTGCTAATGCTCTTCCCAAGCTTCATGATTTGCGGATGGAGGAACATGCTTCTGCAATTGAAGAGGTCTGGTTAATGCTCTGCTGTTTATTGAAGTTATTGAGATATGTCTTCAACTGACCTAGATGACATAATAATAAAGGAGCAAGTAATGTGATGTTTTTTTCAGGGTTTATGTTACAAACCCAATAATATACGTGACAATTAAGATGAACATCAGCAACAAATCAAGAATAACTTCCTCTGTATTATTTATTCAAATGCCAAAGTCAAGTTGACCTTTCAAGAGATAACTCCCTTATTACATTGCAGTGCTTTGTTTCTAATCCCTCACACACTATCTTTGTGCACCCTAATCTGTATTTATATCTTATAATTTTTCTCTTGCCACTGCGACGGTTTAACCTAATGAACCCTACTAATCTTCCTAATTACTTTAATAGTAGTTGTTCCTAGAATGTCCCAGTTATATTAACTATTAACTAATGGAGCTACTTCCTGCCTCCTCTTCCTTCCTGTATAAAATTTCAAGACTATCCCAGGTGACTTATTCCCGTTGCTAACATTACCTACTTCTGGAGGATCAACCTTATCCTCAAGGTTGAGATGAGGAAATTGTTCTTCCATAAACTTGCACTCATATTGGCCCTTCCTGTGTGGCATAATTTTTGAAGAATAGCCATTCACCTTCCTGATGTTAGCTGGTCCGCATAGTGCTTCATTTGATCATTTGCCCTTGCCAAAAGATGTTTAAGTTGTTGCAGCACTTCATCTGTGTCCTTAAGTACATAAATTTTGATCCTTCTTATGCTGCAGATTGTTGGACTACTTTTAAATGACCACTCCCCGGGAGTTGTTGGAGCTGCTGCATCTGCTTTTACTTCTGTTTGCCCAAACAATTTTTCATTGATAGGAAAAAATTACAAACGGTTGTGTGAGATTCTTCCTGATGTGGAGGAGTGGGGTCAAATAATTCTAATTGGGATCCTTCTGCGGTATGTGATAGCAAGGCATGGGCTTGTCAAAGAATCTGTCATGTTTTCTTTGAATAATAATAAAGACGTTGGCAATTTAGAGGAAGATGAATCCTATATTACTTCAATCGAAGATGCAAGTTATGCCATTGATATGACTGTATCTGAATTAGCGAATATGATCTTCCAATGTTACATTGAAGGGCCAGATGAGTACTTATCACGCTCAAGTTCTACAAATAGGGTTCCTCCTAAATTAGATGTATCACAGTATATATCTTGCAGTAATGATGTTGTGAGGATCCTGCTGCAGTGTACATCACCATTGCTATGGAGTAATAACAGCGCAGTTGTTCTTGCAGCTGCCGGTGTGCACTGGATAATGGCTTCTAAGGAGCACATCAAAAGAATTGTTAAACCACTCTTGTTTGTGCTGAGATCATCGTCTGCCTCAAGATATGTGGTATGCAACATTCCTTGATTCCTTTGTTAGTTTGTTATCTTGTTTTGCTTATGTTATTCTACATTGTCTGTTACTTTCATTTGTTTGACATTTGGTACTTTCATAAATTATATATGAAATCTTCTTTTGAGAACCTTGTGTAAATGTGTACTGTATCTTTATAGGTTGTGTTTTATTCTTTGTTCCCTATTACATCTTTATTTATTTTTTTGTTAGATGATGTTTCCATTTCCCCCTTTTTGATTATATTAGTTACTGGTCGTCCATGTGACTCATGAAACTGTTAAATGAGTTTAGTGAGAAGCAGATCAGTCTTCCTACCCTTTGAAAGTAGAAAAAAGCTCTGTGTATGTTTGATATCATTTAAATTAGTTCTAGAAAAGGAGAAAGGAATATTTTTGGTGTAGGGTCATTGAAGTGATGTTATAGCCGCCATGAGAGAAGAATTATCTATAGCATTGGTAGGAGATCTTCCATATTCAAGAGTCTAGATTTGCAATTATGATGTGCCTAAAATATTCAATGATAATTGTTTTTGGTCTATATACATGTACTGTTCCAAATGTGAATTGAATGAATACAGTTTATAGTGTAGGGTCTGGGATACCTTAAGCATCCCATGGTTTGTAGAAATGATCTTATTTTTAGTCTACTTGATATTCAAAAACTGAGAAAAAACGTTTTTAGAGGGCTTGAAGAACCCCTCTCATAGTTCTGTATTTATATAGATAAAAACTGATACAATAGGGAGATTACATTAAATGCACAATCCTAGATTACTCCACAAAACTAGGTGCAGAGATTATCTAACACTCAATCCCCTGCAGAGATTATCTAACACTCAACCTCCTACCTTAGGTATAATGATTACATATATTTTCTAATCTATTCCAACACTCCCCCTCAAGCTGGAGCATACAAGTTGTATGTACCAAGCTTGGAACAAATGAACTCAATCCGAGGTCCCCTTAAGGACTTGGTAAACACATCTGCGAGTTGGTCATTTGATCCAACAAACTCGGTACATATTTCTTTTGTCAACAACTTTTCACGAACAAAGTGACAATCAATTTCTATATGTTTAGTTCTCTCGTGAAATACGAGATTTGATGCAATGTGGAGAGCAGCTTGATTATCACAATACATCTTCATAGTCTGGATATCACAAAAGTTAAGCTCTTGAATGAACTGCTTTACCCATATAAGTTCACAAGTTAGTGACGCCATTGCCCTATATTCGGCTTCAGCTGTCGATCGAGCCACTACATTTTGTTTCTTACTTTTCCATGAAATAATGTTTCCTCCAAGGAAGACACTATCCAGTGGTAGACCGTCTATCAACAGGTGAACCTACCCAATCTGCATCACAGTACCCAGTGACCTGAATGCTTCCTTTATCTTCATATGACAATCCTTGTCCGGGAGCCTTTTTAAGATACCTTAGAATGCGAATGATAGCATTCCAATGACCAGCACATGGAGTCTACATGAACTGACTAACCACACCAACAGCAAAAGATAGATCAGGCCTTGTAATAGTGAGATAAATCAGTTTTCCGACCAACCTCCTATATCTCTCTGGATCAAAGAATACTTCACCTTCTTCTGTTGTTAATTTCTTATTTGGGTCCATAGGACTCTCTACAGGTTTACAGTCAATCATACCTGTTTCTTGTAATATATCAAGAGCATATTTTCTCTGAGAGATTACAACTCCATCTTTTGATTGAGCTACTTCAATGCCCAAGAAGTATTTTGGGCTTCCCAAATCCTTGGTTTGAAAATGTCTGCACAAGTACTCCTTCAGTTGAGATATTCCAACAGTATCATTTCCTGTAATGACTATATCATCAACATATACTATTAAGTAAACACATTTACCCAGAGATGTATGATAATAAAAGACTGAATGATCTGCTTCACTGCGTCTTAGCCCAAATTTTTGAACAATGGAGCTAAATTTTCCAAACCAAGCACGTGGTGATTGCTTGAGGCCATATAGAGAATGATGCAATTTGCATACTAGTTCAGACTCCCCCTGAGCAACAAACCCAGGAGGTTGCTCCATGTAAATTTCGTCCTCAAGATCACCTTGTAGGAAGGCATTTTTGATATCTAATTGATGAAGTGGCCAGTGACGAATGGTAGCCATTGCGAAGAACAGACGAATAGTGGTCATCTTGGCCACGGGAGAGAAAGTGTCACAATAATCAAGGCCATAAACCTGAGTGTACCCTTTTGCAACTAACCGGAGCCTTGAGCCGATCAAGCTGCACCATCAACGCCGATTTTAACGACATATACCCAGTGACAACCAAGCTGCCTTTTGCCGGTGGAAGGGGAATGAGCTCCCAAGTAGCATTATGGTCAAGAATCCGCATTTACGCAATCATGGCTTGTCGCCATCCAGGGTGATCAAGTGCTTCTTCCACATTTCTCGGAATAGCAATAGAAGATACCGAGGATAAAAGGGAACAATAGGAAGGCGACAACCGGTGATAGCTAAGAAAATTATAAATAGGATGTGGGTTTCGAGTGGAACGAGTACCTTTTCTCAGAGCAATGGGCCATCCTGAATCACTTCCACCAGGAGTCATGGTAGGAAGCGATGTTGGAGAAGAATCTAAAGTGGGGGATTCACCCTCGTCTTGGAGAACAGGACTAGCCATCGGGGTCCTATGATTGACAACATCAATTTGAGGGGAGGATGGTTCAGGAAGACTTGGATCACTACGGAGATCGATAGAGACATTGGAAATATTAGACTCAACTACTTGGAATGGGAAGAACCTGTGGATGACATGAACATCTTGAACAGAAGGAGAAAAGTAAGGAGTCTGTTCAAAAAATGTAACATTGGTAGACATGTAGTACTTCTTGGTTTCAGGAGAGTAACACCGATATCCTTTTTGAAGGCGGGAATAGCCCAAGAAGACACATTTGATAACACGAGCAGAAAGCTTGTCTAACCCTAGAGACATATCATGAACAAAACATACACAACCAAAAACTCGAGGAGAGGTGTGAAAGAGAGGATTATTTGGAAATAGAATGGAGAAAGGGATCTTATTACTGAGAGAGGAAGATGACATCCTGTTAATAAGAAAACATGCAATTAAGATGGCATCCCCCCAGTGATGGACAGGAATATGAGCACCCAACAATAGAGTACGTGCAGTTTCAACCAAATGTCTATTTTTTTTTTCTGCTATACCATTTTGTTGTGGTGTATGAGGACAGGTGGACTGATGCAATATTCCATGTGAACTCAAAACAGTAGAAAAGGTGGATGAGAAGTACTCTTTAGCATTGTCACTTCTTAAAATTTTGATTACTTGATTGAATTGATTTTTGATTTCATTCAAAAAGGATATAAAGATGGGTAACAATTCAGAGTGATCTTTCATAAGATAAACCCAAGTACATTGTGAATATTCATCAATGAATGTAACAAAATACCGAAAACCAAAAGATGAGATGCGACTGGGTCCCCAAATATCAGAATGGATAATAGAGAAACTGGAAGTACACTGTGATTGAGACCGTTTAGGAAAGGTAGATCTAACATGTTTCCCTAGCTGACATGACTCACATTCTAAGGTCTGGAGACCACTAAGTTCAGGGCACATTCTTTTTAATTTTGACAAATGAGGATGGCCAAGCCGATCATGTAACATTTTAGGGCTCGGAGTAGCAACATAGGACACACGTGGACGAGGGCCAAAAAGGTATAATCCTCCAGCTTCATATCCTTCTCCAATCTGTCTCCCCGAACCACGCTCCTGTAAAACAAAAGATTTGTTATCGAAGGTTATTGAACAATTTAAGGTTTTGGTTAACTGACTTAAGGAAATTAAATTGAAAGGACAATTAGGAATAAAAAGGACAGATTTTAGGCTTATGGAGGGAGATAAAGAAACTTGGCCCACTCCCTTTGAGGAAGCTTTAGAGCCATCTGCAAGGGTTATGAAATGTTGTTTTTCTTGAAAGGAAATGGTTGAGAATAAGGAGGTATTACCAGATATATGATCAGAAGCACCAGAGTCAATTACCCATGAATTTTGACCCTCCACAGATTGAGAAATACAAGCAGTTGATGTGCTGGCAGTTTGAGAGGTCTGTGCCAAGCTATTAGACTTTAACCGTAGATACTCTTGGTATTCGTCCTCAGTGAACTTGGAGTTGACGGTTTCAGCCTTCGAGACATTGGCGGTTTTGGGAGGAAAACCATGCAAGGAGTAGCAGTTCTCCTGTGTATGACCCATCCTCTTACAGTAGGTGCATTGAGGACGTCCTCGACCTCCACGTCCTCCTCCTTTGGTGCCACGTCCTCCTCTTTCTCGTGTGGCAACCATGGCAGATGGTTTTACTAGAGCCAGAGCTTCCTGAGTCTCAGACATTGGTACACGAATCAGACGTGTGATAAGGGTATCCATGGAAGGGACTTCATAAGTGGTCAGAAGTTGATCTCTGATATGGTTAAAGTCAGGATGTATTGCACGAAGGATCATCACCATGTAATACTTGTCAAGCTTCTTTTTCATTTCATCCAAGGAATCGACTTCCAAGAACATCTTGAGTTCTTCCACAGCCGACTGAGCGTCATTCATAAAGGACACCATATCATGATCTGTCATTTTTAGAGATGCCAGCTTATTTGCGGAATCGTAGAGACGTTGAATATCATTGGCATAAATGGTTTGAGCTTGCTTCCAAAAGGAGTGACAAGTTTTGAAGGCTCTAAGCGACATCAAAAGTCTTGGTTCCACTAATTGCCACAATAGAGCACATAGTTGAAAATCTGCCTGTTTCCACTGTTCAGCTTTTTCTTCCGGCACATGGCTTCCGTCTTTTTCAAGGTGGTCGTGATGCCCCTGACCGAGAAACCACATTTCGACGGTAGCAGACCAAGATAGATAATTTTGTCCTTTTAGTTTTTCGGAAGTAATGGAGGGGCTTCCAGAGAATGAAATTGCAGCCATTTCTGATCAAGAGGACAAAGAGGGGGGGGGCGAAAACAGCAAAGAAGTCCGAAAGCCCAAGAGTGATTTTCGCAAGGGTGACTACTGGACTTCACCGAAATGAAGAGGCGGCACGTGGCGGAGAACGAGCTTCCGGGACCGACGGGGTTGGCTGTCACACGGCGAGACGATTCAGATCCGATGGTCGCCGGCGAAAACTGGACGATCGGAGATAGTGGCCGGCGGCGGACAGCGGCAAAAACAGTGCCGAATACTACAGAAACAGGCAGAGCGGGATCGACCCGCTCTGATACCAACTTGATATTCAAAAACTGAGAAAAAGTGTTTTTAGAGGGCTTGAAGAACCCCTCTCATAGTTCTGTATTTATATAGATAAAAACTGATACAATAGGGAGATTACATTAAATGCACAGTCCTAGATTACTCCTTAGAACTAGGTGCAGAGATTATCTAACACTCAACCCCCTGCAGAGATTATCTAACACTCAACCTCCTACCTTAGGTATAATGATTACATATATTTTCTAATCTATTCCAACAAGTCTTATCCTTCATTTTACATTTGATGAGTTTATGACACTTCCATGATTCACTCCACTACTTTGATGATTTTGTCCAGTGTCTTCTAGCTAGGGTGTCACCACGATATTTACATAGATGGTGTGGGTATTAAGTTAGAATTTTTCATGAACCCTGAAACTGTGCAGTTTAGCAGGCTATGTTAATGGCCTTTCCCTAAATGCTTGATCTTATTATTATTATTATTATAAACATGGATGGCATTGTTGTCATGTTTTAGGAATTTTTTATTTTGCTTTTACACAAGGAAATTTTATCAGTTGCGGTGAGTGGTGACAGTTGTCAGTATATGCATTAATGAATGTTCGATTGGTGATTCATTCATTTAATTTTTCAACGTATAGATCATTTAGTGATTTCTCTACACAGTGTAATGAGAGATAGCGTTGTAGCTGCAAGGAGTTAGAGTTTTGCAATTTTTTATTTTTTTATTTTTAAGCTGATTCTTTTGCAACACAATGATGTTTGATTGTTCTTGGGAGATATCTTGCTTGCTTTTACCATTGACATACTATTGTGAAATTAAAATTTTGGAAAGTATCTCTTTGTTTAATAATAAATTTTATTTTGATATAAAATGATTATTAGGAGAGATGGGGTACGTAGAACACATAATTGGATAAGGCAAAAAACATATATTCTCAATTTCTTTGATACTTGGCTTCAGTATTAATATTGTCTGTTTATTGGTTTCTGAAGGTATTGTGCAATATCCAAGTGTTTGCTAAAGCTATGCCATCTCTCTTTGCTCCACACTATGAAGATTTTTTCATATTCTCTTCAGATTCCTATCAGATAAAGGCACTGAAGCTGGATATACTTTCTTCTATTGCTACAGATTCGTCCATTTCATTAATTTGTAAAGAGTTTCAGGTATTTCACATCGATATATATTTCTCCTAAGATAAGTTATGCTGGCATCCACACTCACCTGCTCATAGGGTTCATTATCTTTTTATGTTTTTATGCATTTAACTCTTAGCTTTGTTATTTAAATCATGCTGTTTGGTGACACTCTTCTTAGTGTGTTGCTAGGATTATATCAGAGATCCAGATAGGAGATTTTCTGCTGACACAGTTGCTGCCATTGGTGTATGTGCTCAACGACTTCCAAACATGGCAGCTTCATGCTTGGAAGGATTATTGACTCTGGTTAGACAAGGTGTGTAATCTGGTTGTTTAAACTATTTACTGATGAAATATATCATGTTTCTTGTTTAATATCCATTTTTGCAGAACTTTTTTGTGGTGAAGTTAGATCCTTGGATGGCGAAGAGAGCGTGCTAATTCAGTCAATTATATCCATCAAATCAATTATAAAATTAGAACCATCCAGTTATGAGAAGGTATTATTCTTATAAAATCATCTCCCACAGCACTGTTATTTCTTTTTTTGTTGTTATACTGAGTTAAAACTTGCTTCAAGATACAATATAGAGTATATGGAACAAACTGGATTCGAGATTGGACTGCATATTAGTATCTTATATGTGGGATTTTAATTTCAAGTTAGTAGCACTTGCAATCTTTTGGTACATTGCTTGTGGACTTATGACTGAAACTTCTACTTTTGCATTTTAAAAGGTTATAATTCGGTTAGTCCGGAGCTTGGATAAAATTAAGGTTCCTACTGCCCGTGCAATCATTATTTGGATGTTGGGGAAATATTGCTCTTTGGGTGAGATAATTCCGAGGATGTTGAGTACAGTACTTAAGTATCTTGCCCAATATTTTACGTCAGAAGCATTAGAAACTAAGCTTCAGATTCTTAATACAACTGCGAAGGTATATCATCAACTTATTTTTATACTATTGTTTGAAAAAGACTGATGTTTTTTAAATATTGTTAATCAGTTGATTAATTTGTTAGCATAGGATCTAGTCACAGTTATGAATGTGGAACAATCCTTCTTGTTACCTATCATACATGGACGGTAGCAAACTTGTCCTTGACGAAGCCCCCCCCTAGACAGACTGAAATAAGAGGATAAATCATTTTGCTTCTTATTGAATCACGACAGTCTGTTAAAGACTACTAATACAGAAGAAAGAAATATTGAATTTTATAGGACCATATGATAACTGATTTAGAACTCCGGACCTTACATTTTTTCTTTCTGAATTTATTTGCAAGCCTCTTATTGCTTTTCTTTCTTATGTAAGAAAAAAAGGGAAGCAAGAGTTCCATTGAAAGTGACGAGTTAATGATTTAAAGGGCTTTTGGTGACAGGTCTTACTGTGCATTAAGGGGGAAGATATTTTGACTGTGAGAAAAATTTGGAATTATGTAATTGAACTGGCTGAGTGTGACCTTAACTATGATATCCGTGATCGGTCACGTTTCTTGAAGAAAATTCTCTCTAGTAATTGGGAGTCTCAGCATGGGGCAGGAGAAAATAGTGAATCACAAAAAAGTGACCAGTCCTATATACTTGCAGAATGCTTATTTGGTGGAGACACAAAAGCTGTGAGAGTTCCATCTGAACCCATTGATTACCGATTTTATCTCCCCGGGTCACTTTCACAGTTAGTATTCCATGCAGCTCCAGGCTATGAGCCTCTCCCAAAACCTTGTAGCCAGCCATACACTGATCTTGATCAATATGATGGAGCTGCTAAGAGTGATTCAGATGAGGAGGAGAATACTGGCACATCTGGGTCTTTGAATGAGGAAAGTGCTTCAGATTATAGTTCTGAACAGTCTATTACTGCTTCAGGCGGAGTCAGTGGCAGTGATGAGTCTGTTTCTGGCAACAAAGGTGAAGATAATGCTGATCCATTGATTCAGATTTCAGACAGTGGCAATGTCTGTGAAAATCAGAATGGTGGGGCTCCCTCTGGTACAACTGGTTTTCAGGACTTGATGTCAACAAAGTCTCTTGAGTCTTGGTTAGATGAACCGACCAGATCATCAAAAGGAAGTGAAATAGAACAAAGCCGAGTTTGTAGATCTTCAGCACGAATAACCATTGGCAATATAGGAAGCCGGGTTAAACCCAAATGCTACACTCTCTTAGATCCTGCAAATGGAAATGGGTTAAAGGTGCATTATTCATTTTTATCCGATACTTCTAGCATATCCTCTCACCTTGTATGTTTGGAAGTATTATTTGAAAATTGTTCTTTGGAACCCATGCTTGATATAGTCTTAATAGATGAAGATTATAGCAAAAGCTCTGATTCCAAAGATCAAATATCATCACCAGCTCAAAAGTAAGTTTTAATCTTTTCTGATTTTGTATGGTGGTTGTCTTCTTTTTTCTGCTTTTTTAACTTGGATTTTATATACTTATTGTGTTATTGATGTGTTCTAAGAACTTGTATGTTTTTTTTACCGGGTTCCATAAATTAGTTCCGATCACTTTAAGGTGAAAATTTGAATTTAGATTCCCTGTACATTGTGTAAACTTTGGTATATGTACTGGCTAGTTTACCCATTTGAAATCGTTACATGGTAGCTTTAAAGTTCTTAATGCAGTCTACTTTTGTGTCTGTTGCAGTACTCTTAAATTTCATGTCGATAAACCAGCACTGGTTTCCATGGAGGAGATCCCTTCTCTGGAGCCTGGTCAGACGGAAAACCGAATGCTGCTGGTTCGTTTCCATCACCACCTATTGCCTCTGAAACTGTCTTTATTTTGCAATGACAAGAAATTCCCTGTCAAGTTAAAGCCTGACATAGGATACTTTGTAAAACCACTTCCAATCAGTATTGAAGATTTCAGAGAGAAGGAATCTCATCTTCCAGGGATGTTTGAATATGTGAGGAGGTACGGCTGTCATTTGTTGTGTGTTGGGTATATCTGTTCACGTGCCTTGTAGTTGTTGGAAAAGTTATGGTTCGTCGTATTATCATAGACGATAGACCTCCAGACTTTATTAATTATATTGAGAACTTAAATGCTATAATAGAGGGTTAGGCATCCGTCAAATTCTTACGAAATGCGATACATATGCAAGATGAGAGTGTGAGGGAGAAAACTTTAAATTTGAAGTCTAAAGAATAGGAAGCTTCGTGTAAGTAAAAGGGGAATTGAGTGAATTTAAATTATTTCGGTCTTTTGACCATATATTGATTATATATTTGGTTGTTTGACCATATATTTGGTTGTTTTGACCATAAATTTGGTTGTTTGGGTATATAAAAAATAAAGGAGGCATAATTTTGAACGTTTTGGACATTATTTATTCAAGCTCTGTGTTATTTCTGTATCCTTTAGAGCATCCTTGGGAAAGTATCTCTGAAATGTGGTTTTTTGTTTTTCTGAATGGTTAATATGCACACAAAAAAAAGGTTGAATGAGTATATCCCGTATGTACATTTTGTTGTTAGAATCCAGAATAATTAGACGCCTGTTTGGTTAATGAGCATGTTTTCTGTTTGTTTCTATTTTTACGATATACAAAGATGTCTTGTTTCTTTGTACAAATATTTGAAAGAAAGAAACAAAGTGAAAACAACGTGACAAGTTTGTAGTTATTATTGAAAATAGAAAACATTTCGACAAAGCACATAAACCCTTATAGTTTTACTTGAATGGCTACGCAGATCCTATCTTAGCATTTTGCCCAACTAATTGTACTCTAATTTTTTATTTTTTTTTAATGACGTTAGGATCTATAATTGTCAAACAAAATGATCTTTGCAAGTGATTGCTAGCTTCAGAATATTAACTATCTGGCGCACGCAATTCTTGTCAGATAAAGTAATGCTGCATCTTGATTTGAATAGAAACTGAAGAGATGGGCATTGGAATTGCCTTGGTAGTTTAAATGGTGCAAGAAACGTAATTATTTTGTGCATTAATCATCACTTATATATGTTAATTATGAGCTTTTATGTTCCGTGCACCTACATCTTGTCCCCCTTATTGTTTCTGTTTCATCACAGGACAAGGCTTTTTTTTTTCCTCGTTGTCATTCTAAAATTGTTTTTCTTGCATAATTTGCATACAGTTGCACCTTTACTGATCACATTCTCGAGCTGAACAAGGGAAGCAACTCTTTGACAGAGGACAAATTCCTTGTGATCTGTGAAAAGTTAGCACTAAAGATGCTGAGCAATGCAAACCTTTCTCTTGTGTCTGTGGATATGCCGGTTGCTACCAACCTTGATGATGCATCTGGTTTGTGTTTGCGTTTCAGCTGTGAGATCTTGAGCAATTCCATGCCATGCTTAATCACAGTTACTGTTGAAGGTAAATGCTGCGACCCGTTAATTGTTTCTGTAAAAGTTAACTGTGAAGAGACGGTATTTGGCTTAAATTTCTTAAATAGGGTTATAAATTTCTTAGTTGAACCATCTGTTCCCCACTTGTAATATTTGATATCGGATAAAAATTCTCTTATTGGTTTGGTAAGTATATTTGAAAATCTATCATGCTGTTCAAGTAATTGTTTTGGATATTTTTATGGCTTTTGGCGGGTCACTGGAATTCAGATTTTTCCTTTTTATATATTGTTGGGAAGGAAGAAAAAACGGGTAGGGTGGGGATTGAAATGACTGTAATCTCTTTAATATTTGTTCTCTAATTTCCTTTGTCCTTGTGAGTTCTCATCCTTTTTAATATGTATTGCGGCACTTTTATCCATGCTTTCTAACTAACGCACTATTATTGAATGAGTTTGACGTTGTCTTTTTTCTCGTTCCTCGTGGAAAGGAATTCTACTGACGCAATATTAAATTGCAGCATTTAGATTTTGCCGGGCGCGACTTTTCCGATTTCTGATTGTAATAAAAAAAAACTATTCATTTTTGTATGATTAAAAATAATAATTAAACAATATATATATATATATATATAATTAAAAATAATAATTAAACTATTCATTGTTGTGTTGCAAATTTTAAATGGAAGATAAAGGATATTATTTGGGTTGGGTACACCCTTTCTTTCACAGGTATCAGCAACGTGTTTTTTTTTTTCTATCATTTAAATTAAGCCCACTCATAAGTTATTTCAGTGTTTCACATCATCCTACCTTACATCTTAAAAATTTGTATATATAGGAATTTGTAGTTATTCTGTTGGTCTACAATATACATTTATCCATAATTGTATTATATTAGGAGTTTTACGCTAAGCAGGATAAGCTACTTTGATGTAGTATTTAATTTAAATCTTGAAATTAGGTATGATAACGGGTTGAATTTAGTTCATCTTCCACTCATGTTCCCCATTGCTGGAACAAGTTTGGGTTTATAAGAGTGGAATTTAAAATTTTAGTACTTATCTACGTTCGAGTTTGGTTTATCCATGTTAATTATATATATATATATATATATATATATATATATATATATATATATATATATATATATATATATATATATATATATATATATATATATAAGTAACAGGACATGCAATTAATGTCTCGTAAACACGAGTGGAATTTAAAATTTTAGTACTTACCTTCTTTCATGTTTGGACATGCAATTAATGTCCCGGAAAATATTGGACAAACACGAATGGAATTTAAAAAAAAAATGTCGTCTGTGGGGATCGAACCTACGACCACGTGGTTAAAAGCCACATGCTCTTCCACTGAGCTAAGACGACCTTCGAAATTATCCATAGAATATGTTATATATATTCTGAATTGTAACTTCAAAGAATCACCTTGTTATGGTTTGATGTTAAGAAAACAAAATAAACCTCCTTCACTTCTTTCCTAAGCAGCACAGAACAAATAAAAGGGACAAATTTATTTATTTTTCATCCATTTACATAAGTCTGTCTGTCTAGCAACAAAAATACAAGAATCACCTCACTAAATTAGATTACTTTTTCTTTTTCACTACAATCTCTCACATTGCTCCCATATTTGGAGCCCGTTGAATGAAGAAAATAGAATTAGAACCCTTCACCAAAAGTTGTATCTCAATCACTATAATTCAAATTACATAACAACCACAAAAGAATAAGATTTAGGTAACATCAAAATGAGTAGTCTGAAAGATACATTTACTTAACTATCCAAGTCAGTATTCCATACAGCAGTGACAAAACATTAATGAGAAGGAAACAAAATATTATCACCGAAAAATAGTTATGTTAAATTAAACCCCTCTCAGTTCTTCAGGAAAATAAGAGTCATCACCCCATGCCTTTCTTTATGATCTCTTTTCCGTGAGCTAATTTTTCATTCGTTAAAGTTTGTTGGAAGAGTCCTTCAAGACTGAGACATGTCCACGTATTTTTTTAAGATGATTATGTCAAAGTTTGTTCCTGTTTTTTGGAAGTAGTTTTCCATGTTTTGTAATCATGGAGAAAATTTAGGATCGTGTTGTTAGTGGTAAGTTATTTTTAGGCTTTAAATATTGCAATGTTTCTGATATTGAAAAATGAATTATTCAGTTCTTTGCCTAAAAAACCAACAAAGTTCATGTCAAAACTTTTCATACTTAGTAGCAAGCTCATAAATTTAAGCTAGTTAATGAAACATAAATAACACTATTTAATCAAACATATATAGACTTTACTAATAATTCAAAAAACAAAAAAGTAAAAGTGTTGCATTTTACTTTTTTATTTATATAGGAATAAGGTAGCGGAATTCAGATTCATATGGCTGAATTTCCACCATCTTAGCCATAGGATATTTTGTTTCTCTTATGAGGCACTCCATCGTGGCCCTCTTCAATGATCCTGAGCGAGGCAATTGGCTATAAATCCATTCTAATAATGATTCCATTTCATCTGCAAAATCGTGCATATGCCACTCCAAAAGCTTAGGCACAAGTATCCTTCTCTTGTTTGTGATACCCACTGAAGCTTCCAAGTATTCCACTTTAGCCCTCCCCAATTGGTTCACAACTTCGTCTGAAGTGTACACCCTTAACTGCAACAAACATCATATATAATATCAAATAAAAGTCTTGTCAATATGCCTCAACAAAGGTAGTTAAATACACTTACTGCTGGTGAGGACCAGGTGCCTCGACAAAGAGCAAAGGTGACGTTAGGTTCTGGATATCCCAGGCCATAAGCATGCCGTAATAGCACTTCCTTTTCGTCCACAGGACCCTTTTGTGAACTATATAGTTAGTTGGGTCTTAAAGAACATCCATATATGTCACACACAAGATTTTGACTCATCTAAAATGAGTAAGAATAAAATAAGTAATCTTGGTCATCGATAAAAAAAATCGGAAGGTTGATATTCTATTTGTTCCTTGTTTACAATAAATGTCAATGATTGATTTCCAAATCAGAGACCGAGGTTACTTATTTTATTCTCTAAAGTACGTTGTTCGCTTTAGAATAATCAGATTCCGCGCGCAAAGAGGGAAAAACAACACTGCATTTACATAGTAGCAAGGTTCCCTTGTGATTTAGGAAAGGTAGAAACAAAACAACAGCTCAAAATTTATGATTTCAAGCTTTTTATGTTGCCTGAGTTTTACAAATTGTTTTATTTTAATAAAATCTAAATTCATTAATGTTAAGTTAATTTCAGAAAGTAATAAAGGTAAAGACAAGTAATATCCTCCTCCCTTAGAAAAGAAAGAAAATAAGGTAAAAAGAAGGCTAGTGCAGTTGAGAAGTTATTGTTGCATAATTAAAATACATATCGTACATGTTTTGATTCACATGGGTGTCGAAGAATAAAGTGTTCGATAGCCAGAGCATTCAGAACAATCCCGCCTACATTCATTGCAGCCTGTGTCAACACGTTGCTGCATAGTTAATATCACCACAATCTCTAAGAAAAAAATAACTGTTCATGCTTCACAACCTCTGGACAAAAAAATTTTGCTCAGTTGTTTTAGACTTTTCACTCTCATTGACATACCTTATTCATACGAGACAACAGTTTCTCATGAGTAGAAGGAAGACCATAATCTAAAAATGCCTGTAATTAGACCACAATACAAAGGTTCTTAAGATTTACACGCAGAGATATCAGATAAGCTGGTGTTAATGAAGACTTGAAATGAAATGCCTTACAGTACATTCATTATGCAGGCATTATAGATGTTGATCCAGAAGGCCAACTTTTGCTTGTAGGTCAAGAAACTTAAATCCACATCACATAGCTTGTGAATCAACACCCTATAAAAGAGGAAAGAGATGATAAGAAGAAATGGGCAGAGAAGATAGCACTATAACATGTAGACAATGTTTAAAAAGTTATTAGTAAACTATGAGCTTGTTTGGTTAGTTAAAACATTTTCAATTTTCGCTTTATTTCCTGCTTTCAAAGATTTGTATAGGAAATAAAATGAACTAAGGCTCTGATAAAGGTGAAAGTCAACCTCAATTTCCTGAATGCTGGCAGGCATTGCGAAAAGCGGTCTATGTCCAATGAACTCCTAGTGATTTGAATGAAGTCTTTATAAGGTCCTACATCTCTTGCTGTGCAATCCAAATCTGAAGATATGCCATAAGGATCAAGACAAGAGACATTGCTATTTGAAGGTGCCTTGCTGTTTAATGAGGCCTTTGCCATCAAGCCAGCGGACTTCATGCATGGAAGAGTGAGTCTAGGGACAGTTTCTGATTCTTCTCTGTGCAATGATGCCTTGTTCAATTCCAGAAAAATTCCTATCAGACACTTGAGCAGTTCCTCTGACATTTCGTTTGGTTTATCAATGGCATCTTCTATATGGATAGGGTATTCTCTTGCTATCTTACCACTGCTCCTTCTTGGCACTTCATATTCTGTTTACACATATCCAAACTACCTTGTGAGACAATTGAGCTACAGAAAAATCAAAAACATGCCAGATGTGTTTTTGTTTGTTTAAAAGTCTTTTACAATATTAAGGATGTTTGAAAATGGGAATCAAAGTCATTTTTATAATCACTGTGAAAGTATCTTCGATTTTGGATAAATGTTTAATACAATCTCAAAAAATTAGTTTTAGAATTACATGACTTATCTGGCGGCCCGATCTATTTCATACTTACAATTGCATTAGGCTTGGTTTGTTCAATTCCAAAAGCTATCTAATGAAGTGATGATTACCCTTATTTATATGTACACTATTTTGGTTATATCACTGGTCAACGTGAGATCCTCAACGGAAGAGAAAGAAAATATAAATATAGAGAAATATTTATGAAGCCAAATGCGGCATTAGCTGTGCTTTTGTTTACCTGTTGACCTTCTTGGTGTGGAAAATAGGCTATGGAAATCCAATGCAGAGCCTAGAGAGGCCCTTCTATCGCTTGTCTTTCTTCCTTTACTAATCACTTCATAATGGAGTGAACTTGACCTCTGTTCAGTAATCATTGAATCATACCTTGACGATCCTCTGAACTGTTTATTTAGTTTAGGCTGTCTCCTATGGTGTATTTCCCAATCTATGTTCTGGTACCTCTCCTGGAACAATCTAAGTTTTAGTTCCTTAACTTTTCTTTCTAGCATGATGATCTCTTCCTCAACCATTGCCAATTCTTGAAGAAGCTCCCGAACCTGCAATCACTTAAGTAAAAAAAATTCAATGTAATATCTTCTATTAAAAAAGGAACACTACATATTTACCTGATGGTATTTGTCGGTGTTATGTATTTGTTTTCACTATACCTGAGGTGGAAACAATGGGGGAATGAGTGGAAGAGAGAAAACAGGTCCATGAAGTGCACAACGTAAGACCCTATTGAGTGCCTCCTCACACTTCAACTGTGCTTGCAATTGGACAACCTACGACAACATATAAAGGAAAACATTAATCAGAGAACTTTATTCAAACATCCTGATTTATATATGTATTGATCTATCATGGTCTTGTGTGAATGGGAAATGAAGAGGAATATGATCAGTGGATTTTGGAGAAACAATGATACAAATGAAACAAGTTGCTCGCTCACCTCTTTCTCAAGGCCTTGTCTATTGTGAGGTTCTTGGCTTTTCTCCACGAGATAGTCTTCAAATTTCATTGCTTATGTGAATCCAAAAGAGCCCTTTGACTTTTAGGTACTGTATTATATATTTTTGGTGTCGGGAAGTTTGGTCACAGTGAAGAGGTTCATATATAAAGCAGAGGAAGGTAGTGATGTATATTAATATAACAACTGGTTGTTAGTGGGTGACATTAAAGAGTATAGTTAGCTACAAAATTAGAGGGGATGAACATGATTCGATGAAGACCCTTAAATTAATAGAGTGAAAAAAACATCAAAAGTTGAAGTGGTGAATTTATAGTAAGAATGTGCGGTGGATTGGGGCGGTGGAGAATATGTCTTGGTTTGAAGTGCATGATCATCTCATGAACTCTTTCACTTTGTTAAGTGGAATTTTCATGGTGATGGTGGTGACGTGAAGTCCATGAATTAAGTGGTGGTGACGTGAAGCCCATGAACTAACCAACACAGGCTTTACGTCTTTTAAATGACGAGAATAGGTAAAGAAAATAAAAAAGATAAACGAAAAATTGGTAAAAGTAAAAAGGAAATAAATATTAAATGAAAAACGCCGTCTGTGGGGATCGAACCCACGACCACGTGGTTAAAAGCCACGCGCTCTACCACTGAGCTAAGACGGCTTGATGTTATATCACTTAAAATAAACTATTTAATCCTAATAATAAATTTCATTACAATAAAAGTGAATTGTACAAAATTAGATTAAGCCATTGTGATGAAAAGTGAATTCTGGAATAATGAAAACCATTCAATAAGCATAAATTAGAGGAATAATACAAACTAATTTTATAGCACAACAATTTATTAAATGTATCTTAATTGGTCCTGCTTGCTCAAAAGAAATATAATATGCAATTAAAAATGGTTAGCCACGCTCTAAAACCAAAACTATTTTTATGTAAACTATTCAATTAATTTTTATTGTTGTGTGCAATAAATACATTACTTAATAAAAAATTAGTAGTGAATAAGGTTATAATTAGCAACAAACTAAGTAAGAAAATAAAGTATACTGTTGGTCCACAAGAACAACCCTAATTATGATATGACATTAATTAATTGTAATGAAGTCTTACATGGATTCTCCAACAAACTCATCCATATATATACAAGTCTGGGTTCATAATTTTGATGATGAGCTTGTGTGGATGACTTGAAACATTTGAATTTATGCCCTGACCTGCACAAGACACCATTATTGAGTGTGTTTAACCATAAGGTTAAAACCTTTTAAGCACTACAAAACAAAACTCTAATAACATTTCTTATCATTATTAAGAAAACAATTTTAAATCATAATTAAAGCTTAAAAGGTCTAATGGGTCTGGATTAAATTTTAAACTAAATTGATATTTTCTTTAAAATGATTCAATTATCTGGTCCTCATTTTAAAACAATATTTAGCCAGGAACGAGTTTTAAATTTCGCTTTTACAAAATTCAATTTCAAGAAAAAAAAAATGTTAAAATTGTTTTAAAAAAATTAAAAGAATTTGGTAAAAAATAATTTTAAAATTGTTTTTGAATTAAAAATTATATATAATTAAATTTTGTCGATAATTTTGTTTAATAAATCAAATTATTTTTGAAAAAATAATTGATTTAAATTTAATTTATATGATTGATTGTAAATTAAATTAGGTTTAACTTTTGTAAACCCTAATCATGCATACTCTTAAGTTTCGTGTAATTTTAAGATGAAAAATATGCAGCGGGAAGTGCATAAAGAAACAAGGTTAAGAATAAGCTTTTCTTTTTCTCATTTTTCACAAGCAAAACCCTAATATAAGAATAACATTTGCATTTTTACAGTTTTATCTTCTTGAAACAAAAGTGAAAAACCATAAAGTATTAGAAGATGTAATCCTTCATCCAAGTGGGATGGGCTTGTCTTTGGGCCTAAAGGGGCTGTTTCGCATACCCTGTTACTGTCTTCTACATATCACAAGTAAGAAATTGTAGGTTGTGATTTATGCATGCAAGAGCAAAAAATTTGCTGCTTGTTATCTCATTGTTTCTCCCCAACCGATGAATCTCTCGAAAGACCCAATGCATGTATTGGTTCGTTCGTAACGATACTAGTCACTAGATGAAGTCATTTTAACCCGCATCAAAACGTAGTTTAAGCAAATGATTTGCACAATAAATATGTCATGCACTATTTTAAAGCTTTCTGTATTTAAATATAGCTAAGCTTCTCATAAAATAAAGCCAAATATTAAGGGAATTGTCCATTTGAACATGGAGTTTGATTATAACGAAACATACCAATGGCTACACTACTCCTGTGTTCTTGGTCTTTGTATTGTATTAGAGGATATAGGGGTTCATTTCGCCTATCAACAAAGTAAATTAGTAACTAATTCAAAACCTTGTTAGAATATATATGTGACTAAAAGGGTTAAATAAGACCTACCATTTTAAAATTCTGTTATAAAACTGAAAAACATAAACAATTGATTTTTACAATTAAGCTGGATTAAATTTATAACAAAAACTTTATATCCATTCATTTGGGATTTTGAAGAAAAGAAGCGTACTCTGTTGTGTTCATTCAAGTGTTGTGTTGTAGTGTCTTACTTATGAATATCAATATCTGAAATGTAATGAACTTGAGATAGAGTGAAATTAGGATAATACTTTCATGAAATTCTTTTTTATTACATTGATCAATTATTTAAGCCACTAGTAATGTAGTACTGGAATAGAGTAATAAAACTGATACATTTATTATAAAATAACTGTTAACTTATCCATTACATGTTGGCAAGTTTACATATAAATGTCCCTCCATTCCGCCTCCTCCATCCGAAGGATTCTCTGATCGAGAAATAGGTTCTGGCCACTCTGGAGATAGATAATGCAGTAACTGGTGGTGGGGGTGAAGTTGGTGAAATCTGTGGCAGAGCCACTTCAGCTGGTGGTGGGGTGAAGGTGGTGAAATCTGTGCTTTATCAGGGTTGGAGTTAATTAGGCATGGCAACGGGGGGTTGGAGTTAATTAATGATGGATCTCTTTCTTTTGTTGAGTGATGCAAAATGAAATTACTCTTTTGACTACCAAGTGTAGAGTGGAAACAAGTGAAGTCAGTGTTCATGCAGCTGAAACTGGCATTGCTGTTGATATTTCCAGTGCACTGTTACACACACTATAATAAATTTATATTCAACTACATTTAAATTCATTTGTTATCCTTGTTTACATCTGCTTAAAGGATCAAGCTCTCAAGGGTTAAAGAATACATAAATGATAGATTGAGAAGAACACATAATATAAACAACTAAACAACAACTATTAATTATTACATTAATATTATTTATATATAGATTGAGAAATATATATTCAAACTATTAGTAAGATACATATATAAAATTAAATTATTACATATTTATAAAGTAACCAAAGTTATGAGGACAAAGAACTGATTAGCAAAGATGTATATGGATAGATGAATCAGATTTATTTGGCTTGGTTTCTCGAAGGAGAAAAAATCGCACAGTATGTTCAGCGTGGATCACCTGGGGAAAAAAAATCAACACTTCCATCTCCAAATCATCATGCACATTGAAATTTGAATACCCTTGAAATAACCTCTAATGACATAGAAATTCGAAAACAAAACTTGCACCCAAATGAAGAAAACCCCTTAAACATATAATCACCTAATTTTGGCGAAAGATTTCAAATGCGAATAGAAACTAAGGTTGAGAGAAAGAGTGCTGGAGTGAAAGTCGAGAAGGTGACGCCAGTTTAATATAAAGAGGAGAAACCCTAATTTGAGATAGGTGAAGCTTCTAGTTTTAGTTTTTCTTGACAAAAGCGAAGAAAACAGGTTAATTCTATTAGGCACATGGCACCAACTGGGGCCTTAGTATGATATTGTTTGTTGTGATATTTAGTCTAAGTTTTAATTTAAAAGTGTATATTTTCAAATTAAACGTGGTATGTATTTGCTGGTTAATCTAAATTGATTCAAACCATGCCCAACCCAAAATTAATTGGGCCTTACTTTGATATTGTTGTGATATTTAGTTTAAGGTCCAATTTAAAAATGTACATTTTGAAATTAAAAGTTATATGTATCTTAGTTAATCCAAATTGATTTAAATTACTCTCAACTCAAAATTAATTGAATCTTAGTATGATATTGTTGTGATATTTAGTCTAAGGTCTAATTTAAAAGTGTATATTTTAAAATTAAAAGTTATATGTTGGTTAATCTAAATTGATTCAAATCACCCTTAACTTAAATTTTTAAGACATTAAGTAGATGGGTTATACACTTTTATATGTTGTTTAATTTTTTTATTTAATGGCTTAACTCATATTTGGATTACGAAAAGTGATGCTTTTTTTTTAATTATTGTAACATAATTATAATTATACTATTTAAAAAATATATTAAAAATGATATTTTAAATTAATTTTTATATTCATTTCATTATATTTTGTCTGGTCATTGTAATAAGAATTAAAGGAGAGATATAACTAGGTACTACTTATAAATTATGCAACTTACTTTCACTATTCACTTACATTAAAAAATTAACAATAAATATAATATTGGTAAAAGCATTAAAAATATTAAATCAAATAAAAATATTAAAAAAATAAGATTAATTTCAATATTAGAGATAATATAGAATACAATAATATGCTACAATTAATTTAATTATTTTTTAATAAATTAGTTAATTAAGTCTTAAAAAAAATAATTAGACTATAATTTAATCATACATAATATTAAAATTAATATAATATCACTTAATAACTTACCT
This sequence comes from Sphenostylis stenocarpa, assembly GCA_963425845.1. Taxonomy (NCBI): domain Eukaryota; kingdom Viridiplantae; phylum Streptophyta; class Magnoliopsida; order Fabales; family Fabaceae; genus Sphenostylis; species Sphenostylis stenocarpa. Next base: position 3,563,663 of record OY731405.1, on the reverse strand, counting down.
AACATACTACCTAACACGAAAGAAAGTAATCAAATTTTTTTATAAAATAAATAAATGAATAAAAATATTATAATTTATAATTTTTATATTCTTTCTTAGGAAAGGGAGAGAAATCAAGGGCTCTGGTGAAAGGAAAAATGGATCAAAGTTAAGAGTGATGAAATGATCAAAGTTAAGCTGATATATTTGAGTTAAAGATTGAGCAAAAATTTTAGATTTGAAAATTGAAGATAAGATTTAAATCATAAATAAGTGGTGAAAAATGATGGTTCGTATACGAAGAATCAAATAAAATATTTTTATAACCCTTCATCGATGAGGTCCTCGTGTTTACAAACTTTACATATTATTTTTTTTATATTTTGTTGAGTAATCTTTTTTCGCCTAATCGTCAAGCATCAAACTTGACATATTATTTTTTATATTATTTATAATTTAAATATGAAATAAATATGTTATAAATATATTTTATTTTGGCCGTTGTATTGTACACCGCTCTTATTCCATGAAGAACATCACATGCGTAATGGTTAGACAATGGCATTCGACAGTAACATGTTTTAAAGATTTCATTTGAGAAATTCTCTTTCCAAATCCATGACTATTATCAATCTTATATTTGTCTTGTATGAAGAATAATTTATTCAATTTAGACTATTATTCAGATATTTTTGAGTCTCGTATAATTTAAAAATTGAAGTCAATATAATTTATAAATAAACTTTTTTATTAATTTTGAGATATTTTTAAAGATAAAATTATAATTAATGAAAATTTCAAAATGAATAATATTCTGAATACGTGAATTGTCCAAAAAAATCGAATCTGTTGATGTTTGAAAATGTTTTCTTAACTATCCAAATCTACAAAGCAACAAAATGTTATATTTTAGGTGAAAAATAAGATTTTTTTTTCATAAATGAATTTATAAAAATTCTCCAATATAACTTTTTTAGATTCTTATTTTCTTATGTATAAATTTATTTTTAACTTATCAAAGAACTTATTTTATTATTAATGACTTTTTTTCTTTTCTAAAATACTTATCAACAAGTGCTCACACACGTTGTCTTAATTTTACAGGGTATTGTATAAATGAATCTACACGTTGTATTTGGTGGTGGAGTCTTTCTCAGTGCGAGTCACTCATAGAAGCAAATCATGAGAAGATGGCATTTTTTCATGTTCTTTTCTGATGATCATCATATGGTACACAACACAAAGAGAAGAAAAGAATGATTCCTATAATTCCGTGATAGAAATAATATTCACACCTTCCTTCACTTTCTTAAACATGAAAGCAATCTTTTCTCTAAACACAAAAATTCTTTTCCTTTCCCTCTCTAAGCAAATATTCCTTCTCCAACTCATGCAAAATTACACCTACATAACCTATCTCACCCTCAAAAGTTATTTTACATGTCACACACATAGTAGCCATGCATATAAATTGAGACACATCTCATTTGACCACCTATCAAGACCCATCTCAAAACACTGAGATTTTCTCTTTTGCTTTGTTTAAATGGCTTCTGCCCCAGCCTTAAAACGCACAGATTCTGTCATAGATAATATGCCCGATGCATTGAGGCAGAGTCGGTACCACATGAAGAGGTGTTTTGCCAAGTACCTGGAAAAGGGTAGGAGGATTATGAAGCATCATCATTTGATGGAAGAAATGGAACTAGTTATAGATGACAATAGTGAAAGAAGTCAAGTTTTGGAGGGCATTCTTGGCTTCATATTGACCTCCACACAGGTTCTTTGTTTCCACTTTTTACCTTATATACATGGCAATTAAAAAGTTCTAAATCATACACTGTATATAGTCTTGACTAAGATGAAATCTAATATAATATTAGAACTTATATAACTTATAAGCATATCAGTTTATTGTTTATTCTAATATAATATTGCTTTTAAATGTTTTTTTTACAGAACATATAGAGTTTTCTTTTCAGTAGAGAAACTCTTAAAAATTTCTCAAAAATACTTATAGAACTCTCTGTCTGAACATGCTCATAGTTCATTTATTCTGGCAACCAATAATTAGTAGAGGGAGTTCGATAGTTTTAACATAAATAAAATGTTACATATATAATTCTCATATTGTCCGAATGAGAGCTATTCCATTGTATATAGGTTGTGGATTTTGAATGTTGTTGACCTGAAACTTGCAGGAAGCTGTTGTTGATCCACCATATGTTGCCTTTGCAATAAGGCCTAATCCAGGGGTTTGGGAATTTGTAAAAGTGAGCTCGGAGGACCTTTCTGTTGAGGCTATCACCACCACTGACTTCCTCAAATTCAAGGAAAGGGTAAATGACGAAAAATGGTGCGTAATTTCTCCATTTTTCTTATCAACAACTTTCATCACTATCCTTCTGTTCCCCTCTATCTGCTTTTATCTTTTTAAACGAAATGATAACTGGTATAAATTTAGTGTACTTGACGTGGCATGATTTTTATCACATTTCTTAATTTTACTTATTTCTTAGTTTAAATGTTCATCCAATAAAATGTAGATAAGTCCAATTCGAATAAATTTTTATGAAAAACTTTCATGCTGCCCTTACACCTGGAAGATCTAGCGTAAGTTGGCCACTTGGTATAATATGGTAAAATATTGTTGTCTATTACTACGAACAGGAAAAATTTACTTGAACTTTACTTCGGTCTATATTGAAGGGCAAACGATGAGAACTCATTTGAAGCTGACTTTGGAGCATTCGATTTCCAACTTCCTCAACTATCTCTCTCTTCTTCAATTGGAAATGGACTCGAATTTACTTCTAAGTTCTTAACTTCCAAGTTAACTGGGAAATTGGAGAAAACACAGGCTATAGTGGACTACTTGTTAACACTAAATCATCAGGGAGAAGTAAGAGACATAACATGAGATTAAATTCATAAATATTATACTACAACACCAAAGTTATAGCTTTTAACATTCATTTTCCATTTTGCCACCTACGCTGGCAGAGCTTGATGATAAATGAGAACCTGAACTCTGCTGCAAAGCTACAGATGGCACTGGTAGTGGCCGATGCATTCCTGTCAGCACTTCCCCAAGGCACTGCATATCAGAACTTTGAGCTAAGGTAAAGAGTATATTATTTTTCAATAAAAGAGGCCAAGGATGTTGTAAGGTGTAATCCAATGACACTACCAATTTCATTGAAAGGTTCAAGGAGTGGGGTTTTGAGAGAGGTTGGGGAGATACTGCAGAAAGAGTGAAGGAGACAATGAGAACTCTATCAGAAGTACTCCAAGCACCTGACCCAATGAACCTGGAGAAATTTTTAAGCAGGTTACCAATAATATTCAATGTAGTAATCTTCTCAGTCCACGGTTATTTTGGACAAGCAGATGTACTTGGCTTGCCAGACACTGGTGGCCAGGTAAATTCTTTACCATTAGGAACAATTAATTTGCTTATAGGGATAGGTTTATAGAGATTATTTACCTTGTGGCAAGGTGAATAAAGGTTTATAATTGAGAAATGCTAGCAATGTCCTCTTTTGAGTAGAATATCTACTATGGATTGAAGTTTTATTGAAAATTACAGACTTCTGTGCAATTTATTTTTTATTTAACAAATTTCTATCATGATTTTATAGTTTTTAGTAAACTTTAATCAATTGTAGGAAGAATATCAGAGGAATTTCATTTGTACTCACTAGCACTTCTTTATGATATCACGTCAAGTGCTATTTATATTAAAAGGGGAAAAAACTTATGTAAATAAGTGATGGCTCATAAGAGAAGATTATTTTCATATCTAATACACATGGATAAAACTACAACAGGTAGTTTACATATTGGACCAAGTCAAGTCTCTGGAAGCAGAGTTGCTTACGAGAATCAAGCAACAAGGGCTAAATGTGAAACCTCAAATTCTTGTGGTGAGCTTCATGGAACGGAATAGATAATTATCTCTGGGTATATACTCTTGAAGTTACTAGAATCTTAAGAGTACACTATTGATCTTGACAGATAACAAGGCTCATACCTGATGCTCGGGGAACCAAGTGCCACCAGGAGTTGGAACCAATCAGTGATACTAAGCACTCCCACATTTTACGTGTGCCTTTTTATACAGAGAAAGGAATATTGCGTCAATGGGTTTCTCGCTTTGATATTTACCCCTATCTTGAGAGGTTTACTCAGGCATGTTTTCCTGATTCAAGATTCTTTACCTGGTATCTATTGCCACTCTATGAGTTTTTTCTTTCTTACCATAGTTTGGCTCATTTAAATAGGATGCTACGACCAAGATTCTGGAGTTCATGGAAGGGAAACCAGATCTTGTTATTGGAAATTACACAGATGGAAATTTGGTAGCATCACTAATGGCTAGAAAACTTGGGATAACTCAGGTCAGTACAACTTCAGTTTTGCTTCAAACAATTTTTGTGGTTGCAAGTACATTTCCTTTCTTTTCTACATGATTAATTCAATTTGGTTTGAAAACCAGGGAACTATAGCACATGCTTTAGAGAAGACCAAGTATGAAGATTCAGATATCAAGTGGAAAGAGTTGGATCCCAAATATCACTTCTCATGTCAATTCATGGCTGATACAGTAGCAATGAATGCAGCTGATTTCATCATAACCAGCACATACCAGGAAATTGCTGGAAGGTTTGCTCATATATCCTTAAACACACATGATTGAGAACAAGACAGTAGACAAACAAGAAATCTAAATTTGAAATTTTTTTTTTTTTTTTTTGCAGCAAAGATAGACCTGGACAGTATGAAAGCCATGCTGCATTTACACTCCCAGGGCTGTGTAGAGTTGTTTCAGGGATAAACGTGTTTGATCCAAAGTTCAACATAGCTGCGCCAGGAGCAGACCAGTCTGTCTACTTCCCTTACACAGAGAAAGAAAAAAGGTTCACTCAATTTCAACCTGCCATTGAGGAACTTCTTTTCAGTAAAGCGGATAACAATGAGCATATGTACGTGACTTAGTTGCCCTCTTGTATAGTAATATTCAGTTATGAATTACCACATTCTTTCTAATGTTTGACTTTCACTTCTGAAATTGTTATGGAAACAGTGGATATCTAGTAGATAGGAGGAAGCCAATTATCTTCTCAATGGCAAGGCTTGATGTTGTGAAGAACTTAAGCGGGTTAGTTGAATGGTTTGGCAAGAACAAGAGATTGAGAAATTTGGTTAACCTTGTCATAGTAGGGGGATTCTTTGACCCTTTAAAATCAAAAGATAGGGAGGAAATGGCAGAAATAAGAAAGATGCATGACTTAATTGACAAGCACCAACTGAAGGGTCAGTTTAGATGGATTGCTGCACAGACTAATAGGTATCGCAATGGAGAGCTCTACCGTTGCATTGCTGACACAAGAGGAGCCTTTGTGCAGCCTGCTTTGTATGAAGCATTTGGATTAACTGTCATCGAAGCAATGAACTGTGGCTTGCCCACTTTTGCTACCAACCAAGGAGGTCCAGCAGAAATTATTGTTGATGGGGTCTCTGGCTTCCACATTGACCCCCTCAATGGAGATGAATCCAGCAAAAAAATTGCTGATTTCTTTGAAAAATGCAAAGTGGATCCATCACGATGGAATGTGCTTTCTGCAGCCGGATTGCAACGCATAAATGAATGGTAACCAACTCATCATATTTTTCCTAAGCTTCTAGCACAATTATTTTAACATTTATGTTACACCTTTTTGTAGCAACATTCCCTTATACTGTGCATCAATGAGAAATTAAATTTCAAACTTTTCACTTGTCTTTTTCTTACAGCTATACCTGGAAAATTTATGCAAACAAGATGGTAAACATGGGGAACATTTACACCTTTTGGAGACAAGTGAACAAGGAGCAAAAAGAGGCAAAGCATAGATATATTCAGATGTTCTATAATCTTATATTCAAGAATTTGGTAAGCTAATATTTAGTCTTCTGAACACATTATCATTCACCAATTATTGTCTTTTAAATTTCAGAAAAGGTAAAACACTTTTGATATGTAAATGTCACAGGTTAAGACTGTACCTGTTGCAAGTGATGAACCTCAACAACTAGAGGCCAAGCAGCCGAGTCTCAAATCTGTAAGCTCAAGGTCTGTTACTCAACGCAATAAATCATTTTTCATCTTTGTGAAGGGAAAAATGATTAAGTTAATTGAAATATTGAATATGTTCTTTTGTATTTCCCCTCATGGGATTTGTATATATGGCATGCTTTTAAATTTCTCAAATTGTTACTTCATTATTTCTTTGTTAGCCTGCACCTTTGTGCAGTTAAGAAATGTTTTTCCATTTTCTCCATGCTAACATCTTTTCTCTTTTTTCCTCCCTGATTTGCAACATCAGACGTTCACAGTCCAAATTGCAAAGGTTAGGTTCATTACATAACACTGAATTAGCTCATCATTATTAGTTGTGTTGAGTATTCTCAAAATTACTTGCTTCCTTTCAGGTTCTTCGGAAATTAATGTCTCAACCACAAAGCAAGTTAATTAGTACGATGCATGTTGTCACTCTGGAGATTAAGTGATCTTTCTCTGATGTATACACTTACATTTGTTTTTTATTTTTTTATTGTTCATTGGACGAGAGGTTCGGCTACTGATGAATAATAAGAATTATTTGATGTGCTGAATAAAATGCCTTATGTAAGGAAATTCAGTTCGAAGATGACGCAATGTTTAATTTAGAACTTAGCATGCTATCATTCCACGGCGAAACAATAGATAGAGACTGAAAATTTGCATGCTATTATTAATAGTTTATAATGAATGAATAATAGTATTTGGCTAAATAGATAAGATGACTAACATCTATAATATATTCACCTTATAACAATTGGTTGGATAAGTGTTGAAAACTTGTTGAACTTCACCATTTACGCAAAAGTATCACAAAATAATTCTGACTCTACCATTCTCCATTGGATTGTTGAACTTTAGTTTTAAAAACTTGAGGCAGTTTTTCAAAATGAATTATAGCTACAAACTTTGTAAATTGAATGCGATGAAGTTTTAATAATAATAAAAAAAAAAAAAAAAAAACTGTGATGAAGTTGCTAGTTTGACTCCGGAATAGAAATCAAATTATACAATTATTAATTTAGGCTATTTTGCACCAGAAACTTTAGATTATGTGGACCCCTCGGTGTGAATAGGTATTTTTGAACTTTCAGAATTTCAGATTTGAAGCTGAAAAAGATATGAAAAATTAATTATTATGGAAGTAAATATAATATTTTATCGTTCAGAATAATTCTAAGGGTATAATTGAAACAAGCCAAACAACTTTCAAATGGATCTAACGTTGGGAAAATGCACTTCCCTACCTTTTGTGACCACATATATAAAGTAAAAACAATTAATGGTTGCCTATTTCGCTTTTGCAAGACAAAATTTCAATTTCTATATACTTGTTCTATCTTCTTAACCATTTTATGTATCTTTTCAAATTGAATATATATTATAGAACTCTCATTATATAATACAACTATTCAGAGTTAAAAAGTGAAAAAATTTGATAATTATATTTTAAAATTTTAAAATAGATCATTATTTTTATTCTAGTTAAATTTTATATTAGATTAACTGATTAATTTTATAAAATAATTAATCAAAAAATTAATAAAAGATAAAAAATATATTTATAAAATTTAAATTATATTAATAAAATCAATTTTTAATTAAGATATAAAAATTTAATATATAAATTTGAAGTGAATTCTATCTTAAAATAAGATAAAAGTTAAAAGTTTAATTTATTATTATTATTATTATTATTTATTTATTATTTATTTATTGATATAAAATAATGATTAATTTTAATCATTAAATTTTAAAATAAATAATTATTAAAAAAATTAATATTTATTTTTAGAATAAATTTTTTAAAATTAATATATAACACATATATATTTTTTAATAAAATAATATCACTTTTAAAATAACAATTATTTATAAAATAGATGAATAAGTTAATCTAAACTACAGCGTAAATGGGTTTATCATAATAAACATCAATCAATTTAAACTACAATTTTTTTTTACTTACATTGTTTATTTCTAAAGGTTTTGGATTAACATTAACGTAAGCCTATTTTAATTATTTAATTAATCATAAAAATTTACAATTTTTCATGCAGTCTCAACTGTTTTTCATTATTATATGAGACTCCCACTACAAGAAATTTTGATATTACTTATATAGATTATTTATCTTTTAGAATACCCCTTCCCTTTATATTTTTATTATTTATTATTAATTATTTTTCCCTATTACATTTTTATAGGCTTCAATTATTATCATATTAATAGAATTGTCATTGGCAGAGTTAGAGGCTGATACTCCAACCACTAAGCTACTAGAATTTTTCGATAATAATTTATAAATAAATTATATTTATATACAAATATATTTATATATTTATATACAAATATATTTATATATTTATATATATTTATATACAAATATATTTATATGTTTTTATATATTTTTATATATTTATATATAATTAAATATTTATTTTTTAAAATTATTTAATTTAAGAAATTATTATAAATTAATCTAATTATGATTAAATGAAATTAGATTAATTTATAATAATTTCCTGATTTTCTTGTAGTGTCTCTCAAAATTTTGGGCCATGTCTCTTCAACTTCCAAGAAGTCCCCACTCGTTTGGCATCTGAAGCAATGTTTTGTACTACTATTTTACGCCTACAACAAATAACATAGAAAACGAGGAAAAAACGAAGGAAAATTTAGTTAGTCTACGTTGGAATAGAGATGAGGAAGAAAAAAGCAAAGAGAAAGCATAAACTCATAAAGGAGAAAAGGCACCGAACGATGAATTCATGAATGGGAAAGCATGAGATAACTTGCAAGCAATCTTGTTATGCCACGTGGATAACTTATTCGTTCACGTGGCAAAAGCTGGCCCCACATGGGTCCCTCTTTGCTGTCCATGTGCCATTGAAATGAAACTAATGTTTCAACCTACTTTCCTACTTCGTTTTCATCCTTTACGTTTTTCATTCTTTTTTTCCTATTTGGGTAGTATGTAAGGAACCTCAATTTTTGTCCATGTGCCGTGTGTCTAGAAAACTAAGCTCACATACGTTGTTAATTTAAATAAAGTTTATCGTATTTTATTTTTTTAAAACCCAATCGTTTATGCTAACACGAATTTGAAGATTAAGTTATTTTTAAAGTAATAAAAACACCATGTGAAAGCTAGGACCTTTTTTTAAAGTTTCCTTCTTTGAAATAATAGCTAGGTTGTTTTGCTACGTACGTGGATGAATATAGGATCCAAGAAACAACAAGCAAGAAGCATAGGATCAATGCAGAAGAGAAGAGAATAATGCATAACATATTATTAACTGGCAAATGGGTATGGGTATTAATTCAAGCTTGATAGCAAAGATCACAGGAATCCATGCATTTGATAAAAAAATAAAAAATAAAATGTAGTTAAAAAGAAAAAGAGATCAAGGGTAGTAGTGTACTGACACGACCCTGATCAAACTTTTTCTTTTCTCTCTCTTCAAATGTCTTTTTGTCTTCTCTATCGAAACCCCAAGCAAACCCCTTCCACCCCCTCCTCTCTGACTCTTATCTCTCGTGTCCCTGTGTTTGTTTGTCTCTCCCACTTTCTGCCTTTGGATCTTCTTCGTCCTCAAGGTCTATGCCCTTTCTTTCCTCTCTCTATATTATTACTGTATATTTTGTATTATAAGTATATAAAAAACGTCATGCTTGTTTAATCTGCTAACATGGTTCTTTTTGGGCGGTATTTTGCATGACAGGGAAGGGAATTGAAGCTTTGTGCACTAGTTGATATTCCCAAGTTGTTAAGATAAAGAGGAAGAAGGAGGTCCAAAGTATATACAAATATAGAAATGGCACCTGTTTTGCCTCCCGGTTTCAGGTTCCACCCTACTGATGAAGAACTTGTTGCTTATTACCTTAAAAGGAAGATCAATGGCCGAAAGATCGAGTTGGAGATCATTCCTGAAGTTGATCTCTACAAGTGTGAACCCTGGGACTTACCAGGTATAATTCATTACATGCTTACTCAGCTTGTCCGCCTAACATATTTTCATTATATATGAATCTCATGCATGGATATGCATATATCCTTTCTTTTCTTTTCTTTTTTTCTGTGAGGAGGGTTTTATTTGTTGAGATCAAAGATTGAAAATCGACAATAAGAAAATCCCATGATGATGAACAAATTTTAACATCATTAAGATAAATTTTGATAAAATATCTCAATTTTCATCTTTTTTATTATATGTAAATAGTTATTACATAATGATTTTGTAGAGCTTAACATATGCAACCTAAAACACTGTTTCTTAAAAAAGTCGCACGCGCCTTAGGAGCGATTTGTTTCCGACGTATGTATTGAGTAATGATGAAACACAGACTTGGTTTCTTGGTCAAGTATATTTTTGTGCTTTATCAGAAAATATCTAATGCCATATATTTGGTGGAAAGGATTGTACTTAAGAATTCTAAAGAGGATGGTCCCTTCAGCTTTAGGGTTCCTATTGTGATGGTCAAGCTAGTAATGAGACAATAGTAGATTCCCAAGTCAAAAAGCGTACGCTGAAAAAAAGGATTACACTGTATTATACACTATATAATTGTACATTTCTACACGACTCCCATGCAATATACCTTTTACGTTTTCTTATAACTCTTCTCCATTTGCCTTTGCTTTACCGCCTTTGGAGTTGACGTGAAGACTGTGAAATATATATGGGGAAAATTATTAAACAGAAGAAACCTTTGCTATAAGTGCAAGTGTTTGTGAAAATATTGAAATTAAATTTGAGTATATGTTGTCAAAATTACAGGGAAATCATTGTTACCGGGGAAGGACCTGGAGTGGTATTTCTTCAGCCCTCGTGATAGAAAATACCCGAATGGATCAAGAACAAACCGTGCAACAAAATCTGGGTATTGGAAGGCGACAGGGAAGGATAGGAAAGTAAATTCAAAGGCTCGGGCTGTGGGGATGAAGAAAACCCTAGTTTACTATCGAGGAAGAGCACCCCATGGCTCTCGTACAAATTGGGTTATGCATGAATACCGTCTTGATGAGACACAATGCGAAACTGCTTCCAGCTTGCAGGTTTTCATCGCCTCTTCACTCTTTTTCTTTTATTTTTCTGTACACTCTTATTTCATTTTCACTTTTTGAATATGGTGGGAAAAATGTAGTTTCAGGATGCTTATGCTCTCTGCCGTGTGTTCAAGAAGACTACAGTGATCCCTCCAAAAGTTGGGGGACACTACGTTAGCGTTCCCAATGCCAACCAGATTTCTAGCGATCAATCATCAAGCATTGAACTATACTCTGAGGGAAGGGATGAAGATTTGGATAGCCCAAATTATTTCATGTCTACGGATACTTGCTCACCCCAAAACGTTGGAAGTGACACTCCTCTCACTATCAATGGTGTGACGACAAGGGGTCATGAGAAATGGTCACACTTCTCATCACAAGACCCATTATTTAGTCTTCCAACTTCTTCATATCCTAATTTTGGAGCCATAGCATACCCTCCATCCAAGGTACGTTCACTTAAAACTTTCTGTACAAATATTGAATGTTGTCCTTCCTCTTACACGTGATTTAATTTGCAGGTGGATATAGCACTTGAGTGTGCAAGGATGCAACATAGATTTGTTATGCCCCCTTTGCAGGTAGATGATTTCCCTGATGTTGGAATATCAGAGCTGAAAATGACACAAGCCTCTAGTTCCATTCAAGGAAGCAGAACTGAAACGGATATTTTGCAGGAATTTCTTTCAGTTGCTCATGCCTCTAAGGAATTAATAAATCAATCCTGCTACTCACAGGAATGGGGTGGCAATGATTATTATGCTCCTTCTGAAGCCGATTTTACCTTCATGGTTGGCACTAATTACAATCATTCAAATGAAATGAGCTCAGTGAGTTATGTTGACAAAGCATGGGAAGATTCAAACACAAGGACAATAGAGATAGAAGACGTTGAAGAAGAGTTTAAGGCGCAGAGGATGGCAGAGAATTTAAGATGGGTTGGAATGTCAAGACAAGATTTAGAAAAGGTAAAGTAATATTTATAGTCCAAGTTTCTTATAGCCTGTTTTATGATTTTATATATCGCAACAGTACTGTTAGAGTGATTGAAACCATGTGTCCACTGTATGTCTTGTCTCTCTACGATTGAAATATTGTTATTCATTAAAAAAATTATCTTTCTCTTAATGTAATTAGTTTTTTTAGTGAAATGTTATCCTTTAATTGAACGGACGGGAAAATATGTAAAATAATTCTTTGCTAATGTCCTTTCAAATATTTGATAATATACTGAATCCATAAGCTTATACGGTTGTTAACCGATCTGGCCAATTTGTCTTACAGAGAGAAGACCAAAAGATTGTCCCAATAGAGGATATTTCGAGCTTCCAATCTAACAGGGAAGAAAATGAGGTGCAAGGTATATATTAAGAATTCCATGGATAATTGCTTTGTTAATTTTCAAGTTTTCGTTCCCTATTTGTTTTGGATATGATGATGGTTTTCCAAATTTCTAATCTTATTAACCGCGGTATGATCAGAAACTGAGCAATATAGCGACATGAAACACAATGACAGTGAAATTAATGATTTCTCATTGGGCTTCATCAATGATAGTGACCCTAGCAAGAACTATGAAGATGGTAACGTAGATGATTATTCAAGTTCTCCTAGTTTTGAGGTCGTTGAGGAAATAAAAGTAAACCATGGAATGCTTGTGTCGACTCGTCAAGTGGCCGAGACATTCTTTCACCAAATAGTTCCTTCTCAAACCGTCCAAGTTCAACTAAACTCAGTGACGGCAAACAATCATTATGTAGAGAATGCAGAGACAATGCTAATGATTACGGAGAAGCAAGGGTCTTTATTAAGGAAGGTTAAGGCCTATGTGATGGGGAAACTAGTGAGGCCAACAAAGACAATAGCAAGTGCGATTGTAATCGTCTTTGCACTTGTGTTAACGCATTGTGTTTATTTGATGGTAGAAGTGGAAATTTGGAATGAAACATGCTGCAGTAGTAGTGCTACTGTCATAATAAGTTAATCATCTCAGATAATGAAATGGAATGTGTCAAATGAGGTTTGGTTTGTTGGTATCAAAAGTGAGAAAGGATCAAGTGTAGTCTTGACGAAAATAGGCATTTTTCTTAGATCATTTTTCTGACTAGTTTGAGAACACTCCATTGTGCTTCTTCCTGGGATAACATACATACACTTGAATTTTACTTTGGTTTCACTTGTTGTTGGTTAAGATTTTGTTTTCGATATTAATTATGAATAGAATGTTCGCCATTGATTCTTTAATACTCGATTTTTACTTTAGCTCATACTTAATTATTATATTGCTAGTGATATCCAAAGCAAAAGATTGAGTAGACCGTGCATAAAGGAGTTACTATATGTATGTGATTGGTTTAGGTTTCATGACTTTCATTTCAATGAAAACGTATATCTTTAATTGGAATAGGTTTCAACAACAACAAAAAAGTTCAACCTATGAAATATATATTTTAAATCCAACCCAATGAACGTGATATTAATTATTTCAACATATTTGCATAAAAAAAAGTACGAAAATGTAGAATTTAAAGTTGAAAGCCTCTCGGATGCACCACAATTCTGTGTTTGGATTTAGGGTTCTCCTGTTTCTACAGAAATGAAGGGGTGGAAAGGTAGAGAAATGAGAGAGTTTACATGTTTGTTTCTAGTTATTTGTGGATGAATTAGTGAGATCCATCCTACCATAAACACTTTTGTGAAGAAATATAAAGAAACATGATAAAATATCTCTATTACCCTAAGTTGAAATTTTAATTTAATCATATTTTATAATATTTCAGTATGCTTTATAATTTAATCATACTATAAACAACTAATTATATTTTGATTTTAATTTAATTATAAATTATACTTTTTTAATATAACTTTAGAAATAAAATATTCTTATCATGAAAATTTAAAGAATATAATTGAATATATGATCATAATTAATAGATTATATTAATATAACTAATCGATTATATATATGAATTATCGATCATATTAAAAAAATAATGTTATTATATTTATTATATATGAAACATAGTTTTTTTAATATGTTTTATTTTAATAAAATTAAAATTATATTCAAATAAAATTTTAATTTAATTAAATATATTAATATTATAATGTAAGTTATTTATAAATTTAATTTTTTAATAATGTAATTTTAATGTATATTTTTATTTTTATTAGAATTTTTTTATTATATTTTATTTTTTTAATTAGTATGTGAAATAAAAATTTATATATGATTTGTAATTAATTATTTAAATAATTTAAATTTTAGTTTTAAATCATTTTTTTAAATTTTAAAAGTACTTATACATTTATATAATTATAAAAAATAAAATTTAAATATTCTATAAAATATTATAAATTATTTTTATAAATTTATATATAAATTAATTTCAATATATTTATATTTTTATCTATAATATAAATTCATTATTTCATATTAAATTATATCATAATTTTTATTTTAACTTATTTTACTTAAAATTAATAATAAGGATATTTTGATCAATATATTTTTTTATCTTATTATTTAATTTTTTTTATTCGATAACATCAATCTTATCTATTATATTTTCTCAATAATTTTTATTCACTTTTTATTCTCTTTCTTTTAATTCAAACCGTCTTACTTTCTATTGTCTTTTTTTCTTTTCCATTCTCTTAAATCCTTTTCATTATTTTTTCTTTTTTTTTCATTTTCTTAAATCCACTCCTCAGTGCAAACATACAGCTCTTAACAATGCAAAAGTTATTTTCTTAATAAAATCTTCCTTTTATCCCTTATGCATAAAATAATTTTTTGTTCAGCAAATTTATGTTTCAATTAACAAAATGACATGTCAAAGTTTGAAATTTATGTTTCAATGAATTCAAAAATTGGAATTTTTATTTTTTTTCATATATCTTACGTCTTATGTTGAACAAGTAAACTCTTTGATGGGGACTTAAAATGAGTATAATAACTATTCAACTATGATTGAACCATAATATAATAATTACAAGAGTTAAAGATAGTTAAATACATAAATAAGAAAAAAAATAAAAGTATGATAACATGAATAATTCATTCTTGAATTTATTCAATAATATTATGATTATATTGTATTAATTTTTTTTAATAAAGAACTAGTGATATGTTTTGACATTGATAACTTATTTATGTCAAACTTATTTAAAATTCAATGAACACATGAATGTTATATATATATATATATATATATATATATATATATATATATATATATATATATATATATATATATATATATATTATTTATCTTTAAAAATATAATGTTAAGAAATTAGATTTATAAATCTCACTCACTTTACTTTCCATTTAAGAAAATATGAAATTTTATTTTAATACTTAATTTTGTATATATTGTATTATTTTTAATTCAATTCAACCGTAAATCTAGCATATTCACTTCAAATAACAAAAATTAAGTAATCAGAACAAAGAAAGTAACAACTTAATTTAGACGAAATCGAGTATTAAGCCATCGTTCTTACATAAAAATATCAAATGCATCTATTTTTAAATGAGGGACCAAAATTACATACCAACCAAATAAAGAGACAAAAATTGTATTTAATTCTACTAATCTAATTAGAAGAAGTAACAATTTTAGGATGGACACAATGCAATGACAACATTTTTTATGTAAAGAGATAAATACAAATTTAGTTAGCCTAAATTGTTACATCCAAAATCTTGTTATCTTATTTTAAATTGGTTAGAGAAATCGGCAATTTTGATCTAATCTTCAATATTATATGTTTTTTATTTTGGTTCAATTGAACCTAGACTTAACAAACTCTTTAAAGTAATATAAAAAATATTTAATTAATTAAAACTAAGAAATAAAAATATTAGATAAAACTTAAAATTAAACCAAAATTAAGAATTTTTGAAAATGGAAAACCAAAACATAAATAATTCAAAATTATATTTCAGCGTTTTGCTACTCAGTTTTTTTCTCCCTGAATAAACCTTAACCTAGTGAAACAGAATTATGCCTTATTTTTTGATAAATTACATTTAGATAAGGCCATAAACAAACTTTGTCATCATTAATTGTCTTAGGTGCACTTTTTTGTGGCAAGAAGAACATATCGAGATTAGTTAAAACATTTAATGAAAGATGTATTGTAAAAATCTCATCATGATTTAATTTTTTTAATGAAATGAAATTTTTACACGCTATATATGTAGTTTGAGTAATCTTCAAATAAACTTTTGGATAATGAGGAATTAAAGGTGAACATTCTATTTGTAATTGGGATAGAATTCAATTAAGTCTTACCAGAATACAAGTGGTGTTAAAGTAAAATATAACAAGTATATGTATGGATACTTCAGCCTCCTACTTAACCTGGGAGAAGCACAATTTGAGCTTTCTCAAACTAAATCCTTAAGTTAGAGACAAAATTAAAAGAATATTTGGGGATCAATTGTGGTTAGCCCACATGGTACAAAGAGCCAATGATATAGTCAGAAAAATGCATATTTTCTTCAAGACTGCACTTGATCCTTTCTCACTTCTGATACCAACCAACCAAACCTCATCATTTGACTCATTCCATTTCATCATCTGAGACGATTGTCTCATTGTCTTCATGTTGGTAGCACTAATATCAGTGTATGTCTCATTCCAAATTTCAACTTCTTCCTTCAAATAAGCACAATGCATCAACACAAGTGCAAAGATGAATACAATCGCACTTGCTATTGTCATTGATGGCTTTATTAGCTTCCCCATCACATAGGCCTTAACCTTCCTTAACAAAGACCCTTGCTTCTCCATTATCATTATCATTGCCTCTGCATTCTCTACGTAATGATTGTTTGCCATCACTGAATTAAGCTGAACTTGGACGGTTTGTGAAGGAACCATCTTGTGAAAGAATGTCTCGGCCACTTGACGAGTCGAAACAAGCATCCCATGATTGACCTTTTTTTCCTCAACAATCTCAAAACCAGGAGAGCCTGAATAATCATCCGTGTTACCATCTTCTATGAAGTTCTCTGTAGCGCCGTCATCATTGATGAAACCCAATGAGAAATCATTGATTTCGGTGTCATTATGTTCCATGTTACTGTGTTGCTCAGATTCTGATCATACCACAATTACTATAAGATTAGATGGTTGTGTTGAAAGATGATACAAATTCTAGAAAGATCTAGAATATAAAATCTTAGATGTTACTAGAATTAGGAATTATATATGAGTAATATCTAGAATCCTTAGAAGATTCTAGAAATGTTTGAAAGTAGAAGATAGATGATTCTAGAATTAAGAAAATATAGAATTATGTAAAACTTCTAGAATTATGTAGAAAACATATGTGTACTAATGAAAATAGTAGAAAATTCTAGAATCTTGTAAGTAAAGCCTATAAATAGGCATGAAGGGAGTATTTGTATGTGTGGAAAATCTAATACAAGCTCCTACATATCTTGTAACACTTCTAACATCAATTACTATCTTCCCTCATACAAACCTTCTCCTATTTGTCCACCTCTTTCTAAAAACTATTTTCTACACAAATCTCACTACTAAACATCAAACTATCTTTCCTATCCTTCTTAAAATACTAACAGTGGTACCAGAGCTACGTTCGGTCACCTATCGGGCGTAGAGAAAATTTTTTACTACCTTAAAAAACCATATTCCACTACACATTACTTCCAAAAGAAAATTTTCAACCTATGGCCACTACCAACCAAACATCATCCATTCCAGTTCCTATTTTTAAGGGAGAAAATTATGATTTTTGGAGAGTCAAAATGAGGACATTTTTTTGTTCTCAAGATCTTTGGGATGTCATTGAAGATGGGTTCACTATTCCGGAAGACATCTCAACTCTTACAGCTGCCCGGAGGAAGGAGTCGAAGGAAAACAAACAGAAGGATTCAAGGGCATTATTCACTCTTCAGACAAGCGGTTGATGACACTATTTTTCCAAGAATAATGGGTGCCACAAGTGCAAAGGAAGCTTGGAATACAATTCAGGAGGAGTTTCAAGGAAGTGATGAGGTACGCAATATTAAACTCCATTCTCTAAGAAGAGAATTTGAGTTAATAAGAATGAATGAATCGAGACCATAAAAGACTACTATTCTAAAATAAAAGAAATAGTTAGTCGGATGAGAGCCTATGGGGAAAATATTCTTGACAAGAAAATTGTTGAGAAAATTCTAATTTCTATTCCCCAAAAATATGATGCAATTGCAACTGCAATTGAACAAACAAAAGATTTATCTACATTATCGGTGACACAACTAATAGGCTCTCTTGAAGCATATGAACAAAGATTGAAAAGGCGTGAAGAAGACTCCGTCGAAAATGCCTTTCAATCAAAACTAAAATTACGGTCTCAAAATGGAGGAAATAAAATTAATAGAGAACTTTCTAAGAATAAGGAAAATTCTAGAAATTTTTCCAAGACTATTCAAGGAAAATATCCTCCATGTGGAACTTGCAAAAAGACAAGTCACTTGGAAAAAGATTGTTGGCATCGAGGAAAACCTCAATGTCAATACTGTAAGAAATTTGGACATCTAGAGAAAATGTGTCGCAACAAAAATATCAACAAGCAAATTTTGCTGAAAAACGGGACGAGAGAACAACATCTCTTCTATGCTACGGGATGTTTTGACAATGAATCAAAAGGAAGATGGTACTTGGACAGCGGATGTAGTAACCATATGGCGAATGATCCAAGCATCTTCAAAGAAATTGATAACTCCATCAAAGTTCAAGTACGACTGGGAAATGGCACCGTGGTAGAGTCAAAAGGAAAAGGCGGTGTTATGGTGGAGACCAAGAAAGGTATGAGACTTATCAATGATGTTTTACTAGTTCCCAATCTTAAAGAAAATCTCTTAAGTATTGGTCAAATGATGGAGAAAGGATATACTCTCCACTTTGAAAGAGATACATGCACTATCTACGATAAGAAAAATCTAGAGATTGGCCAAGTAAAAATGGAAAAGAGAAATAGAAGTTTTCCTATAAGCTTCAATCGAGGAACTAACATTGCCATGAAAGTAGAAGTTGATGACTCGTGGCTATGGCATCGTAGATTTGGTCACTTCAATACTCATGCCTTAAAGCTACTACATCAAAAAGGCATGATGAGAGATCTACCAAGCCTTAAGGAGAGTAGTGAAGCTTGTGAAGGATGTCTTACTGGGAAAGCAACACATGATTACCATTTTCTACGGGAAATACTTGGAGAGCAAAAGACTTGTTGGAGTTAATCCACACGGATATTTGCGGACCAATGAGGACTCCATCGCTTAATAACAACAGGTACTTCATTCTCTTCATTGATGATTTTTCTAGAATGACTTGGATCTACTTCATCAAAGCAAAATCAGAAGTCTTTAGAATATTCAAGAAATTTAAGGCCCTTGTCGAAAAGCAAAGCGGAAAACAGATAAAGGTTCTCAGGAGCGATCAAGGCAAAGAGTACACCTCCCACGAATTTGATAAATTCTGTGAGGATGAAGGTATTGAGCGACAACTTACAGTCGCATATTCTCCACAACGGAATGGTGTCTCGGAGAGAAAAAATCGCACTTGTCATGGAGATGGCAAGATCAATGTTGAAGGAGAAAGGCTTGCCAAATACATTTTAGGCGAGCGGTTTACACTGCCGTATATATACTCAATAGATGTCCAACTAAGGTAGTCCAAAACAAGACTCCTATTGAATCTTGGAGTGGAAGAAAGCCATCGGCTAAACACCTACGAATATTTGGATCAATTTGCTACATACATGTTCCCGATCGGAGGAGGCATAAGCTTGAAGACAAAACTATAAGAGGAATATTCTTGGGATACGACCAACGATCAAAAGGCTATCGAGTCTACAACCTACAAACAAAGAAACTCATCATCGATCGAGATGTTGAGGTTGACGAAAATGCTTTTTGGAATTGGGAAGAAGAAAAAGTTGTTAGAAGCAACATCCTGGTTCCAAGTACAACAACTTGAAGAAGAAACAGGAGATCCAGGTACGCTTTCTCCACCTCCACAAGAAGAAGAAGAATATACTTCACCGAGTCTACACCAAGACGTGTAAGATCTTTGGTAGATATATATGAAACTTGTAACATGGCCATCATTGAGCCTTCCTGCTATGAAGAAGCTTCAAAGCAAGAAGTATGGGTCAAGGCCATGGAAGAAGAAATCAAAATGATTGAGAAGAATAATACTTGGGAGCTTGTGGACTCGTCCTCACGGAAAATATATCATTGGAGTAAAATGGATATATAAAACTAAGCTCAACCCCGATGGAACCATACAAAAATATAAGGCAAGATTGGTCGCAAAAGGATACTCACAACAACCTGGGATCGACTACAATGAGACTTTTGCTCCAGCTTGCTCGCCTAGATACAATTAGAGCTTTAATAGCCCTTGCTGCACAAAAAGGTTGGAACATCCATCAACTCGGATGTCAAATCGCCTTTCTCAATGGAACACTAGAAGAAGAGATCTATGTTGAGCAACCACAAGGATTCATCAACAAAGGCCACGAAGGAAAAGTACTAAGACTAAGAAAAGCTCTATATGGCTCGAAGCAAGCTCCTCGAGCATGGTATAGTAAGATTGATAAATATTTTATCGATCAAGGATTTAGGAGGAGCAAGAGTGAGCCAACACTTTATATCAAGACACAAGGTCGAGTATAATCTCATTGTCTCCTTATATGTTGATGATCTCATCTATACAGGAAACAATAAGGAAATGATGAAAGAATTCAAAGAAGATATGATGAAAACATTCGAAATGACTGATCTTGGCTTGATGAACTACTTCCTCGGGATAGAGGTGATACAACAAAAAGAAGGAATATTTATCTCTCGGAAGAAATATACTCGAAGCTCTACTAAAGAGATTCAAGATGTACGGATGTAAACTTGTCACTACTCCTTTGGTGGTAAACGAAAAGCTAAAGAAAGATGATGGAGCACCGGAAGTAGACGTATCACGATACGGGAGTTTGATCGGAAGCCTTCTATATCTCACAGCTACACGACTCGGACATTATGTATGCTACAAGTCTTCTGTCAAGATTCATGCAAAAGCCAAGTCGGATTCACTATGGAGCAGGAAAAAGGATTTTAAGGTATCTCGCAAGGCACAAGAGAGTTTGGTATATGGTACAAGACCATGACCAACTCAAGGATGATTTGCTACACCGACGGTGATTGGGCAGGATCAATAGACGACATGAAGAGTACGTCGGGATACGCCTTCTCACTTGGATCGGGTTTTTTCTCATGGGCATCAAAGAAGCAAGCAACCGTGGCACAATCAACGACTGAAGCGGAATACATAGCTAGCTGCTGAAACTACAAGTCAAGCAATATGGCTACGAAGAATACTTGAAGAAATGGGCGAACCACAAGATGGACCAACTACTATTTATTGCGACAACAAATCAGCAATAGCAATGACGAAAAATCCTGTTCATCATCAAAGAACAAAACATATAGCTATTAAATATCACTTCATCGGAGAGGTCGAGCGACTAAACAAATTCAACTTGAGTACTTGCACTACGGAAGATCAAATTGCGAGACATATTTACCAAGGCACTACCAAGAGCCAAGTTTGAACAATTACGTTTCATGCTTGGAGTTACAAGAATTTGCATCAAGGAGGAGTGTTGAAAGATGATACAAATTCTAGAAAGATCTAGAATATAAAATCTTAGATGTTACTAGAATTAGGAATTATATATGAGTAATATCTAGAATCCTTAGAAGATTCTAGAAATGTTTGAAAGTAGAAGATAGATGATTCTAGAATTAAGAAAATATAGAATTATGTAAAACTTCTAGAATTATGTAGAAAACATATGTGTACTAATGAAAATAGTAGAAAATTCTAGAATCTTGTAAGTAAAGCCTATAAATAGGCATGAAGGGAGTATTTGTATGTGTGGAAAATCTAATACAAGCTCCTACATATCTTGTAACACTTCTAACATCAATTACTATCTTCCCTCATACAAACCTTCTCCTATTTGTCCACCTCTTTCTAAAAACTATTTTCTACACAAATCTCACTACTAAACATCAAACTATCTTTCCTATCCTTCTTAAAATACTAACAGGTTGTTTGAACATGATCATCATTTACAAAAATTATAAAGAAAGTAAACTGAAGTATTAACGAAACAATCATGCATGGAATTCTGAATATATACATATACCTTGCACCTCATTTTCTTTCATTATTGTTTGGAAGCTTGAAATATCCTCTATTGGCACAATATTTTGTTTTTCCATCTGTAAATACAATTGATCACATCAACCATATTTTGGGCCATATTAAAAAGTTTTATCCCAGAAAAAAATCTTAATTGGCTAATATTTATTAACAAAATTAAAGAAACTTGAAGAAATAAACAATACTATACCTTTTCTAAATCTTCTTTTGACATTCCAACCCACCTTAAATTCTCTACCATCCTCTCTGCCTTAAATTCTTCATCCATATCTCCGATCTCTATTGTCCTTGTGTTTGCGTCTTCCCATGCTTTGTCAACATACCTCACTGAGTTCATTTCATTTGAATGGTTGTAATTGGTGCCGACCATGAAGGTAAAATCGTCTTCACGAGGAGCATAATAATCATTGCCAACCCATTCCTGTGAGTAACTGGATTGATTTATTAACTCCTTAGAAGCATGAGCAACTGAAAGAATTTCCTGCAAAATATCCGTTTCAGTTCTGCTTCCTTGCATGGAACTAGAGGCTTGTGCCATTTTCAGCTCTGACATTCCAACTTGTGGGAAGTCCTCCACCTCCAAAGGGGGCATAACAAACCTATGCTGCATTCTTGCACACTCTAGTGCTATATCCACCTGAAAATTAATCAAGTGTAAGAGAAAAAACAACATTTAATTAAATTATCTTACAAGCATTTTTCATATTTAAAACACTGAGGTCGTATATATATATTAAATTTAAACGAGATTTTTCATATTTAAAATACTTAATTTGTGCAAAAACTATTACTGTAGTTACCTTGGATGGAGGGTATGGAATGGCTCCGAAATGGGGAAATGAAGAAGTGGGAAGACTGAATAATGGGTCTTGTGATGAGAAGTGTGACCATTTCTCATGATCCTTCATCCCACCATTGATAATCAGTGAAGTTTCATTTCTCACGTTGTGGGGTGAATAAGTATCCATTGGCGTAAGATAATTTGAGCTATCTAAGTCTTCACCCCTTCCTTCAGGGTATAGTTCAATGCTTGATGATTGATCGCTGGTAATCTGATTGACAATGGGAACATGAACATACTGCCCCTCAACTTTTGGGGGAATCACTGCACTCTTCTTCAACACACGGCAAAGAGCATATGCATCCTGAAATTACAAAAAGGAGCCATATACAGCAAGAAAAGAATGCATAGTTATTAGACTATATATTGGTCGTATGCGCACGGTTATATAAAATAGCTTGACGAATTAAATTTGTAGCTTTTTTTTAGTGAAAATAAAATAAAATGAAACTAAAAAACATGAACGAAGAAAAACAAATCCAAATCGAAAAGTGAAAATGAAATAAAAGTGCGCGGAAAAAAAAATAAAAGAAAAAGAGTGAAGTGGTGATGAAAACCTGCAAGCCGGAAGCAGTTTCGCATTGTGTCTCATCAAGACGGTATTCATGCATAACCCAATTTGTACGAGAGCCATGGGGTGCTCTTCCTCGATAGTAAACTAGGGTTTTCTTCATCCCCACAGCCCGAGCCTTTGAATTTACTTTCCTATCCTTCCCTGTCGCCTTCCAATACCCAGATTTTGTTGCACGGTTTGTTCTTGATCCATTCGGGTATTTTCTATCACGAGGGCTGAAGAAATACCACTCCAGGTCCTTCCCCGGTAACAATGATTTCCCTGTAATTTTGACAACATATACTCAAATTTAATTTCAATATTTTCACAAACACTTGCACTTATAGCAAAGGTTTCTTCTGTTTAATAATTTTCCCCATATATATTTCACAGTCTTCACGTCAACTCCAAAGGCGGTAAAGTAAAGGGCAAAGGGAGGAGAGTTATAAGAAAACGTAAAAAGTATACTGCATGGGAGTCGTGTAGAAATGTACAATTATATCGTGTATAATACAGTGTAATCCTTTTTTTCAGTGTACGCTTTTTGACTTGGGAATCTACTATTGTCTCATTACTAGCTTGACCATCACAATAGGAACCCTAAAGCTGAAGGGACCATCCTCTTTAGAATTCTTAAGTACAATCCTTTCCACCAAATATATCGCATTAGATATTTTCTGATAAAGCACAAAAATATACTTGACCAAGAAACCAAGTCTGTGTTTCATCATTACTCAATACATACATCGGAAACAAATCGCTCGTAAGGCGCGTGCGACTTTTTTAATAAACAGTGTTTTAGGTTGCATATGTTAAGCCCTACAAAATCATTATGTAATAACTATTTACATATAATAAAAAAAAAAATAAAGTTGAGATATTTTATTAAAATTTATCTTGATGATGTTAAAATCTGTGCATCTTCATGGGATTTTCTTATTGTCGATTTTCAATCTTTGATCTCAACAAATAAAACCAAGCTCCCAGAAAAAAGAAGAAGAAGTAGGAGCTGCATATCCATGCCTGAGATGAGATGCATATAATGAAAATATGTCAAGTGTACAAGCTGAGTAAGCATGTGATGAATTACCTGGTAAGTCCCAGGGTTCACACTTGTAGAGATCAACTTCAGGAATGATCTCCAACTCAATCTTTCGGCCATTGATCTTCCTTTTAAGGTAATAAGCAACAAGTTCTTCGTCAGTAGGGTGGAACCTGAAACCAGGAGGCAAAACAGATGCCATTTGTATATTTATATATACTTTGAACCTCCTTCTTCTTCTTTATCTTAACAACTTGGGAATATCAACGAGTGCACAAAGCTTCAATTCCCCTCCCTGTCATGCAAAATATCGTCGAAAAAAGAACGATGTTAGCAGATTAAAACAAGCATGACGTTTTTTATATGCATATATGTGAAAAACATATATAGTTACAGTGGATAGAAGACGAAAGGGCATAGACCTTAGGGAAGAAGAAGATCCAAAGACAGAGAGTGGGAGAGACAAATTAAGAGAGGGACGCGAGAGAGAGAGAGAGAGAGAGAGAGAGAGAGAGAGAGAGAGAGAGAGATGAGAGGCAAAGAGGAGAATGGGTGGAATGGGCTTGCTTGGGGTTTTGATAAAGAGGACAAAAAGAGAATTGAAGAGAGAGAAGATTCGCAGGAAAAAAAGTTGGATGCATAGGCCAGAGGGTTGTGTCATCCTTTGATCTCTTTTTCTTTTTCAACTACTTTTTATTTGTTTGTTTATCAAATGCATGGATTCCTGTTATCTTTGCTATCAAGTTTGAAGTAATGCATATTTACTATTTAATTATACGCATATATGAGATATATGATTTTCTCCTCTCCTCTGCTGCATCCATTGATCCTATGCTTCTTCATTGTTCTTTCTTGGATTCTAAGTTCATCCACGTACGTACAACTTGCTACTACCTGCATCATCCCACCCTAGCTGTTATTCCAAAGAAGGAAACTTTAAAAAACAACCTATGACGGCTGTTCTTAACTGAACAAACGGTCCTACCTTTCACATTTGTTGTTTCCTCTAAACTTATAATGATTTTCATATAGTGTTTTAATTACATCAAAACCAACTTATCTTCAAAATCGTCTTAGCCTAAACGATTAGCTGGTCCAAAAAATAAAAAATATGATGGTAAAATTTTATTTCTGTAACAATGTATATAGTTTATGATGCATGGAAATATTTTCATACTCATTTCCGTAACATAAAATTGATGTGTGAACATTGCTAATGATCATAAGGTGACGACGACTTACAAGGAAATTTAAAAGTGAGCGTTCATACATACTTTCCATAATGAGCATTATTTTATATTTACGACAAAGAAAAAGAATAGTACCGAAATAAATAAATAAAAAAGGAAAGAAGAGAAGCAACTAGGTTCAAGCATTTGTTTGAGCACATGGACAACAAATAAATTAAGTGGAAAGCGGGACCAGCTTTTGCCACGTGAACGAATTAAGTTGTCCACGTGGCATAGCGTGATGACTTGTAGGTTATCTCATTCTTTTTCCATAATCTCAAATTAAGTTTCTCTCTCTCTCATGCTTTCCCTTTCATGAATCCATCCATCATCATTTGGTGCTTTTTCTCCTTTATGAGTTTATGCTTTCTTTGCCTTTTCTTCCTACTCCCATCCAATCTACAACAACTTCTCTTTCCTTCCTTTCTCCTCTCTCTTTTCTACGTTAACATGAAACCCAATCTCTATTTGAGCCAAAAAATAAATTATGATTATTTTTAAAAGTAGATTCTTCTCACAATATATGATGATTATACACTCTATCAAAAAATATATTATAATTAAATTTCTACAATCAATGTTAATTAAAAACGGATTAAAATTTTCATCATGCAAAGTTGGTAATCATTGAATGGTAAGTTTATACTTGTGATCAGAAAAGATAGGTCGGTGCATTATCTCAGAACAATAAAGCAATACCCATTTGAACGCACTTACATAGCTTAATTGAGTTGTTTGGTTTTCTTTCTAGTATACTCTACAGATATATTCTCAATGGAAAAATATTATAACTATTTCCATAATAATTAATTTTTAGAAAAACCTATGCATGTATGCAAAGTATATTGCTGCCGAAAGGAAACAATCAGACATGTCTTTTCAGCTTGAAATCTGAAATTCTGAGAAATAAAAAACACCTACTCAGATCCTGGTGAAGGTTCAGATGGATCAAAAGTAGAGCTGTGAATTCAAGCCAATCTGAAGCCAAAAGAATGCACTAGGCCAATGCATCTTTGGACTGATCTAGATTGTGTCACACTGTAATTTTCATAATTTTCCCAACTTATTTATTAGGTTAATTAGGTTACCCTATAATTATTTGAACCTATTTTAATACATGTAATAGAAATAACACTAAAGTAATAGTTGTATAATATAATTTTTATTTTTTATTTTCAGAAAGAGTATAGCTCTAACCTAATTTAATCTGCTAAAAAATGAATAAGTTACCCAAAAACATGTCATGTCATGTCATGTCATCTGTATATATTATAGGTGTATATATTCAAAATTTAAATTCGATATTGTTGATTTACTTTCTTGGTACCTATGCTTCATTTCAATTATTGTTTTATATTGGCGAAATAATACATACAGTGCAAGTAAAAGAAAAATGAAGTTCTTCCTATCTTAAAAAAATCACTTTTTGCCGACCAACTTTTAGAAACCATCGATTGGAACCGCCTCATGTTTTTTAAACTTGTATGTGATTGTGTGGTTCAAAGTTCAACAAATCCAATGGAGAATGGTAGAGACAAAAATCATTTCATAATACTCATAACAAAATGGAATGACATAATGATTGACTTTTGCGTACATACGAGTGAATTTCAACACTTACCCATCCAACGATCACTCTAAATCTTTTCCGAAAGTTACCCTCTATTTCTGGACACGTTGGAATTTCAAGTTGCTAAGAAAGTCATACTCATGAGTTTAAACCTCAGCACATTTGTTATACCAAAAGGAAAGTGGGATCAGAGAGCAAGAAAGTTTGATTTGTAGCAAGTATCACTTTTGTTTGGGTGAAATAAAAAATCTGCCATATCTTTATTCATAAGAGAAAGGTTAAAGGAGCAAACCACAGACTTTTATTACTCATTATTTCCCATAGGTTAATTCAAGGCATCATGTGAGAGTTGACTAAAAACCACAACAGCAAATTCTAATACAATGAGAAAAAGCAGGAACAAGCCAGCAAATTCTATTACAATGATGGAAAACAAGCATGCGTGCTTCATTAGTCGAGTCCTAACATCTTCCTGAAGTGAAGGGCAAACTGGTAGACCTTCTCTGGGTCTGGCAGGACTTTGGCAACAGACTCCCTTTGCAAACACCTCTTAATCCAAGCTGAGATCTTTGGTGAATGGTCTTCAATTTTGAATCCCCCGAGCCTCTCATAGGTCAAAAACCAAGCTGAATGAGGAATCGCTATGATGTCCAGATATCCAAAGGCATCACCACCAAAATAGTTCTTCTCCCCCAGAGCTTCCTCAAGATGCGTTAAAATTTCAAAGAAGTCCCTGGTGGCCACTTCTCTCTCTTCTCCATTGCTTGCCCAGATGCTCCTCCCGGTTTCAAATACCTTCCATGCATATGCAATTTTATCAGAACTTATCATCACAATTTTAGCACACCCATCATGGGATTTAGACATAAGCGACATAAATAACAAATGATATGTTATAATGTCACATTGATAACACTTTACTGTCCAAGTATACTCTACGTTTCAAAGTAATCAAATCCACAAACCACATCATCTTAAACTAAAGATATTGAGCACAAATTTTGAATATATAGAAATTTCAACACTAAATAGTAAGTGATCAAATTGTCTTAGACTTAAATAAGAGTAAATATCATATATATTTACCTTGTATACTATCATCTAACTATAAACTATTATGTTTAGTAATTTATTTTCTTTAATAATAACTAGAAAGCTATATTATTAAAAATAAACATTCATAGATAGTACTCTTTATATTGTTCGTGCATAAAAAGGAAAGTTTGGAGATGATAGTTAACTGTATAAAACATAAACAAACAAATTTGGCACACATTATTTTTATATATTAAGAACGAGGCAAGTTACCTTTTTGTCGATGTAATCAACCCAGAATCTGGCTTGGGCACGATCATAAGCGAGAGTTGGAAGCAGAGAGTTGAAAGGCCAAGCTTCATCAATGTAGCTAACAATGATAGCAGACTCAGCAATAGGTTTGTCATTGTGCAAAAGCACAGGAACTTTTTGATGAATGGGATTTGACTTCAGGAGAAGCTCGCTCTTTCCCCCAAACAAATCCTCTTCACTGTCAACATGGCTCACCCCCTTCTCTTCCAAAGCAATTTTCACTCTAGCACAAAATGGACTAGCCCAAAAGTCCAAAACCACAACCTTATCACCCTTTGACATGTTATCCTCTAGAATTTGATTTCTTTCTTTTCTCTTGTTTTGTTGTCTGTTCTGGGATGAGCATAAAATGTGAGAGAAGTGTAAATTTATAGTAAAACAACTAGATTAGATGAAATCTTTGGAATGTACACAATTCCTACAATGTTCTTAGCTTCGTACCTCACAATGTTTCTACAATCTTGTAAGTGTAAATTTTTGTGTTTTGGTTTCGACAGCCTTTAGTGGAGCTGTAACTGAAACTTGGCGTGGGGTGGATAAGGATGTAGTATCAATTGGCCGGCCGAATGTTAAATAGTTATCATATTTTTAATAATATTGACGGTGAATCCAAACTGTGTAGAAATTAACTATATATTATGATTTCCATGAATTATTTTACGCTCTATTTTGCCCCTATAAAAATAACAACGGATAGGCCTATTACACCATTAAACTCCAGGCTTTCTATTAACCACTTAAACATAGTAAATGGTCAATCACCGACATGTCAAATCAAATTCAATCAATAATAAAATATATTTCAGAAAGAGTAATAATGACTAATGTTTGCATTTCTCTTTGCACAATTAATTAGCGCTTGAAAAATAAAGGCATACTTCCCTAATTTCATAACAATTGGATGGAAAGGAGAACTCTGAAACAATGAATTTTTGCAGGGAAACAGACCAGTCATTGGAGTTAACAAATAATCATCCATCTGTCAACAATTAATACACTTTGCAGAGGAAAACAGTAATTGAATAAAGAAATGAATATGATAAAAAACGGTTCTGTACATTTATGTACAAAAGAATTGCACTTCTGATTTCTCCAGTAAAAGTATACCCAACAAAACTAAATTTATTCCTATTGCACAGCATTGGCCTTTGAAACTTTTAAGCAAACGCACATATGAAGAAAATACTCGGGATTCATCAAGTTGTTAACCACCCAAGAAAAAGGTATCTCTAAAATTGGTTCTATCCCTTGAATGCGAACAAATTTGATTTCAGCAATCTCAACTGCGTTGAAAGATGACCCGGGATCAGATGATCTTTCTCCCTCTTCTCCACTTTGGTTGATGTTTGCATCTCCTTCAATAACAAAGAAATTTTCTGGAAAAAACTCCGGTAATATTCGTTTAACCGCATCATTTAAGCTAAAGTATTTACCTGCATGCAACAGATATAAAAGACAAATTTCAGTTAAATTGTAGAAAAGTAAAGATTATGCTAACAATAAAATAACATTTTCAATTAATTGCAATCAATTTTCACTAGAGACAGATATAGCAAAGGATGCATGGACACTTCAGTAGTAGTTGTACCCATGACAGACACGCATTTAGACACTTCGAATACAAGTAGCTGGAATTTTACAATTATTTACTTTAATATTTTGAAATTTTATACGACTATAGATGAAAATATCACAACAATTAGACAATAACAATAACAGCATTCTCTTCAAAATTGTGTTGGATAAAATTGTTCATTAAAAACTTACAAGGAAAGAAAATAAAAACATATTAATTAAACTTTTCTATAAGCTAAAAAATTTAACATATAAATGAGTTAAAAATAATCTTGTAAAAAAGCTAATATAAAAAGAACTTCTACAAATTAATTTATTTAGTTTATGACGAAATTTATTTAACTTTTTTTCCTACCTTCAAGATCTTGTGGAAAAATTTACCCAAATAGATTTTGTTTGGCTAAAATTATACATGTCAACTATGTAATTTTGTTTTGATTAATGATTAATTGTACTTTTGACTCTATAATATACCAATATGCATTTTTTGTCCTCCAATAATTTTTTTATACTCAGGTTAATTCTCCGAATTCTTTTTAAGTTCTTCGATAATTCTTCCTAAATCTTTCAGTTAACCCATTTTTCCTCTCAAAATCACCAAGAATTCAATCAATCAAACCATTTTAAATCCTCTTTCGCTCAAAACAGACTAAAAAGAATTTCATAGTTCACCCAATACAAGAAAATCCCAAATTTCCTCGCTTTTTGAAACCCTAATATCACATTTTACAAAATCTTTTAGATTTCATAAAATCATGGACTTTTGAATCTTTCAAATCATTTTATATCCCAAATTTGTCCTAAACTATCAAATATTTTAGTAGAAAATAAGAACATGAGGGTTTTACGAAGAAACTAACAAAGAGGAGTTGATAGCAACAATTACAATGAAAATCAGTGAAATAAATACAAACAAAAAATTATTGGCACACCAAAATCATACATTAATCATAATAAAGGAACCGGAAATGCAATTATCCATTTAACATAAGATTTGTGTTCCTGTGAAAATGTATATTAAGTTATATTATATGTTATTATGTTACATCCATTACATAAAATTTGTGTTCTTATAATAGATGTATAGAGTTATATATTATATATGTTACATCCATATGGTATCCTAAAATAGTTAAAATTTTGGCGTGTCATTATATTCTTATCCCATTTTGTCGCCATACTTTCTAAACTAATGCATGTTTACCTCTAGTGAGCATTATCAACTTATTTAAATCTCAACTCCCATCCCTAAAAATATTTAGCAATAACTAAAATCGTGACAGAAGATAAAGTGCTAACAAGAAAAAAAACTTGAAGATGATTTAGACATTCTGATTGTCATAATTTTTCAACATGTGCCTCATTTATTAAATCATACTCCTCAGACAAAAAATTTCCCATATAGTACATTTCTTAGTCTTTCATTTGTTTCGTGCTTTAAATGATGTTTTTTCTCACTCTTTTAACCCCTAATATACAAGTTTTCCATTTAATCTCTTATTCATAAATTAAGAAATTGCAAGGACTAAATTACAATTTCATAAAAATGGGAAATTTAGTATTTTTGAAGAATTAAAACATTTGATTAGAAGATAACAAACAGCATTGAAATAAGGGTTGTGGTATTCTTGGTGTTGATGAGCCAGTGATCTTAGTATCATACAATATGTAGCCTTAACCGTACAGGCATTATTTGTCCACTGGTGAATAGAATCCCTTTCTCCAACGTGGGCATAAACCTCCAAATGCACCAACTTAGAGCGGAGTCTCGTAATAAGCAATTTATTCTTTTTTTTTTTTTGGAAAATTAGTAATTTACTTTAAAAATATGTAATCCCGCTTTAATTTTATGATTTCCGTTATGTAGCCTCTGGCACTTAATACATGTGTAAAGAAAGCACTTCAAAGGTTTATTTGCATCCAGTTACCAAGAACCACTGCTTCTACTTGGGCAATAAATAAATGAAAGATTTTAATAAATCGTCAACTGTTTTGGAAGCAAATGAAAATAAGTTTGTGTGGATGTACGTTATGTTTGGAGAAACTTGGTTAACAAATACAATAATGGTAAACGTGCTTCTTTCCTTAATCTGTGACACAATATGGGTTTTTATTACGACCGGGAATTGTTTGAATTGATAATCTAGGAAACTGAAGCACTGTATATTTGAGTTATTATCTTCTCTTTGCTTTCTCTTTTTCATATTATCTTTTAAGAGGTTATAATATTGCTTAATTCATGAGATTTTCCGTTCTCTTCAAATAATATTTTGTAAATGTTCATTTTTGTGATCAAGACACAATCCAATTATATTTATGTGGTCAAGATACACAACCTTTTAGAAAGCACATAACAATGTGAACAGAGACATGATATAAGCACAAGCACCATGATCACACAACCCCCACTGAAAGAAAAATTAATTATTTATATAAACTATATTAAATGACCCAAAACACCTAACAATAAAAAGTGACTAAAACTTCCATAATACAGGGGGAAAGAGTTAAGATGGATGAATAATCTAACCCTACGATTTAATTAACAATAAGGTCGATAAATGAATTGAAATTGCAACTAACATGACTGAAAGTGTATATGGATTAAATCATGCTCTAAAGTTGAAAATATCATATATCACATTTCACGTATTCTTCTTTTATGATATTAAACAAAGAAGTAATAACGAAAATGGAGAAAAAGAGCATGAGGACAATATCCTATAAAACAAGAGAACAAGGGCAGAAAAGAGAAAAATCAAAAGAGCTTTTCAATCTTCTAGTGGAGAAAAAAATAGTTCCATTGCATATATCTTGTAAAGAAAAGCCCCCATAAAAAGTAGCATTTACCAACTATTACGAACATAAGCTTTTCTCACCGAAGGTGAGAACTGTCAAGTAAGGTAATACGCCAAATATGTTGTGGATGGCAGCAACCTAGGCTGCAATGAATGGCATCTCTTTGTGCTTCCATCATGAAAGCATCCATGCATGGAGAGTTTCCCATGCCTCATAGTATGCTTATTATTCATCTTATTACGCTTCACAGTACATCTATTGTATATTATCCTTATTTTCCATACTTCATCTGTGCTAATTGCTCTTCAATTCATTTTTAACTCGTTTTTTTTTAAACTGTATTCTTTGGTTTTTCATTCTACTAAATTCTCAGGACACAACTAGCGGGCTAATACTCAACTGAGGTTCTGTCTTTTCCATCTTAGTTCATACATATTTAAGTTTGAGCCTTATTCGCACTGTTGATAAATTGTCCTTGATGAATAATTATTTTTTCCCCAAAAAAAAATATATATGATTTGGTCTATAGCTCCTGATATAATACTAGGTCCTTTAATATAGATTTTATGTTAATTATTTTTTTCTCTAACATGATTGTTTTCCTTTCCCCATCGCCCCCACTACTCCATCCTTCACAAAACTAAGGCTGATTTTTGCCCTTACATCATCGCCCATCATGCAACATTGACAACATGATGTCTATTCCCATACAAGGTAAAAAACAAAAATCATGGAAAACAATCAATTTAAAATTTACAAAGGTGGATTCTGTACAAGACATGACTTACCATCTTCCTTATGAATCTCAACAGGTCGATTGATATACGAGACTTTGTCCCAATTATCAATTTGAGGAGCACCTTCAAAATCATCAAACTCCTCATTGACAGTCCACAGATATAAACGAACAGGAATCCTACCTAACAAAATATAGTAGATGTTAGCCACAAAAAACAATTTTATGAAGAGGCATTGGTACACATGCTCATTGTCAACGAATAGATAATTATTCAGTATTACATTTTGAATTCCAATTAGAAAGTCAAGATAAGAATAAGAAAGAATCAATTAAAACAAATAGCCTCAGCCTTTACACATGATCACACCATAAAAATTTCCTTTTTCAAAGGGCAAGATGAGAGCCCAAATGGCACTCAGAATTAATTTAACCCACTCATAAATGTTTAAGAGATCCATAAGGAGAAAAGAGGCTCCTTGCCTGTGCTAGGAATTTTATATTAACAGATAATAAGAATAATCTTTATAGAAAGAAGGAAATATTATTAAAAAGAACAGAGGGTGAAGAAGACATGAAATCTTCCATAAAAGAGGAGAAAATACAGCAAGTCAAATTGGCACACAAACTAGTTCATATGGCTCACCAGTCTTAACTTGTCCAGTAACATCAGTATCCCCTGTACTTTGTGGTGATTTAATCAAGACTGAACTAACATTCTCCGTATATTCATCTTCAAAAGTTCCGAGCTTAAGTTTAGATGCCACCCGTCGATAAGTTTCCAAGTTACCTGCAATGCAATTTGCAAATGATTGTTGACAGTTGACAAAAAGGGCAACAAAACAAATTCTCCATAAATTATCAACGGCAGATGTTTGTTTTTTTTTCTGCATTTTAATGTTATTTTGAGTATATCTTTTATGAATCTTAGGGTAGTATTCATTCAAATTGAGTTGCATAAGAGCAACTACTTTTGGAAGTGTATGTTCGACTTTTTGACTTCAATATTTTTATTCCTCAAAATAAAAACAGAGTTGATAATTTGGTCAAATCAAACAACTTTTTCTACTATGGGAAAGATACTGTATATATCTCCTTGAGAAGATCCTTGACAAAAGAAAGAATTTTACATGTTTTTTTACCCGATCCGTTTAACCGAGGCTTTAAATGAACTTAGGTCAAGTCAACCCATATATTTATGCGCTGATCCATTTTATAAAATTATTATTATTTTTAAAATAAAAATAATATTATTTTACTAAAATATATATGTATTATAATAATTTGTGAAGATATTCACTTACTCTAAGGATAAAAATTAGAGACTTACTCTTCATCTTCACTATTCATTTTCTTATAATCTAATGACTAAGATAAATTATTATTGTAGATCATTTAATCTAAAAAATGAATGATGAGAATGAAGAATAAATTTCTAAATCTTACTTATAGAGTGAATGGATTAATTCTCTTATAATTTTTATATCAAATCATTTTATCTAAAATTAAAATTAATTTTATTAATATAACTTAGATTATAAAAATACATGTTTATTTAAATTCTTTTTATATTTTTTGGATTATTTTTTTGGATAAATTGTTCTTACATATACATGTTATGATTCTTTTTATTTTTCAATTAAGACAAAAATAGTTCATTAACCCGTTAGACTAACGTATGATTAGGTTAAGCCAAAAATTATAATATAAGTCAAGTCGTGTCGTCAATTTTTTTTATTTGGTCTATAGGATGCAACCAAGCTTGGTCAAATCACCTATTTTGATAGTCCTAACCAAAAATCTACTTGATTGAAATAAATAAAAGTCCTATCATTCACCTCCCAACACCTGGATGAGGACATTTTAAAGCTACAATATAAAATCACTCAAGGAAATCTCAGATAGAAATAGAATACCAGATTTAATATCAAGTAATTAACAAGTGTACCATTTAAAACAGAGCCCCAGAGCTCCACCTGATCAGGTTGAGACATGTTCATGACATTTTTGCTATTCCCATTTATTACATATGCAGCCTGCAGTACATCAAAATTCAGTAAATGACAATGAATATAAGATCATTCAACATCTCACATGCATTGCTAATGAGACAAAATAACATGTTTTGGAGACTTGAAGTTGAATGAAATGCAATATCTCGCTTCCACATAGAGCCCTAAACCACCTAATTTAGCTGGAATACCCACACCGCTTGCATGTTAGTGCACCAACTGCTTCTTTTTTTGGATTCTATTCTAAATTACAGATTAAGGTTTGGTAACAAAACATGGGCAGTGACTTTATTAGCATGTGGTAGAAAGTTGTGGATAGTCAGAAAATGCCCACAGTATGGAGGATTTATTCT
This sequence comes from Sphenostylis stenocarpa, assembly GCA_963425845.1. Taxonomy (NCBI): domain Eukaryota; kingdom Viridiplantae; phylum Streptophyta; class Magnoliopsida; order Fabales; family Fabaceae; genus Sphenostylis; species Sphenostylis stenocarpa. The sequence continues at coordinate 3,527,222 of OY731405.1, read as the reverse complement.
AGATGTAATAAGAAGGGACCTGTGGAGAGCCAGTTAGCTGAGGTTGAAAGTAGAGGGTTATAGGAGATCTTGTAGATAAAGGGGAATATAGTAAGCAGAGGTAATCATAGGGGGTATGTTGTGGGAATAATCATAGTTTATTAGGTAATTTGCAGGGCAGAGATTACTTTCTCTGAGGAGCTTAGGCTCTGGGTTCTTTTTTTACTTCTACAATAGCTCCTGAGCTCTCTTCAATTTAATAAAACTGATCTTATTCAGAATTTAGTTTTTTTCTGGATTCCCATCACCTTGGCATATTATTACTAAATACCTAATTTGACCTATTACTGAGCTTAACAGATCTCTTCCCTGACCATATCATTACTAACTTTATCAAAAATGAATATTGAGGAGTAGTAAATAATATCAGTTGTTCCAAAGTATGGGAGACCTGAAAACATCCTAGCTTCCATAAGAGAACTCCTTATTTGAAAGTAGCAGAGCTTCTAGCTAGGAAATTCCGCAAAACCCCATCAATCCATTAACTCTATCATTAAAGCTCATTTTATAGCACTCCAACAACAAACTAACTAGGTCCACAAGCACCGTACCAATCCAGTAAAAAAACTCCATTACCTAAATAAATCTTCAATAAGTATTCAATTTCCAAGTTCAAATATTTTTCTTACTATCCTATACCAATAAACCATGCGTCGGACTCAGGTGACATCTGTTTAAAGCTTCACATAAGCAGATATGAATCTGACTTAATCTATCAAAATACCACTAAATGCATATGTTTGAGGGCATAAGCATCTTCTTTGAACAGTTTAACTAGCATCAAGCATCATGTTATAAATCAATCAAGTACCATCATAAAGGCAGGCACACACGAAGCATATATCACATAACTGACCTCTTTCAGTGAGTTAATAAAGCTCCACTTTACACTGTCTTCACCTTCACAAGGAAGCAATACATTACTCGGATATCCTCTAAAGTGTACCTGTGAATCAATTAGAGGGTACATTTGAGATTGAATATAACTGCACATATGGGAAGATGGTTTCTAGAAGGACCACTAATATGTTTGTAGCAAATCAATCCTAATTTCTTTAAGCACTCTGACTTCTAAATTTTATTTGATCCCCTAGTTCAGACTCTTTCACTAGCAACACCACCAGGCAGGTAGAGATGAAGTGGAAAGAAATCTGAAAGGTAGCCTTCGTAGGACATAAAGTTATATTCACATGAATATATGATATTCAAAGAATTTAATTTATATATCAATACAAACGATGATTTTAGCCTAGGGGTACATGGTCATTAAACTCTTATGTTAAACTTGCTTCCTGCAATTAAAATCTGAATTAGTCAATCCCTACCAAACAATCTAACCAGAGCAAACATGGTGAGCTATGCTTCCATCCCAACAGACTTAACTTCAAATTATCCAGAAAAATGGATAACCAAAACAAGATCAGAAAGTCCTTACCGTTAAATTCCACGGTCTCTCTGGTTCCACGCAAAGAAGATCAAAAAGAACTCCAGTCGGTATATACCTGCACAAGGCATGGAAACCAAAAACCATCAGTGTAATGCGAGAATTGAAAACCAGCGCCAGAATGAATTGTATTGCAATCGCACCACTTGAGAGGGAGGCCTTTGTAATCAAACCAAACAGTGTCGAGTCCAGGGGGGAGCGTACTGCTGAAGTGAGGCTTTAGCAGCGAAATCAACAGAGGCAAGTAGCCTATCCGAGGGGCCAACACCTGGAAACGAAAACGAAATGGAAATTAATTGAGTGAGATGAAAAACCCTACCAAAAAAATAAGACAGTGGCGTGAGAAGAATACCAGAGCGGGTGGAGGAGGAGGGAGAGTGGTGATTTCAGATTCGTGGAGGTGAATCTGCAGAGGAACGGCACCCTCCCACACGTTCTTCTGCGTCTCGCTCATCTCTTCCAGATCTCTTTCTATTTCTCTCTCACTCTCTGTATCTGCACTTTTAACTTCATTAACTCTACTTCTACCACTTTGATGAAATCGCTTCAAGTTGCTTCTTCCCCTTGTTTATTTTTCAACTATTTCTCTCTCTTCTATCATCTTTTAAAACAATTTAAAAAAAATATTTTAATGTTATATTATCATCCAATTACAAATTATTATTTATAATAAATTTATATTGATTACTTGTAATAAGATGTAATGGATAAAATGACATACAAAATATTATAATTTTATATAAAACATATAACATGGGATAGAAAATTGTAATTCTTACTGAACCTATAGTTATAATATTTTTTTAAATCTGATAAATAAATGTTTAGAACTTCGTTGGTGACCATCTTCCAGCAAATACTTATTGGATAAAGTCATTGAGTCAAACAAAGATATAAACTGAATAGTTTAATACTCATGAACGTAGTCCTTATTCACTTTATTTTTCATTCTTAATCACTATTTCTTTTAATAAACTGCCTTGAACTTAATTATATATTTTGTCACATAATTAATATCTTAATAATATTGGTAATAAAATGACTGTTATTTTGTAAAATAAAAAATTTGTTTTGTATTATATCTTAACACTTGTTACATGTTTAATAAATTGGTGAAACATGCAAAAGTTATTTATTTATATATATATATATATATAATCATACAATATGTAGAAATATAATACTAATAGGAACAAACGTGAACTAAATGATAAATTATGTAAAAAATGTACAGATTAAATAAAAAAAATTAAAATTTAAACATTACTCGTAACAAAATAGACGTATTCCTTATTTTGAAGTCATTTTATTAATATTGATTAATAATTTTAAATAATATATTATTAATAATATAAAATTAACATATTAAAATTAAAAATATATAATTAGATATATTTAATGATAATTCAATTTAAAAGTTAAAATCATATTGTTCCAAAAATTTAGGATTGTGTTTCCTCAATAAGTTCTGTCAGTAAAAATCATATTATATATATAAACTGTATATTATAACACATGATTTAAAAAAAAATTTAGTATTTCAATGAATTACAACGAAGAACAAATTTGTTATAGTTTATGATTAATAGAAAATATATTTTATAAGGATTATCATACTTAAACACTTCTTTTAAGTATTTACATATATACTGTTTATTATTAAAATACTTTATTGCTAAATCTCGATGAGAACCCAACATTTTAGTTATTAGACAGTGAAAATCTATTAAAGGAATGAAATTAAAATATTTATCGTACATTGATAGGGTGACTTTTTTTTATTATTATTAGATAAACTCAAAGATTTATTATAATGGCTTATTTATTGTATCTTATTTCTGTCTATTAATAAAATATTTTATTAAACTAATTAATTTAAAAAATATAGTAATGTAATATTTATATCCAAATCAACCATAAAACCAGCAATAAAATTATATATAGTTATGAATAATATATTTTATAGTCTGATAATATATGAAACTAATAATATAAATCAATATATAAAAACATTACATTCTTGCAAATTTTTTAAAAAATTGAAGAATTTAATTTCATCTTAAAAAAATTATATTGATATGTTTTTAAAATCAAATAGAACTTTTTATTTATTTATAAAATGATTACATTAAATGAAATAAATAAATAATATGATTAAGTATTTTTTTTACTTATATAGTTTATTAGTATTTTGCATATGGATATTAAATGATTATTCAATGTCATCCAATCTTCTCAAATTTATTTATAATATATAATTTAAAAAAAATCTATTATGATTCAGTAGAAAAATAAGTAAAATATATCTAGTGAAAAAAACGTTTAATAAATATTAGACTCGGATGTTAAGATTATTCAATCATTCAACACATCAATTACTTAATATAAACTCTTTGATTTAAAATAAAATATCTTATAATTTGAAAATAAGGATTAACATTGAGATTATAAATTGATATGAACTTAAAAAATGTATTCATTGTGTGGTTTATTAATATTATTTATTTTATTTTATTTTACTTTTTTTCTGTAGTGTATTTATTTAAAAATTTCTTTATGCTTATTTATTTTTAATGGAAATTTATGTGTAAAAAAAATGGAATTCATACAATAAAAAAAAAAGCGTGTTTATATTTGAAATTCAATAAATATCATAAAGAACACATGCAACAAGTGCTGTAAATGGCATTGAACAAAATTTGTTAACCTATTAAGTTGAATAAGGATCATGATAAAAAAAAAAAAATCTTTCAGTAAATCTTCTATCACTTTTATGTAACCAACAGGGGATTATAGCTTGTGGTTAGAGCAAGAAAATGAATGTTATTTTTTATGTCAACCTTCAAGTTTTTTAATGTCTTTATATGAGATCTGAAAAAAGAAATTATATATAGTGAGACATAAAAATGTATTTGAGGTATAAAAATAACTTGAATAAAAGTTGTTTATAACTTTTATGATGAAACTATGAGTTATTTTTTATGTTTGGAAGAGTTTAAAATAAATTTAAAAATATTATTTTTCATTAGTAATATGAAATCTGTGTTTCAAACCTACATTAAGTTGTATAATATATCAACACTGAGTTTATGTGTTTGAAAAATCAAAGATGAAATTATTTTTCATGATAATACCAAATTGATAATCCCATGTTTTGTATGTGATTTTGGCCATTCAATTGACCTAGACTACAGTACTCTTTTGGGTTCTTATCTTCTTCTAACGCCAAAGAGCTCATATTTGTGGGTTTAAATAGTCCTTACGGTCTATTTTAAGAAATCACTAATTAAAAGAATAAATAAACGGAAACAACAATATAAAAAAAAAAAAAGAAGAAGCAAATTATCATCTTCATTTCTCTTTCCTGTTGAATAATATTATTGATATGCTAAAATTTACTATTGTCCCATTTTCTTAACATTATTTAAGATTTTAAAAAACTTTAATCTTAACAACTAAATAATCAATTTTAAATTCATTAATTATCATTACAGCTATCTCAATTTCAAGAACTGTTATTGATAATATTACTTCCATCTTGATAATTATTGCATGGTTACTATTTTGCTTTTAAAATTTATATAGGTTATGTCATACATTTGTTACCCATATTAGCATTTAAAAAGTTATCTCAATCACAATTTTTTTTAATGTATTAAAATAATCATTTAATGAGTAGCGTGCTATCATTTGTTAAGTATTTCACTCTCAATTTTCTAATCTCTCATTGCATAATCCTTTAGATACAAATTAATTACAAAAGAAATATTTTAAATAAAACCGTCAAGAAATACTTATACAAAAACATTTTAATATGGCTAATAAACTGCATATATATATATATATATATATATATATATATATATATATATATATATATATATTCTATGGCTAAGCTTTTATTGTTTGAAAATAATCCCAAAAGTGGTATTCAATATCAAGGTGAAAAATATACCATCAATTTGTTAATTTTTATAATAATGATAGTTATGTTAATATAATCTCCCTAAGATAATATCAGAGCATATAAAAATTAAATTCTAAAAATATGTAGTTAATTTAATACACATATTAAGTGCTTGAGAAATGCTTTTCATCCTTGTCGTACTGGCAGAGGCAGTGGCACCAGGAATACCTTGCAATGCGAAACGATCACTCATGGACAAAAATCCAGATGCAAGCAAAATGGCACACAACACTCACAATCATTGGCACCAGTTTTTGAATCCGACGGTACTGTGTCGTTGTTGTTGTTGGTGTATGTAAGCAATTCCAATTACCCATGTTCAGATTTCACTCCTTCTCGAATTGAACATCGCTTTTGCTGTTATCCCGTTCCCATCAAAATATCACCTTCAAATTCTTCAATCCCAAGTCATTCACAAACCCCTCCCCCCACACCAACTTTCTCTCCGACCCTTTTCCCAAGTCGGAGAAAATTTTTGTTTTTTCCTCAGATCTCGAGTTTCCCCTTCGGTTCCCTTTACGGGTCGCTCCAAAATCCAAAACCCCATATGTGAGTTTCAGAGGGATCTGGGAACAATAAAGGGGGCAATGTTAGGTGCGGTGCAGTTGGGGCTGTTAGCGGCGTGTGTGGTTCTCTTTGTGCCTATGGGTATGGCGGGGTGGCACTTGAGCCGCAACAAGGTTCTCTTCTTCAGTGGTGCACTTTTCATCACTCTCGCTGTTGGGGTTCACCTCACACCTTATTTCCCTTCGGTTTCTGATTTCGTATCATCGGTTCACTCTTCTTCTGTTAACGTTGTCGTGGACGATCGCGATTCGTGTGTTTCGATGCTTCATGAAATTGTCTGGGAGGTGAGGCCGAGGGTGTTTGACTCTGACCCTTTGAATAACAATTCCTTGAATTACGAAAAGTCTTGGTCGTGGAAGAGATCGGGTTCTGTTGAGTCGTGTGAGTTCGAGAGGCTCACACGGCACGACGTTTCGGTTTTGCTTAATGGGTCTTGGGTTGTGGTGGCGGGGGATTCGCAAGCTCGAATCTTCGCGCTTTCGTTGTTGAGTTTGGTTCTGGACTCGGAAGGTATGGAGTCTGTTAAAGGTTCTCTGTTCAAGCGGCATAGTGACTATCACACTGTGGTGGATGAGATGGGGATGAAGTTGGATTTCATGTGGGCACCTTATGTCACCAATTTGACAGGTTTGGTTGCCGAGTTCAAGAGGAATCGCGTTTATCCTGATCTTTTGGTGATGAGTTCTGGATTGTGGCACATGCTGCACTTCACGAATGCTTCGGATTATGGTACGTCTCTGGGAGTTTTGAGGAGTTTGGTGACTTCACTGTTGCCTGTGTCCTCCGAAATTGACAATGATGAGGGTGTGGCGAGTTCTGTGGCGATTAGATCGCCACACCTGTTTTGGCTGGGGATGCCAACTTTGGTGAACTCCATGTTGAATACAAAGGAGAAGAGGGAGAAGATGAATGATCTAGTGTGGGGAGAATATGAGAGAGAGATTAAGGGAAGTGGCATGTTGAGGCAGTTTGGGGGTCCACTTCAACTACTGGATATTGGGTCATTGAGTTGGAATTGTGGGATCAGGTGTACAGATGATGGGATGCATTATCATGGGGTAGTTTATGAGGCTGGGGTTCACATTATGTTGAATGCATTGCTTATTGAATCTCATCAGAAGGTATGAAGTTTAGCATTGGCTTGGTTCCCTTAGATGTGATCATCTCAGCTACCTCTGGCGGTGTATACGGTAGGATTCTCCAACGATTTTGATTAATAGAAATCGAGTTGTTCCACCATAGCTGGCGAATTTTTGCCTGATTTCTTCTGAGGCAATAGATCCAATTAGTTTTAGAGTGATTATTATTATAGTAAACCACATTTGAAATTCTTTTTTGTTTGTCTTTCTTTTTCCTGTTTCATTGTATGCTAACAGCTAATGTATTAGTCACAAAACAAATATTGGATTCTCAAGTTTCTGTACAAACAGTTCACACACGCTTTTAACCACAATTTAATTGGGATTCTTTTCTGTGTTCTTTATATAAATGTCCTTTAAGCTGGCTAGAATGTAGTGAGATGTTGATGTGTCTTCTGTTTGTTACTCTCTTTTTTTTCTAACTCATTTTTTCTAAGATGTGTTGTTGTGGAGCAGATTAACTGATTGTTGAGATCAACCATGAAACCATTGTTTGATTTCTTCATGTATTGGTATAATTAACAGGATGCCGTTTAATGCTTTTCTTTTTTGTTTGGCAGACAAAATCTGTTGACATAAGTAGATCACCTCAGGTCTTAACAGGTCCGTGTTTCATTTGGCACAAGTTTAGATTGATGGTATCAATCATCATTATTGGAAGCTCTTTACCCTTTTGTTGCCCGCGTGTATAATTACCAATGGGCGATATTATTTGTTAAAATTAAAACTCAAATGATCATTCATTTGTTTATTAAGGTATCATACAACAAAAGATTCAATTATGCATTTTAAGGCAAGTCGGAAACTAACTAACCTGTTTAACATGAATAGAACTTCTAGATGGCGTAGGCCTATCATAGAGCGCAGAACAGTTTACTCATTTGTCTTTGAGGGGAGGAAAAACTTGAACAGGTGTTGATTAGGCGAACCCCGTTTCTGAATTCAGCTGGGTTAAAAAAAAGACAGAGTAATGCTAGGTAGGTGTGAAAAACAAAGCATTGAGAACGTAGCGTGAGCAAATACATAAAAAAAGTATTCCACAAAAGATCTCATAAAAATTATGCATACACATCTTCTGTTGCAGGAAAAATCAATCTAATGAACCTTTAGGGGGATTGGGTGACTAGTGAAATTTAAGACAACTTGTAAGTGAAGTTAGTAGGATAATACGTCTTATGAGAGAGCCTTCAAAAAATTACATAGCAAGTCTTCTTTGTCGTTGACCAAGAAGGCATGTATATATATTTATATTATTTTTTTCATACAAAACTTCCTAAAATAATAAATGGAAAGGTACAGTGTCATATTGACAACCTTGCAAACCACCAAACCATTTGCTATCTACACAGTCCTCTACAAAACCAAAAGAATCAGAATGTAGAAAGAAAACCATTATCGGGGTAAAATTTTTTTGGGGAAGGAGAACTGTCCTTGAAATTCATTGAGCTTTCAATTTCAAGTCTCAAATTGCTTGCCTTCAAAGGTTTGTCCAAAAGTCCAATCCTTGGGAGCAACACTGTAAGACGTAACTGTTTTCCCATCACTTGCAGTAACTTCGAACGAAAGAGGTTGATTCTGCAGCAATGCATTTACATGCCAAATTTGCCCCCAATTCCGACCCATGGGAAGCCAACCAGTTCTTGACCCTTTCACCTTCACTGCCACAATGTCTCCATGGCCAGCAACATTGCTGATCAGCACCGAAATGAAGATTCCAGAACCAGTAACAGTAAATCGAATCCCTCCTTCCTTCCTACACTTTATCCTGCTCCAAAAATATCACAACAATCAAAATAGAATTTAATCAGAATGCAAAAAAATTAAAAATTATAGTCAACTACTATAGGTAACAAATTAAATCGAATTTACTAGACAGACGCGAACCCATGAAATGCAAGACTTAAAAATTATAATCCGAATTAAACTCAAGCCTTCTGACCAGGACTGATCTAAGCTTAGCCCCAAAAAGATTCACAAAAACCAAATTTTCATCAAACTCACACTTCATTTTAGAAGTACAAAATTGAATCTATTCTTATTTACTTTCAACGCATTATAATCTGCGACCCACCATCATTACAATCTGCTCCCCACATCTTGTTGGGGCCATTTTTCCATCACTATCATAGATTATGTGATTTCTAAGGACATGAAAAAAAAAAAGACAATTGAAAATTAAAAACACATTCTCTGATATTCTTTTGAACCTTAACACATTTTTAATATGCTATTTTAAAGCATTGTTGAATTTCGGTAAGCCTACTTTTTGTTGATTAAGAGTAAGCAATTTATGCTGTAATGAAAGACATTTATCATCCAATCGCAAATGGTTAATAATGATAAATTTGTTTTTGTCTTAACTAACTTAAAATCCATAACATCTAATTGACGGTGACATTGAACTCGTTAATAAATCTCATTCTCGATTTATAATTTTCAATAAATAACAAGTGTTACTGGTCCTTGTCATTAGTTGAAATGTTAAACACTATTTTCATGATGAATTGAAAACATATTGAAAATTATCCAGACTTGTATATTATGCTAGTTTTTAAACCAGTCGATTTAGAAGTTTTCAACAAATTCCAAAGTGTAGGTTAGAAAGATCATTCTGAAACAATGTGTAGAACTCCACCAGTGTAAAATACAAAATTATATAAAAAATAAAGCTGGAAAAAAACACACCAGCATGCATAGAGTAATGATGCGTATGAAAGAGAAATGTAGCGGTAACTGAGTACCTGCGGTACTGTACGGGCATGTTGCCGGCTTTCCAAATGGCGATCTTCTCAAAGGCTTCGATGGGGAGAACGAAGTGTTTGTTGGGAGGGTTGCAGTGGCCACCGCCGTCGGACGTGAAGCCGTAATTGGGGGCGCAGAAGTTCGTGGCCGTGACGATGATGGAGGTGCCGGGGATGCACCACCGGTTGTCGTCCACGCAGCGCAGCTCGAAGCACGCGCCGCAGATCTGGCCGCGCTCGAAGAGCGTCTCGCTGAGGCCCACAGTGGCCATGCCGTAGCCGCCCTTGACGAGGTCCCCATAGCCGCACGCGCCGCCGACGGCATCGCGGGGATCCGCTGCCGCGTAGTAGGTGGCGTGTGCGGATCGCCACTCAGCGAACTCGGGTGAAGCTTGGACAGATGGAGCGGAGTCGGAGGAAGAGGAGTAGTGAGAGGAGACAAGTGTTAGTAGAATGGCTTGTGTGAACGCTGCTGCTGCAGCAACTGCAAATGGTGACATTTCCGTGTGAAGACGGAGAACCGAAGCAGTGATAACAAATGACAGAGATTGAGTGTGGGTTCCTTTATTTGCAACCGACGATTCCACACTCTCTCTACTTTCTCTTTTCCCCCTTTCCCTTTCCCTTCTTTACTTTCACTTCCTCTCTCCCTAAATTACTTCTCTTTTTCTTTATTTCATTTTTTTTTTTCTCAACCATTGCAACTTGATTTTCAACATTGTCATTGCATCTAGTTATTGTCTTGTTTGAAAACTAAATTCGATTCTCTCACAATTTTATTTAATGAATTAACTTTGAAATTTCATTTAAAGTGTTGAATTGAGTTTCACTGCATTGATAGAAATGTTACGTATAATATAGAGTTAATAATGCTGTTTTTTTATTCAATTATTGTTTCAGTTAATCGTATTTCTTATACTTCACTGTAATTATTTGCAATCATTGTAACGGTAACCGACATACACTGGTAGTGTTGAAAATAATTTCTATATATCGGTGTCAAATAAAACTGAATTATATCTTTTATCTTTATTGATTAATATATTTTGTGAAAATATAAACGCTTTGATTAATAATTTAATCAAAGATTTGTATTAAAATATTTGTATTTTATAGAAAAATTAACTTTATGTCTAAGGGTGTAGGGCCACACGTAGACGAATGAGAAAAATTCATTTATAGAATTTTTGAAAGGAAATAATTGTAGATTTGACAATTAGAGATCTTTGTATAATTGCCAATTCTTAACTGTTTAGCAGAATAAGAACTGTACATGTTAATTAACTGAACAATCCAAATTATTACAAAAATAAAAATTAATATAAAATATTTAACAAACAAATTTATCAGAATTTATTGAATTAAAACTATTTTTTATTTATTTATTTACTATTCAAAATGGTTTGAGTGAACAATAGTTATGGTATTCGTGTTTGATTAGATCTCTAGGTTGGAAAGTAACGTGTTCTTATAAAAAATGATTAAAGTTAACATGAACTTTGAAAAAGTATTATTTTTTTTAATAACCAATTACCATTGCACCAATAATTGACTATAATTAAAATTGTATTTCATTTGAATGATATAATTAAAAAATAGTTTTTATTAACTAATTTTGTTTGATATAAGAAACTAAGTACATATAAAACTAAAAATAGAAAAATAATTACATTATGTTTTAGGTTAAAAACAACAAATTAATTTTATAAAAAGTACAATCTTTCCTATTGTCTCAAATATTATATATACAGCTGAAATTTCAATCTTATTTTTTATTAGAAAACATCCAAAAATCTCTTTATCATATCCTCTAGAAAAATGGTTACTAATTATTATAACTTAAAACTAATATTTTTATTATTATATTCTATCAACATACTAATTCAGAATTTAAAAATTAAACTATAGTTAAGCCGATACCAAGTCTGTACTAGTAAAATTAATATAATAATTAAATATATATAAAATAAAATTGGAAATATATAATATAATATATACATTTTTAAAAAATTAAAAAATTAAAATAAAATTAAAATAAAATGTTATCACATTAAAATAAAAAATTTATATAATACTTACCAATATTTATTAATAATAATAAGTCTACAGGTAAAATAAAGCAAAAAATAGTTTTTTAGATTGATTTTTATTTTTAAGAAAAAAATTAAAATTATATATATAACAAATGTTTTTTTAATTACTTTTTTTATCAATTTTGACTAATTCTTTTTTTTATCAGTTTATTTTTAAAATCAATTCTATGAAATTTTAAATTTGGTTATCCACCGGGTTCATTGGCTCATCCTTTCCAGAGGCGGGTTCCATTTTACAATATTTGAAACACAAACTTAAGTATCCGTACAACATATTGAACGAGATAAAAAAAAAAAAAGGTAGTTTTTTTTTTTCAAATTCTACTTTTAGTTTTTAAAATTAAAACAATAAAATTGAAATCCGTAAATAGTAAATTTAAAGAATGAAAATAAATTTTAAAATTATTTTTAATTTATCAAATTATATGATTAAGAATTTAGTTTGTGTTTTATTAAATTTAAAGAATTAAAAAAAATCTAAATTTGAGAGATTACAAATTTTTAATCTGAAATTTCAGATACTAAATACATAATTATTATTCTTTTTCAAAGAAAATATTTTCTAAAATACTGTGAAGAAAGTACTGTAACAGCTAGGTTGAAATATATTGAGAATTTTATAGCATCGCCCTATAATTTAAATTATAATTTGTGTAGTATGTGTTGAAGGGAGCTTTAAGTAAAAAATTAATTATTTCAAAATATAAAGAATGTTAGAATTTTAAATTCCAACTTCCAATAATTCGGATTCAATTTGATATCCTCCTCAAAAGCATAAACTCAAGACATCAGAATGTGAATTGTTATTCCATAAAAAAAAATTCTGAAACCCTAGCTAAGGTAGATGCTAGATTTTGTTGATGATTCGTTGGGGTTTTGGTCTGTGATAATAGGGGACAAGTATTTGAGTAACAAAGGTGAGTTGTGAGGAAGCAATAATGAAAACGATGATTGTATGAATGATGTGAGGTCTGTAATAATGTTTTGGAATCTGATTTAACAATCCACTGGGAGAAGCAACTATCATCTGCATTTCCATGTCCCCTTGTACTCCTATTTTCTCACTGTAATTGCGCTTTTCCATTCATTTTCAAGGTTAGAAAATGACCCATGAAGAGGAACAAAAGTAACTCAAGACAAAGTACGAGGATATGCATATCACAAGGATCTTTAAGATCAAATAACATTTTACAAGCACCGTTCATTCAAATATAATTAACAGCACCAGATGATAATAATAAAAATAATAATAGTAAATCTGGACCAGAAGTAAATATATCTCTTTTTTGTATAAACCCCATTGTTGAACTAAACCCATGTGGATCTGATAATACGGCATTGCATACATATTATTTGTTATTTTATAATCTATTTTACTTTAGAATAAAAAAAATTGTTAGCATAATATTATTTTCTTAAAAAGTATACTTATAAGATACAGGTAAAAATTATGGGATGCAAAAGAAACACTTGTTTTAAACCTTTGATGGGTCATTGCCTCTCTTCTTGAAAGATCCATAAAATATGGCTAATAGGAAGTGATTCCAATATAAGGGACAAAATGCACTTAGACATTTTAAAGCCTAACAAAATTTTAGTCCACGCATTTTCATGTTACATCCTTCATAAACTTTATTTAATTTATAAGGCAACATAACGTCATGTACATTTTCATGAATAGAGGTTCCATGATTTCTTGTTATAAAGATGGCAGGAAATTAAAATAATGTCACGTAAGGAAAGATTAATATTCAACTTCAGGTCATGTAAGTATAATTTACCATTTGACAAAATGAACAATTACACTGATAAGCGATACATAAGTATGTAACTTACACTTGAAAGACAAATACCATTAAAGAAGGGCACAGAACACAGAACAAGATGATTATGAGTGGAAGGTGGGAGGAAAAAAATTGAAGAAATACACAAAGCCTAACATGGCTTGAAGAAATATAAAAAAGTGGGATTATTCACTGGATATGGTACCCCCAAAAAGACATATCAAAAATTTCAGCTCCCTTTTCTTTCTTCTCATAAAAGCTCATCCAGAAACAGAAACTGCTCCTTATGTCTGTAAAAGGGAAACTGCTTTGAAGAAAAGCCAGAGAGGGTACTATAAGGAAAGCTTGATACGTTGCTCTTCCCTCTCCTCATCACATACTGATGAGTACTGGATTTCTCTCTCTGCCATGCACCTTTTATATGGTACAAAACCTTTCCCACAGGTTTTAGGACTCACCCTTAGCTCAAATATAGTTGATGTTTCACTTGGTGAAGAATGATCAAGAAGGTCCAATTGTCCATCCCTTTTGCTAAAGCAATGCACATGACTCTTGGCTTGATCATCTGATTTTTCAGTGTTGTCTCCGTCATTAATTGAACTAGTGCTTGAACCAGTCCATGATCCTTCCTTTTGAACTTCTTTACGTTCAAAATCTCCAACATTGGAGTATAGATGTTTCCCTTTTGACTCCTTATGAAGTGGCACAAATAGTGCATTGTGGGAAAAAGTCCACCTTGGCACAATACTTGCAGTACCTTCTCCAATATCTGAACACCCATTTTGAAGTTGCATAAGATACGTTGCAGCCGCAGGTATTGGTTTGCATGGCTCCGTTGTTAGAGAAGAAGGTTTGCTTGTATCTGTTACCAGTAGAGTGATACCAAAAAGTTTCAGAGTACGACCAGATAATTCTTCTGCTGCATCATCTTTGGTAGAAACACTTTCTTTGTGAAAGAGCTCCAGTTTCTAGATGATAAAATCAAGGGAGAGTTTAATTTTTCATCCATTGTTGGTATGAAGATTTGTACACTATCAACCAACTAGATCACTCTTAGTATGAGTGATAAAAATAGTTATAGTAAAGTTAAAAAACATGTCGGTCATGGTTGGATGACAAATATAAAGCGTATTTAAATTAAATACTAAAATCATTTTCTTAAAAGTATTCTCATAACGATACCACAAGAAAATGAAAATGATTAGGGTTTAAGAAGTACCACGGGAGGTTGCTCATCATGAGCTGAACTTGGTGGAGACCCTTCTTCCTCAAATGATGCTTTGGGCTCAGCTAGCTCAAATCTGTCTGTGGGGACACCGCTAATGGATGAGACTGGTGACAAACTTCCAGTAGGTGTCTCTGAATCGGAGGAACCAAGGTTTTCGGAAATAACTGTAGATAACACTGACTTGGGAGAATTGTTTTCTTGACCAAAATCTGATGACTTAAGAGAATTAGACCTCAGAGGGTGTTCTGAGTTGGAAACCTCTTTCTTTGAAATCTCAACCAGCTTACGAGGGTAAGGATGAGTTGGCTTCCTTTTTGGTCGTGGAGGTGGAATTTCAATTGACTCCTCCAAGGCTGCGCTGTTCCCACTAGACTCTCTAACAATCTGCATGAAGTTAGAACAAATTAGTTGGAGTGTATTAAAGATGAACCCTTCAAATTCATCCTCAAGAAGTTAGAACTTTTGCATCTCTTAAGGTCATCATCACAACTTTAACTAAATGTATGGCTCATGGTATATTTAACATGTGGTAAATGATGAGTACTGGAATATAACAATAAACCTTAGAAAAAAACTTCTGAGCATGACTTCGAATCTGAACAGCAGTCTTTGTGCCAACATGTTCTGTGGTGGAAATAAAAGAATCCAAAAACTTAGACCATACCCTTTGATTGATTCACTAATTTATACATATTCTTTAGCTAGATCTTTGTGGCATACTGTGCGTAAGATATGGAGTTTCAAAATCAATTATACCTTCAATCCGTCGCCAGGCCCTGCCATATAGCTTTAAGGCTTCAAGGAACTTCTTGTGTTCTTCATCTGTCCACCTCTCTCTCTGCTTTGTGATTGTATATGGTTTTCTTACCTGTTCATGCAGATATAAAATTGATTAAAACAAAGGTGACACTGTCACAGATGCAAAAATCAAATTTATAATGCCACAAACACATAAGAAAGAATCAAGGGAGAACCTTCAGGGCATAGTCATTTCCACAAGAAAACTGATCATGAAGTGGAATATCTGCAACAGAATGCACACCAGAATTCAAAGATATTCCATCTCTAATTGGAAGACCACCCCGTGATCGAGTAAATGCATTTGGGCCCTGCATCCAATCCAAAAAGCAAATAAATATAATATAATAATCAAGAAGAAAAATAAAGCAAAATTCAAGGAGAATTAAAGGAAATCATAACCAAAGAGTATTTGTCCACCAATGAAACATTCATCTCTTAGTAAACTAAACACCAATCAACATTTCACAATTTTCCATTAAATTAAGTTGTTGTTTTTTTCTTTAAAAAAAATCAGGAAAATTGTGCCTTTGATGAAGATAGGCAAAGTGTTCTTAGCAAACTGTCAATTAAACCTGAAACATTCAAAAGTTACTTTTCCAAAATTTATAGAATTATCATCCAATTTATAAAATTAAAAATTACATATATTTAACATTTGAAAAGGTAAACCAAATCATATTTCATAAAGTAGCCCTCTATCTTTTTTATTATTTTATTTGACTTTTTATTTTAATCTTCAAAACAACAGCAGACATACCATACCCAAATGAAAAGACTTCAAGCTGGAAATCCAGAACAAACCATAAAACATACAAGTACGACCTAAACCAACAACAATCTCATGTCCCTCAACCAAAATCCCCACATAATCAAATATTCTACATCAAAGAAAGAACAAAGAGGAAACTCGTATTTACATACTTGTATCGCCATGTGGTGAATATCTTCTCCTTCCTGCACGGTTGTTTCACAGAACACTGAAACAGTAAATCTTATCTTTCTTCGTACACGACTTTCTGAAAAGTTTGTAGCACAAACAAACAAATCACAAAACCCCACACTTCTCCCTCTGCAACTCTGGAACCAACAACTTCGTATCAAATGGACTTCTCTTGGCACCAAACGAAGACACTGTTTCGTCTTTTGTTTTATCCAACACTACAGTTCCAGCTCAGAATTGAAAAAACTCTTTCAAGATCCCGTGACCACGCACTGCAGAAGCTTGATCATTCAAACTGAATCCACTTCTCGAATTTGCAACGATCACCCCAACCTTTCCAAATCTCAAGGTGCTGGCTCGAGGAGCAGCAGCAACAGTGACACAGATGTAATTAACTAAGAAATGGTCGATGGTTCTCAAATCAACAAAACTCACAATGAAAAAAGGCTTGATGATAGAAGGTTTCTAAGTTCCCAAAACAAAATGATGGACGTTCAAACAAAAAAGTTCCAAAAACAAAGGACACAAACATGGAAAGAGTTTCTCAGAGTTGTCATGGTTGTCAAAACGCCCAAAAGGGGTGGAGAAAAACAAAGAGAAACAGGTTAAGGTTTGAGTTTTGAGAAGAAGAAAAATGGAGTGAAGGAGAATAACAGAGAGAAGAAGAGTGTAGATAGATATAAAAGCCAAGTGGGAAAGAGACTATTTTGAAGGAGAAAAAAAAAAAAAAAGGAGCAACGAGAGAGTCCCACGTCAGATATTGAATTTTGTTTTGTAGGAGAGAAAAATAAATTTTCTTTTTAATTTGTTTTTTTCGATCGAAATCCCGAGAACTCGATGCAATCTTGTGGCTCACGTCGAAAGAGGTCCTCCACACGTGGCGTTCCGCTGTCGCGTCTGTTTTTCGCTTTTCTGTTTTTTTTTTTTTTCCTTTTTCATTTTATTAATTTGGTTTCGTTTTCTAATTGGGTGGCGAAAGAAACTGATACAGAGTGCGTTGTGGATAATTTCGGAAACAGAGCATACTCGCGAGTGCCACTTCCACAGTGCTACTCGCACTGTCACAGGTGCCACGCCACTTTATCATGATTAATGCGTGGCCATTATTTTCCCAGCTCCCATATAGATAATTCTGCTTTTTAATATATATTCTATAATTAGTCCTTTTCTTTTTCTTTTTTTTCCTATAATATTCTATAGTGTTGAATTGTTCGAATTCCATTATGGACGAGACTATTTTTTCAACTATATTTCATTTAAGTTAATAAATACCTATTTCAATAAAACTAATACTTCATTGGAAGTGATATATCATTTTCTCAAATTTTATTTTTCAAAATATGTACAAGTCTAAATGAAGCATACTGAATCTATTGAATAATTATATTTTTTTAGTTTGGTTTGAGAAATCAAAATAATTATTTTTCTTTAAAATCAATAAACTCGCTCCGACGGAAGAGAAGGATCTGAAATATTTTTAAGAAGAATAAATAAGTAACAGGTGTCAGCACCACCGAGCGAGTAGGAGTTTGAGTCAACCAAATAGCGTTAACGCGAGTATACAAGTGGGTAAAATAATATTCCAATAAAAATATACAATAATATTTAATTGATTAATGTGATGTGATATACGCGATAATATTAATATGTAATAAGAAATTTGGAATTTAAATACGGGTGCGAAGATAATTTATTAAAAAGAGATAAATTAATATCTTATTATGAAATAAAAGATAGTTCAGTTGAAAAAAAAAATATTAATGAGTGTGGTTGTGACCTGTTGTGATTGTAAGGATATGGAAAATACGAGGATATTTGTGTGAGAAGGAGAAAAAGGGTTAAATATCTTAAAAACGAAGAGCGAGGGTTAGGAAGAGTGAGTTGTGGATGAAAAAGAAGGAACAAAAGAGGTTGTCGCTTTCACCTTTGCGCTTTTCGCCACGTCACTGCCACTTGCCGCCCCATTAAGAGAACACCGCCACGTGTACGTTGAACACGGGGATAGCGATCATTCCACACCACTCGTTTTTTCACTCCCGTTGTTACATTTCTTTTTCTCAAAACCCTCGCAATTTTATGGCCACAACATTTTGTTCGCCCTTTTTTATTTCTCACATTCGCATTCATGAGTTGACATTGACAAGCAGAAACCTGAATGCGATAAATGTCACATTAAGCAGGACAAATCTCCACCTTATCTTTTTACGTCAACTTAACCAATTGTTTTCTTTAATTAAACTGTTATAATTTTTATTAAAAGATTAAATTTTTTAAGGTTATTGATATTTGAAGAAGATTTAATTAAATATCTTGGTAAAGTTATAAGCTTATTCTAAAAAAATGTTGATAAACTGAAGAACCTTTATGAAGCAAAAGAGACATTTGAAGACTTTAATGGAGTGTTGGACAGAGGCAGGTGTGGGATTGTAGTAGAACGTGGAAGGTTGCAGTCTTGATTGAAAATGGATGTTTGAGGGACCATTGTGTCGGGGCAGATATTGAGTTTCCTGGTCTAACCCTGGAGGCACTGTTTGGTGGGGAGACAACAAAAACTACGTTTCCTGCGTTTCCTACCTCTTCATTTCATGGGTGTCGGCTCCATAATTCAAGATAGATTTAACTTAGGTTTGTTCTATTCTATAGGATTCCAGATAGTAACAGATACTTTTGGTTCTTCTTTTTGTATCATGGTAAGGTAAGGTATACTGATTCATGTTATGTGCTTTTTAGACTCCCTAACATGAATCATCAATAAATATTTGTATATAAGTGTACAATTAATGTGATTACACCACCATTCATTCTTAGAGAAGGACAGTGAGCTTGATGAAAAATAAAATTAAAGTCACAAGAGATTTTTCAGTCTATTAGTAATCATAATAAAATCAAAGTTCTATATTTGCCTTTTACTTGCTACTGCATCAGTATTTCATGGGCTTTCGTGTAATTTTCATTCATCAAAATCCAGTCATAGCTTACTCCAAACAAATGAGAAAAATCATTTTAGGTATTGAATAAAGTTATGAATATCTCATCTTTATGTTTATAACACAATAATTATGTAAGGGTTTGGAAGAGTTTATAACACTTATTTTAGATAACTTCTCCACATATACTTATTAGAAAATAAAAAAAATTATAAACAAAAAATAAATTTATACATAATATCAATTATTTAATAATATTTTTTTAAGTAAAACCACTGAGATATAACTTATTAAACATGTTGCTATCTCATTCATTCATATTTTGTCATGTATTAATTTTGCATTAGTTCAAGCGTCATCTTTCTTAAAACACTTTTTTTTTACGAGAAAAATCTTATCAGTCTTACATTTTATCTTATTAGTGTTATTTTTCTTCCATATTCTTGTGTTACTTGTTTTTTTTTAATTATATTTAAAATTAGTAAAATAAGTTAGTTATTTTTTTAATCCATTATATTTTAGTAATATATATATATATATATATATATATATATATATATATATATATATATATATCGAATCATATCAGTAAATTTTGACTCAATTTTTATTTTTACAATATAAGGTCAACGAGATAGTGGAATAATCAGTAAATATTTTTTAAAATAATTTTTTTATATATTTTATAATTTATTTTAATATAGACTTAATTATATAAATATTTTATATATCTTTACTTGTTAATTAATATTTTTTATATATATTTTAAATAATATATTTATATGTTAAATTATTTTATTATAATTAATAATTTAAATATAATTTATAAATATTTATAAAATGACTAATGACCCTATTCTATCTTTGATCTATCCCAGACTAAAAATAAACTAGACGATAAAATTCATTTGAGACTTTGTCCTTTTAACCTAACATGTCATCTCTCTTATGTTTTAATTATTAATTTTGTTGTGTTATGTTACATGGATGACTATTTTGCCTTTTGTGTTGTAGTGGTTTTTATGCCTTTTAATAGCTGGAAAATATAAACTTATGAAAAACTTTATTGAAACTCGGAATAAAACATGTGAAACATTATGTGGCTAAAAGTTTTGTACATCTTTTAATTTTTTTAATTTATGTTACTTTCATTTGTATTATTCATTAAATTAATACAATGAAGTTTTATTTCTTTGCTACATGTATGACAAAGACTCAGTTATTATTTTATAACACTAGCTAATGTTATTTTAATGCTATAAAAAATCTTTATAAACTTGCTTATGGAGATATAGGTAGATTTTTCACATAAGTGAACAAAAACATTAAACAAAATGCAAGAAATAATGTAAATTAATGAAATAAAATATTACTCAAATCATAAAAGTTATATACTATTATAAGAAAACATAAATAGCATAAAAGACAATTAAATAAAGGGAAAAAGACTAAGATTACAATTTACATTGGATTTTGGACTCTTTGTATAAAGAAAAACTCAAACGCATAACTTAATTTTATTAGTATTTAAAGAAACATCATATGTGAGAATTACAATTAACATAAAAAAATTACGATAATTATAATATAATAATGACTGAGTCCTCATATATTTATCAACATAATAATGAATTTCATTATAGTTTTTATTACAAAATGATATAATTTATTTATGAATAATAATATGAGAGAAATTTGAAATTATAAATATGATAATAATTATAAAAAATACAACGTTATTTAATGTAATAATTGATATTTTTAAAGAAAAAAATTGAAAAAAATATTTAATAATTTTATAATAATAAAAATTACAAAAAAATGATTCACAAAATATTATTTTGATTTAATTTAAATTTTACATTCAATTAAAACTGAATAAAATCAACCTATTTATATATTAGATTATTAAATATCAAATTACCCTGAAAAAGCATAATATACATATTCTTACTTGAGCAAAATAGGTGTATTTAATAATTATTTAATGTTTGTTTTACTATATAAGTATCTATTCAGGATTTTCTCTTCACTATATTGACTTAAAATTTCAACACTTTCAACTTTTATTCAAACAAACTTTTCCCAAGATCGAACCTTTTTTGTTTGATGTCCACCTACATACTTTAACCAACTTGTGCCCACAAGTCATGCAAATTTGTTTTAGCCTAATTTTGAAAATCCATGTTATTTTCAAATATTGATAAAAGAATGCAACCAATTGGACAATCACTTTTAATACAAGCTTCAATCTTTGTAAATAAAAATTAATCGAACGCGGCTCAAGATTTTAAAAGTGATTACGAAAGTATTTCCATGGTAGCAGAATTCAAACTCGTATATATATATATATATATATATATATATATATATATATATATATATATATATATATATATATATATATATTGTATCTTTATCGACACACATTTTAAAATTAGGCAATGAAACTAGCCCAGGTGGCATAAAATAAACCAAATTTTAGTTCATATATTTCCAAGTACTAGGCAACGAAAGTATCTAAAGTTGGTATCATCCTTCATCAAATGTACAAGTTTTATCTTTATCAACTGAACCAAACTTTAGTTCACACATGTTTCGAGTATTAGACAATGAAACTAACCAAGGTTGTCTTGCTAAAAGTAGCATTTAGGACGCAAAAGTAAGGGTAATAAGGTAACTGACACATCAACTTGTTCTTGGGCACTAGTCTCATCTCAACGACCCATAATGGGACTGGGACAGCTACACACGTCAATCTCTCAAACCATTGATCATGAACATGTGAATCGATTCAAATCTTGTACCAACTTAAACTAAACACATGAGAAAAACAAAGGGGTAAAATATATTGTTTTTTTATTTTCTTATTTAAGATGTGAAAGATAACGTTAGCACCGTAAAAAAAAAGGATAATCCATACATAATCTGAGAAAAAAAAGGCAAATCTAATTCACATCTTTTGTTACCAATAACCTTTTGCCAAACATTTTAAGTTGATTTTGATCGTTGAATAAGAAACACAACTTGCAAAACCATCCACTTTTTGAGCACTTATGCGCTTCTAATTCCATGAAAGTGAAAATACAATTTTAAATTATCCCAAACAGTGTAAAGAACTAAAGAGATTAAAAGAAAAATTGACGTGACAAGGATTCCAAATCAAGTTAGGTAACATTATTATTTATTCTAAACGCATGAGCTAAAGTTCATATATTAACGTTTCTGTTGAAGTGGCAGAATAGAATGGTTGATGAAAAATTATTGATTATTGCTCATTTGTTAAATACATATATAATAACGATTGTATACAATTAGGCCAGAATTTTAAATGCTGCAAAAAAAAATGCTATATAAATAAGTAAAAGTCACATCTCATTCTCATTTTGTAATTCCTCAATTCATTTCTTATATATTTTTTTTGTCACTAACCACAAGACAAATCCATAAATCTATAAAGGAGGGGCTGGATTTTGTTTCCTCTTTTAATAGTTATTTAAATATTTAACCTTTAAAAGATAATATTTGTCATTAAAATATTTACTCATCTAACTAATAAGGCTAAAATTGATTCTTTTAAAATAATATTGAAAACAATTAAATAAAAAGAATACTTTATTCAATTTTTAAAACAATAAAAAAGCAATAATTCATTGGATACGATAATTTAAAAAAAAATCAATAATTCACTGGATATCAATAGTTTAAAAAATATAATTATGATTATTTTTTAATTTTTTAGATTTAATAACTTATTAGTATAGATCTACAATATTGCTAAATATTATGTATAAATATTCTATCTATCCTGTTGATTAGTTTAAAATAAAAGAGGTTTAGAACATTTCTCAAGGTCCATAAAACACAAATATACCATGCATTACCAAGAGTTACAACTGTTTACGTTCCTTCTATCAATGAAAAATAATTTCCCTCTAAAAGGATTCCGTATACTATAACTAGTACGGTTTTTTTTTTATTATTATTAATTTTGAACATAACAATACAGTTCTAATTTATTTATTTGAAGTAAGAGAAATGATAAAATTATCAAACAGTTTTAATGATAATTGTCAGACTACTTTTTTATTTACTATTAAACAAAATTAAGATAAAAAAATAAATGAAACACTACCTAAATACATTATATTTATTTATGTTAGAAATCACGTCATTTGTAATAGTTTATTGTAATTTTGTATGCTAGTAGTTTAATAATTTTACAACTTAATATTCATTCATTATTCACAACGAATTTTTATTTCAATTTTTGAGGAAGGTGTTCAAATCCTCTAATTGGATTTTGATTTTTTTGTTAAATTAAACTTTTATTTGTTACAAGATAAAAATAGTAAAATTTAAAAATTTTAAATAATTTGTATATGCCTAACATGAATTATTCTCATCAAAATCTCAAAATAAGTGTGATTAAATTCTATTAGTTAAAAGTGAAGTAGAGTGTGATGGAATCGTAACTTAACTAAACATATGATATAAAAAAATTGATAATATGATATAACAAAAAGTGTAAAAGTGTGATGAAATTTGAAATTTATTAAATATATTATAAATTATAATATATAAATAAATATAATCATTATTATATCAAATTAGTTTTGTAATATCTCACAAGTATTAAAGTTAATTTTAATTATATTACTATATGAAAAAATCTTTTTTGAATGTGAAATATGATAAAATTCTACCAACATTAAAAATATAATAATATAATAATATACAAATAAATAAAATTTATATATAATAATTTTTTAATTAAGTATATGATAACTTTTTAAGATTTTTTTATTAATGTAGGAATTAGCTTGAATCTCATTTCTAATGTTTTAATTATAAAATATTTTAAAGAGAACCTAGATTCAAAGAGATAAATATCTATAGAGGATATTATGATAAATTTAATATTATAAAGAAAAGAGTGAATATTTATATAAGAAAAAAAGAAAAAAATTGTTTAATAAAAAAACACATAAAAATAATTTAAAAAGTTATAATTTTCAACTAAGTTGAGATCTTTATAATAATTTATCACTTAAATAAGTTTATAATAATTTCATTAGAATAATAAAACCTGATTTTTTTTTATAGTTATATTTTCTTTTATTTATGAAAAAAAATTAATTGAGCTGAATTTTTAAAATAGAACCCAAAGTATACAATTAGCAATATATCTTAATGTGATAAAGTGATAACTTTATTTAGAATTAAATAACATGATTTACTGTTCACAATTATATCCTATAATAAGTCTTACAGTGGATCATCACCGCATTCAATATTCTGGGTTGTGATGGACCATTTCACAAATTGGACTCAAATCAAACCCCATATGAAAGAGGAAGTTTTTAAAAAAATTATTATTATTTTTTTTACATACGAAACCAGTAAAAAAATTGTCAATCAAGCTCTATCTACTTGTTCATGAAGCATCTACTTATTATTATTATTATTATTTACTCCTATCACTTTTTTATATTATGATAAAAAATTATGATTTTATTAATACATAAAAAAATGTTTGGTCATTTAGTCATAATTAATTATTTTTAATCCAATATTAAGAAACTCCAAAAGTTGTGATTAATAATAATATTTAAATTTTTCTTTCTTTCTCTTTTTACAAGATGAATGATTATGTATATTTGGAAATTAATATTTTTTTATTCATAAATATATATCATACATATATAAAAGTATAAATATGTTTAAATTTAAATAATTCCCATTACCATCTCAACATACTCCATTTAAGTTTTCTAGTAACCAATGATTACAAAAAATAAAAACCCGTTGAACATTCTCCATAATTGAGTTGTCTTATGCATTTAAGTTTTCAATGTACAATTTCACCACTAAAAAAAAGCCCACACCTTAACTTACGTAAGTTATGCCCACCAGAAACTTGAAACTTAACTCAAAGTTAATATTTTAGTTAACAGTTGTTAAACTGATTTATTACATAAAAATTGATAAAACTGGTTTTTCAAATGATATAAAATATGCATATTTATATTACCTTTTATGAGTTATAAAACCGATTTATTATATTAAGAATGACATAAATAGCTGTTTAATATTTGAAGAGTGTGATTAATTGTTTTTTTTATTATAATTTTATAAAATATTTTTTAAAATTTTTAGATAATAGTGTATCAATTAAACCACATGATTTAATATCAAAGAAAACATTTTTGTTAATAAAATACGACAGCAATAGGAATTTTTATTAAATTTTAAAAGAAAACATAGAACTGTAAGCTCAAACGTTATTTTAAGTAATATACAAATGTGATATTTTATATAACATCCGAAAACACTACTATCTCCATGTCATATTTTTAATGTTTAATTTGTTCCCTTTTTGCAAATTTAGAATATGTACACTTATATCTATATTTTTCTTAAATGATGATAAAGGTATTAGGTTATGATATATATATATAATTTAAATATAAAAACACTTTACATCTGTCAAATGTTCTTCATATTATATGCATTGACTCAAACATCAATAAATAAATAACAATGGAATGTAACTTAATTTATTAAAAAATTTGATTTTACTTAGACAAAGTTTTGAACTGAGGGTATCACTAAACTAGTTAAAATGTATTCACTGATACTAATTGAAGTCATTAAACTAAGTCAAATGTCTTCCTTTTCAATAGAAAAAAAAAATTGATGTCTTTTCTAACATTGATAACTCAGCCGAAAATTAAACTCAGAGATAAAAAAAATATATCAAAGTTTTACCTAATCAGGCCATAATTACACATATTTTTAATATGTATATTTCTTTAAAATTCCCAAGTAATCTTTATCTATTATTTTTAGTTTCAAAGACATAGATTAAAGGGAACTAAAAATAGTATACAGAGAGACACAAAAATGGTTTAAGTATAGAAACTAAAAAGAAATAGTTTTGTTGTTTTATTAAAATGAATCGAGTAATTAGATCTAAAATAAAAATAGAAAGCAAAGCAAGGGGCTCATACCTTACAGGTTGCGTAAAGGACGCGCCAGTCTTTTCTCCGATTGGACGAGAGGCAACAGATCAGAGGCGGTCCCTTGATATCTACTTATTCGGGTGCAATGCAAGCATATTCTGTCCAGAACTAAATACACTGGCGTTTTGTTATCGTGTCAATTTCTGCAAGCACCACCACACCCTTCCTTCTCTTCTATTATCACCACCTTCTTTACACACTCTCTCACTATCTTCCCTGTCGTCTTTCCTCACGTAACCCTCGCATCCTTCGGCTCCTTTCGATTCTTCCACCGCAATGGCCACTGCCACCGAGAAGATCTCCGCTCTCCAATCCGCCGTCGCCGGATTGAACGAAATCAGGTCTCGCATTCTCTCTATTTCAATCCTCCATTCTTCATTTCCTCCGTTTTCGCGCGAATCTGATCGGAATCTGATTCGTGTTTTGTTCTGTGCAGTGAGAACGAGAAGAGCGGATTCATCAACCTCGTCAGTCGCTATCTCAGGTGAGTCAATCTCCGAGACGGAACCACCCCTTGTGCATTCGTGCTTATTTGTTGTTGATCTCAGCGAATCTTGCTTTTGAATGTGTTGCAGTGGCGAAGCGCAGCATGTGGAGTGGAGCAAGATCCAGACGCCTACGGACGAAGTGGTTGTGCCTTACGACTCTTTGGTGCCAACTCCTGAGGGTAACGAATCCTCGCGTTTTTTTTTTTTTTCCCGTCGATTTGATGTTATGAATATAGTTCGGTTTGTTATATGGAACGAAATTGGTGCAGATCCTTCGGAGGTGAAGAATCTATTGGACAAGCTCGTGGTGCTGAAGCTAAATGGAGGCTTGGGAACAACTATGGGCTGCACTGGTCCTAAGTATGCCTATGCCTAGTTGAGATATGACTATTTGTTTTTAGATATCAGGGGATTTTAATCGAGACTTAGGAGTGGGATCATATATATGATATTTATTGACTGTTAACATTTAGTTTTTCTAAATTGATTATGATCTAAAAGATATACTGTTAATGCATGTAGAGTACTGTGTATGACACTTTGATTGAAAACACATCTGTTATCTGTGTGTCTCCTTTTACAAAGTAAAATAAAATGTGAGTTTCGACTTGTTGAAAAGTAATTAATTGACCTGTAAATCAAATGCATCTGTATATGTATATGTATCTAAGTGTTAATTGACCTGTAAATCAAAACGAAAGTTCCTGAAGGATAATAATCTTAAACCATCATTTCTGACTAGCTGTATATGTATCTAAGTGTTAATTGACCTGTAAATCAAATGCAGATCTGTCATTGAAGTTCGTGATGGGTTGACATTTCTAGATTTAATTGTCATCCAAATTGAGGTTATTCCCGAGTCCTGTTTTTACATGGTTTTTATGTTTCCCCCACTTGTTTGAACTTTCCGCTGATGAATTCATTCAACACTCATGATGTAGAATCTCAATTCCAAATACGGAAGCAATGTTCCTTTGCTTTTGATGAATTCATTCAACACTCATGATGACACTCAAAAGGTACTTGCTCCGTATTTCTTATTTATCCCCTTTGCTAAGTAGGCATTATATTCTGAATTTGCTTGAAAACTAACAATTTCACTTATGTAGATTATTGAAAAATACCAAAATTCAAATATCGAGATTCATACTTTTAACCAGGTTTGTAACTGTGATTTCTTCTATATTATGGATTTTCTGGACTTTGATATTTAATTTTTTGTTTCAATATTTGTTGCACTATTACTTATTTATGCAGAGCCAGTATCCTCGATTGGTTGTTGAGGACTTTGTGCCATTGCCTTCCAAAGGGCGCACTGACAAGGACGGATGGTATGTATGTATGACTACATTTTTACATTTATTCTTGATCATATTATTGCATCAATTTCACAACTTTCACAAGATTTGATTTATGTCTTTCTTCTGTTTTTCTGAATTAGGACTGCTATTGGATATTTTAGATGTAAATATAAGCTATAAAATTATTTGAGCAAATTAATTTTATCTTAGAGTGCCTAGAGTACGTGGTCTGCATGCATTGGAGTGTCATTGGTGACATGAAAATTTCTTCCATGCTGAATGTTTTCCTTATCTCCTGACTAATCACGTGTCCTATGAATGGATTTGTACTTAATATTTGCTCTTCACTCTGGTTGTCACTGCAACTATATTCTTTTTTCAAATAGGTATCTTAACATGGCATTGTTCATATTTTGATGGATTGCTTGCTTAACCTCTCACATGTGTTGTCTTTGTCTCCAAGCATCAGAGGAGTAAATAGTAAACTATTATAAAATCTCTCATTTTGAAAAGAAGCATTTCTGATAGCAGAAAAACCTGGGATAAATTCGTATACCACTGGTACCAAGAAGAAGAACAAGGTTTAATATTAATAATTGAAAACTAAATATATAAAGGTTTATCTTGTAACTCTGTTTTCTGACGTAACTTGTATATTTCATAAGCTTTTATCTTGTTGGCTAAATTCTAAGGAGTCATAGAAGCTTCATCTCCACAATTAATATTTAGAAATATCGTCAGATCCTTTTTATTCCTCATTCCACCTTTTGTATAATTAACTCGTTATTGACACTGAACTCCTGTCACTTTTAGCAACCCTGTACCTTTCGAGGTTAATCCAACCGAGTTTATCTTTTCTGATATGCATCACTTGTATCCACCACTTAAACCTCATATATCAACCGTCTTGAAGATAATTGTTCAGAATGTATTAACTTTTCTTCCTTGGAGGAATTTTGGTATTTTGTAAAGACTGTTTTCCTCAAACATTTTGTGCCAGAGCTTTCCATGAGGGTGAGGTTTTGCTAGGGTAAACCCAAATACATATAGTAGGATACTATTAGTCAGAGATTAATATATGCTGTATGTCATTTAAAATATAAAATAATCATGTTAATATGTCTTAGACCAGAGTACTGCTATATTTGGTTATGTTGGAAGTGATACCCATGATTTATGGTTGTTTTGAAATTGAAAGTGTTCAAGGTAGCAAATTAACATTGAGCTAATCAGAAAATAGAGTATATTTTTGGCTTATGAGTAATTCTTATGTATAGGTACCCTCCTGGCCATGGTGATGTCTTCCCATCATTATCGAACAGTGGCAAACTTGATGCACTGTTGTCCCAGGTTGATCCTAGAGCTAAACTTGTTTCTAGTTGGTCTGTTTTTATTTATTTTTCATAATTATTATCATTACTATATTTTCATTTTCCTTTTGTTCTTACAGGGTAAAGAGTATGTGTTTGTTGCCAATTCGGATAACTTGGGAGCTATAGTTGACTTGAGTATCCTTATTTTTCATTGGTTCTTTCTGTTTTGTTTTTAATTATTTTATACTACATCACATACTATTTATACATAAAAATAGTTTCTTTGGTGCTATCAGTGTACTTGACTCATTGATGTAGAAATCTTACATCATTTGATCCAGAACAAGAATGAATACTGTATGGAGGTAAGGAAAGATGATTTTTATCTTGTAACTTATATTTTCAGACTTTACATCTTTTCATTTTTTTTTCTAATGCAGGTGACTCCCAAAACATTGGCTGATGTCAAGGGTGGCACTTTGATTTCTTACGAAGGAAGAGTTCAGGCATGTAATCTTACTGTTTTTATTTTTTGACACCCATGGTTTCATCTGGTTATTTCTGACTCTAGCTATAGAAAAAAAAAAAATTCAAGTCTCTCTTTGTAAACTTGCTTTTGTTGTGATATATTCTTTCCGTAATTTATATCTGAACGAAATAAAAAAAATAAAAAAATCCATCCAGAGTTCATCAGTGACGGTACTCTCTACCTCCTTTTGGTTTAATGAGAAAATAAAAATCTATTGAAATCTCAAGCATTTGAGTGATATTTATCTTTGATTCTTTTGTGCAGCTCCTGGAAATCGCCCAAGTCCCAGATGAACATGTAAGCCACTAAATATGTCTCTTCTTCTTGGTTCATCTCCGTCTTCCCAGGATAGGCAATTGTTTTAGGAAATTATTTAGTTATGTTACGTAAATATAAAGCTATGAAGAATATGCATAGTGATTAAGCATTAATACATTTGCTGAGATTGGATTGGCCTGTGTGATTTTAACTATGTTGTGGTGTAACAAATGATTATTAAGCTTAACTGATGTTGATATATTGATTGTTTGACTGGAGATGTAACATCAATGGATACACCTTTTTAATAAGAAAGCGAAAAAAAAAATAGAAACCACGATTCTTTTTGTTATTTTCATTGAAGTCTCACAAGATTTCCTCTGTGGAAAGTATTTGAAGGATAAAGATGATAAACTAGTTGTTTTATGGCAATATATATTAGTAGCCATTACTTTGGTTGATATAAGGAGTTGATATCTCTGTGCAATTGCACTACATCTTTTACTTTACAAGCAGTTGATAGTTGTCAATGATAAGTAGTTGTGAACTGTAATTTGAAGCTGCTAACATTTTTTTTTTTTATAAAAAATTATCCAAAATCCACATTGATGATATAATGTTTATAGTTAAGTGACAACAAATTCCTTGCTTTTGCAATTCTTTTGACACGATTTATGGTAGCTGGGACGTGTGGTAAATAATGATGTTAAGCCTTAACTTAGGCGGAGACTAGAAATGATATTTGCCAATTATCCCATTCAAATGTATTTCTGTCTTCAATGCAGGTCAATGAATTCAAGTCAATAGAGAAGTTCAAAATTTTCAACACAAATAATTTGTAAGTTTTACTGGTTAGTGCCCTTGTTTTTTTAGATAATATATACTCATGCATATAAGTTTGACTATAATCTACAGGTGGGTGAACTTAAATGCAGTTAAAAGGCTTGTTGAAGCTGATGCTCTTAAGATGGAAATTATTCCTAACCCAAAGGTTCAAATTTGTTATTTTTCAAGTGATAACCTGTCTTTCCTTCTTTCGGATGTTCTATCGTAGGGCTAGTTGTTTGGCACTTGATATTCGTTGGGAAATTGCTGACTAACTAAATCTGTGGACTTGTAGGAAGTCGACGGAATAAAAGTTCTTCAGTTGGAAACTGCAGCTGGTGCAGCAATAAGGGTACTCGGTGTCTATTAATATAGTAATGAAGTCTTCTTTACTATAAGTTTCTTCAAGCGCTAATATATTCACATCGTTTCTAACAGTTCTTTGACAA
Source organism: Sphenostylis stenocarpa (assembly GCA_963425845.1). NCBI lineage: Eukaryota > Viridiplantae > Streptophyta > Magnoliopsida > Fabales > Fabaceae > Sphenostylis > Sphenostylis stenocarpa. Next base: position 3,495,364 of record OY731405.1, on the reverse strand, counting down.
GGCTATTGGTATTAATGTTCCTCGATCACGATTCCTTCCAGTGAAGGCAACTTCAGATTTACTTCTTGTCCAGGTTATACACTTTTCCGCTGCAAGACAAACAGCCTTGCTTGGATATTTGAGTCTTCTACTGACATAAGTAGTTCTTTGTTTCAGTCTGACCTCTACACCTTGGAAGATGGATTTGTCACACGAAACAAAGCTAGGGCAAATCCTGAAAACCCTTCTATTGAACTGGGACCAGAATTTAAGAAGGTTAAGATTGATATTACGTATTACTTTGTGTTAGAGGGTAACCATAATACTAAATTTCTTAGTCTCCTCCACAGGTTAGCAACTTCTTGGGCCGCTTTAAGTCAATTCCTAGTATTGTTGAGCTTGACAGTCTAAAAGTTGCTGGCGATGTATGGTTTGGAGCTGGTGTTATCCTCAAGGTATTGGATTTAATCCTTTGTTCTTGTGCTTTAGCGTTGTGTCTAATTTTAAGGGTGAAACTGATGTTAATAATTCAAATATCAAACTTAAGAGTTTTAGAATTGAATATTGATAAAATTATATTAAATTTCTGCCCTAAAATATAATTTTGTTACATTATGAATGAGAGAATTGTATACTGTTATGATTAATACAATAAATCGTCATATAAGTTCCTCTTGTTATGATTAATGTTAAACTTGTATTTTATAAAGATAAAACTTAGATAGGACCTTACATGCTAAAGGTGAGCAATATCTCTGGATGAGGTGACTTAAAGGATTTTGTTATGGTACTTCCATAAGTACATGCAAAAGCCTCACATTATACATCTCGCTGTGAGACATTTTCAAGATAAAAATATGACGGAGTCACACATCGTACAATTGGAATATTAATTAAAATTCTGTTTTTAAAGTTCTCTAATTTTTTAAGTAAATTGAAATCTCACCCAAAAAATAAATATTTAATGGTTGAACTTAATTTTAGTCCCTATAGCTCCCACTGTTTTGGGTGGTTCAGTGCTGGTTTTTGGTACCTATAACATTGAGTTCTTAGTCCCTATGATTTATCTCATTCGATTTTTGTTACTAAACGCTATATTATTCAATTGTTTCTTTTTCTGTGCCTATGAAGAAATTGATCCTGAGTTTCCTATCCTCTTTTTCATGCCTCCAATCTAACTTATCGAGATAAAAGCTTGTCCAAACTAACTCAGTCCAAAACTATTTTAGGAAGATTCTCAGTTTATATATGATTACCAGTAAACTTGTTTTGGATTCCAAAAAGGTTAAAAATACCTTTTTGGTTCTTATCTTGTTCTTTTTAGTTTCAGTTTAGTTGCTTTGCTCCCTTCCATTTTTCTCATGAATGAAATTAGTTTTTTGTCTGTTTGGCACGTCAACACTATTATTAACTTTGGTTGACATGACACATTTATATTATATGATGGTGTTATTGTGGACAGAGGCGGAGTCAAAGCTTCAAGTCAAGGAGGCAAAAAATAAAATATGTTTATATTTTTTTTTAACAATAAAATGAAAACCACAAATCATATATTAATAGTAACAAGTTAGTTAGTGCCATAAACTAGTAGAAGAGCACCAACTTGACCAAATTAAGGAAAGCGCGAATTTGGTTTAAAAGAGAGTATACACCGACTAAACTAAAACTAAAAAAGTAAGAAGAGGGACCAAAAGAGTCATTTAATCAAAATAATACTATTTTGTTTTCTGATGTCGTTTTGTGGTGCCATAACAGGGAAAAGTCAGTATCGTAGCAAAGCCTGATGTAAAGCTGGAAATTCCCGACGGTGCTGTCATTGCGGACAAGGTAATTTAACTATATATGGATTTTATTTGTGAGCGTGAGGTCAATTTCTTCTAGGTCTAAAGATCGATTTGTTATATGCAGGAAATTAACGGCCCAGAGGACCTGTGAGGAAGCTAAATAAGCTTTAGAAGTACCAGACTGTATTCCTTCTTTACAGTCTGGTGTTATTTTACTTACTAGTACTCCCCCAAGTTTGATAGGAAAAGAAAATAAGTTGTTTTTTGTTGAGAGGGTGTCTCGTTATGGACCTTTGTTCGTTGTCTTGTGATTATTCTGTTTGGAACTGAGAATTTGACAATGTTGGTCATGAGTTCTTCCATGCCAATTTTTGTATAATAACGTTTTTCCATTACCATAAATATTAAGAAGTTATGTAATTGAGGCTTCACTGAAAAATATCGTCAATTGTTTTGTCTCCTGTCGAAAAATCAACAATACAAACAATGTGTTGAAGTGCAACAGCGCGCCAATGAAAACGACATGTAAAATTCCTGTGTATTTTATTACCTAGCACAAGAAGGGGCATTGTAATAACACAGTAAACAATGAACATGCAATATTATTTCAAGGGTAAGCAGAAGAATCGGCACTTACAAAATACAATTATTAAATCAATTACGTTAAACGATATCAGACTTTAAACTACATTATATCATTTTATTTTCTATTACGAAGTATACAAATATTTTTAATCTACACTACTCGAAAATGAGATTATTTTTGTAAATTTTTATAAAAATTTGCAAAATATATATTTCTTATTAATTTAAATAATTTTTTACAATAAAATTTGCAGAAAATGATTAACATATATTGGTTATTGCAGTTTAATAATAATAATTATTATCAAATAATTAATCAGTTTTAGGGTTAAATGTTTTCAGTTTAATTATGATTATTGTTTTTATTCCTCATGATAATAAAAGAATTCTAGAATGTTAGGAAGTTAAAATTACATGCAAATGAAAACAAATGGAAAACAAAGCAATGGATTCTACCTCTGATGAAAAAAATAGTAATCTCATACCGTTCTTGCGTTGATAGCAAATATTGTTTTCAGCCCACCTGCAATAAGGCAACTGAACATGGAACAGAAATCGTGATTAAAGTCCATAAGACTGTATCAGCTAACTTTCATGTCTAATTGCCTTATGCATGCTGGGCTAGTAACCAATATTTGAGAAAAAGAAAATGATATCAAATCTCTTCCTCACACTCAACATTTCATTACATGTAATCGAAGAGCCAATAGGTTTATACAGGCTTTTAGAAGAGTAAGCTTCTTCTCAATGAAGACAAGAAACATTGAAAAGCAAGGTCAATTTATAAAGGAACTTGTGTGGACCTTCAACTCCATCACTTAAAGTGGTGTCATGGCTAATAAATAAAGTCATGATAAAACATTTAAAGTTATTAATTTTATTTTTCTTCTCCTGAAAAGCTATTATTGTTTATTATTTAATGATTTGAGTTCTTTTTTAAATCATTAATTGACTTCCTTTAACATAACCACTCATTTAATATACTAATCTTTATTTTAAAAGTTATAAGGGCAATTAATTTGGCTAAGTGTAACAGATAGCGAGAATCAATGTATTTTATTTTAATAAATATATATTCATAGAGTGTTCATTTTAATGTTTTAAATATAAATAAAAAATACATGAAAAGTTAACATTAAATAAATATAGAGAAGAGGGGTTAAGTTACTCCAAGACTAACTTTTTTAAAATATTTTTTATTTTTATAATTTATTTTTTTAAGTCAAATGATTTCAATAAGTAATTAGTTTTAGTTTTAAGAAAATAGATAGCAAGAATAAAGAGTAACTATTTTATAATTAGTTTTCAGAAATGGATGATAAAGATAGTTAATTTCTTTAAATAATTACAATTAATTTGAATTAATTATTTGGTGGGGGTTACATTAATAATAAACTGTTATTTATAATCTATTGTTTGAAACCATTTTTTCTGTCTTGCAAGCTTGCACAAATTGAGTTTTATCAGTTACATATTTTTAATTAATTATTTGTGACTATTTAAAATATTTATCTACTATCCATCATGGGCACACCTTCGTAGAACTTCTTTTATCCCAATAAAATAGTAACTATACTTTTAAGGGAGCGAATTCATATGATAAATATATAAAATAATTATTTTATAAAGAATAGTATTAATTTTCATTTCATAGAATAACAAATGTTTAGATAAATTTAATATATGGTAATTATAAAATTATTGGGTCATATAAGTTTGTAAAATTTGGGTTAAAGCTAATGCAATAAAAAGAAGCCCGAAAATGCATTGGAGTGTAAAAACAAATATTGGTAGAGAAATTATTTATTTACTAAAGATAGAAAATGGATATAAATACTTTTTCTATCTAGTACAACTCCTGATGTATATTTATAAACATTTTATGCTCTGAATTTGTATATTTGTGGTATAGTATATTTATTTATTTATTAACTACTTTGCATTCAAGTAATTTTTTTTCCTTCTTCTTTTAATATGGTTTACTTCATAGATGGTATCATCAAGATTACGTAGTCTTAGACAACAAGAGCACAAAACTGCTGTCATTTGAGAAAACAAAAAATAGTACATTTAAGTAATAATTAAATATTATTTTCATAACATAATATGTAGACCTCATTGCAAACTTATTTTCTGCAATTATTTAATGAAATTATTCTTCGAGACAGCGAGAAAAAAGTGTTTTTTTAATAAAATAATATGCAATCTATATCTGTTTTTTTTTATTATTATTAAGATGATTAGTTATAAAAAAATATTTTTCTATTTATTTTAAGAATTCACTCCCTCGAATTTTATAGGCAACAAATAATTATTTTTCAGCAATATATATATGTGAAGGCGAGTTATAGGAGAAAGATATTTTAAACAATCATAATTAATTAATCAATTAGAAATGATAAATAAAGTTCAATAAATTAACCTTAACTTGAACATGAAAAATTGTTGATATTTTGGAATAAATTGTAATGTTTATCGTTTATTTTTATATTGATTAAGAGTGTTAATTAAGTTCATTAATATTTAAAAAAAAATAAGTTTATTTAATGTTCTTGATGTAGGAAAATATTTTTTTAAAACTAGTATTAAATTATATTATTCGGGCGATATATAGGTTTAAATATAAAAATAAATACTTTTAGAATAATAGCATTGAACTAAGTTAAAATGGTCGATTTTTTAAAAACTTAAATTTTCTAAAATGGTTAAACTTTTTTACATATTCCTGTTATAAAATTTGTATTTTTTATTATTTATTTATTTATTTATTTATTTATTATTATTATTATTATTATTATTATTATTATTATTATTATTATTATTATTATTATTATTATTATTATTATTATTATATTTGATATGTTAGAGGTGATTATAGAAATGTTAACTTAGTTGAGATGTGTAACGTTTTCATTAATATTTTTACACATTCATTTTTGCTAAAATAATATTCACTAAATATAATTTTTTTTACTTATATTTGATATTAAAGAAAACATGCTTATAAGGTATTTTAATTTAACTTTTTAACACTAATACGCAGTACTAGTTAACATCAAATAAGTATATTATTGTTTTGGTCTATTAGAAATGGTTACTAATTAATATATATATATATATATATATATATATATATATATATATATTGTTTTATTTATTTAAATAATTGCAAACAGTTAATGATGTGCAATAACTGTGTTTGAATTGAATTATCTGTAGGGATGATGACAAAAACCAATTATTATTATAAGCTATATTATATTGAAATAAATTGTAATGTTTAAATATGTTAGATAATAAAATATTTCAAGATAATTCATTTCTTTTTATCTATTTAATATAATTAAGTTTTATACTTTAAACGAACAAAAATTATACTGATACGGAGCTTGGACATTGACAATGGCAATAGAGTTAGGGTTTATTTTTCTCTGAAATTCAGGTAAAATTCAATGATTATATTTACGTGTGTTACTTTCCGGAATAAGAGTGTTTTTATTTTATTTTTACAAAAAAATAATGAATAAATAATGAAATTGGTATATTTAGTAGCAAACAGTGGTGAGAATAAGGTTAAACCAATTTAACAATAAGTTTGTTTGGTAGGAGTAGGAGTAGGAGACCGATTAGCACAAACTCATAGAGGCCCAACACATAGAGAAGATAAGGGGTGTGAGATTATATATTTGATTTTTAAACTAAATATTAATCCACGTAAAAAAAGAAAATTTGTGTAGTTTGAAATATAATAATTAGAGTTTATTTGATTCAGTTTTTTATTTAGTTTTTTAAAAAAGTTTTAGAAATAACTTAAAAGAATTTTTGTATTTAATAAATTGAAAAAAGAAACTCATTTAATAATTATAATTTTTTTTTTGTAGGAAAGAGTATGACATTGAAAGTTATAAAATGTGAAAGAACATTTAAAAAATATATTTTATTATTTTTTTTTATATCTAATTTTTAAAAATTGAATAACAAAAATAATTCTTAAAAAGAATAACAAAATAATTACTATATGAGTAATTGGTTTTTAAAATTAAAATATATTTTTTTAAAAATAAAATATTGACGTTGAATTTGGATTAAAGATTGGAGGTAATAGAATATATATATATATATATATATATATATATATATATATATATATATATATATATATATATGTATGTATGATGAGAGAGAGAGAGAGAGAGAGAGAGAGAGAGAAATAAAATAAAATAAGGAGAATGATTATGAAAAATAAAATTGATTTGATTAATTAAAATACTATTGTATTCATTTCAATTAAATATATTTATTATATTAATGTTTTTTATTTAATTATTATTATAATAAGTTTTATAAAATATTAAAAAGTTAAGACATAATACCTTAAAGAAGAAAGATAACAAAGAAATTGTTGATCGATGCATTGTTTTATTTAACTTAAAAATAATAATAACATACTTCTTATATAATTTAAATCTATAGACCACGAGTTAAATATGTTAAATAAAATGACTTAATTTAATTTAATTTTTATTATAATTTAACTTATTTACAAAATTTTAAGTAAATCCGTATATTCATACTCATTTTCACAATTCTAATAAATATAAAGAAGATAATAATATCTTATTTTAGAATAATAGAAGTATTAAATTAGGTTGATAACCTAAATGACATGTGAAAAATCGATAAAATTTTTTTATAATAAAATTAAAAATCTCTAAAAACTATATAGGCGTGCTAATAAGGATTTACAATATGTTGATTTTAGATGAAAGCAAAATTAAGAAACAACATACTCACCAAATATATACAATAAAATATTATATATAAACATATTTAATATAATTTTTCAAAAATCTTTTAGTCTATTAAATGTTTTCTGAAAAATAATAAGTGGAGGATAATTTTCTGAAAAATAGTAGCATACAGTAATTTAATGGTTTGATTACAATTTGTTTTAAATAAATAACTAACATAAAGAGTGTTCTTACAAAAAAAATGATGACGAGGATATAGTACATAAAAAAGGTATCATATGACCGTGTCTTGCCCATTCTCAATCAATTCTGTGTCTGATTTTTGTAAACTACCAAACAAACCAATCCAAGAGCCTCCACCTAAATAAAAAATATTTCTTTCTCTCTCTCAATATTCAAGAGAGATAACCCTAAAGAAACCAATAAACATTATGACTTATTCACTTTACGATAATTATCTATTTGGGTCGTTCAAACTTTAAATAAAATAAAAACTTATCCTCTTGTTTATGCATTCATTCACAAAATTCATGTATACAAAAGTTAAATTAAAACGCATACTTTACATATTATGTAATCATTGGCCATAATTCTTTTACTATGATTGACTTTCACCATCAACAACAACACTTGTTTAATTATTTAATCCAGTTTTCTATTAGGTTAAATAATTACACTACAATGTATTTAAGTTAGTGATTGCTGAAATTTATTATGTTTTATAAGGACTTAAAGCATCCTTGATTTTCTTAATTAAGTTTAAATAATTATTTATATTTTATTGATATTATAATCATTTTAGCGAATAAACTATTAATTTAGTTATTTAAGTGTCATCTCTTGTTCCTATATGTCTCTAAAATATCAACAATTATTTTAGATAAATTGTGAATAATCACTTTGTTAGATGTATTCATATAGATTTCAGTGAGTATTAATTATCCGCGAAATTAATAAATATTTTGTTAATATTATGATTATCAAAATAAAAATTATAATGTAATAAAACAAAACTATATAAGAAAATCCCTTGTGTGTTGATATCCATAATTTTTTCATTAGATTGGTATGTTTTGCTAATGTCTGGGACCAATTTGAATATTTTTCCAATACTTCATAAATTATTAAAGTTTGTATGAGGATAAAGATAATCTAGTTACGATTTTTTTCTTTCTTAAATGCAAATATAAATACGGATGTTCTGACAATATACCTAACTTTTATTTATTGTTACTTCTAAGAATAAAAAAATTAAAAATCATACTTCGTTTCACTGAATGTATAGAATTTTGTTGAACGTTTATTGTGTATAACAATCATACTATTTTAGGAAAAATTAAAAGAGATGAGATTAATTTAAAAGAGGTCTCTCACGAGAGAAAAACTTATAAATATAATGTTCTTGGAAAAAAGTTTTTAAATATGTTATCACCCAAACTAAATATTTTAATTTATATTCATTATCATTATTTGTTGCATACACTATTATTGTTATTATTATTATTCTCCATGATATCTAAAAAGCATTAGACGTGAGATATTATAATTTGACCATTGACATTTGAAACGGGACGGGACAAATGAAAGAGTTGTTGTGTAGTTCTTGACGTCATCATGCCTACTTTTAAAAGTACTATTTGCATTAGGTGAAATTATAACCTAATTTCAAATTTGAATAAACTATACTGTTTAAACTGTAATATTTAATGTTGACTAAGTTGGTTTGAGCAAAAGAAAATAAATAATTAAATTAAAAATAATAATTTTAATATATAAGTTTAATTTTACTCAAAATCAACACAATCATATGTAATATATATGTAATTATAAGGTCAACGTGTCGGTATTAGAGGTGGGAAATTATTGAATGTTAACGGTATACTTTTAAAAATTTGAAGTTCCAGAAGAATAACGTTAGTCATTTTCCTTGTATTTTAAATGAATAAGTCTGAAAACATTGGTGGGCCTTATAATTAATTTCAATTTTATAGATTATTAGTCATAATAAGTTAAAATAAAAAAATAAAAAGCAAAGTATTAACATAATTTTAAATTGTTTTTAAAAAATGAAATAGAAAATGATTGAATGATTTTGTTGGGCGTTAGGTAAGATGAGAGGCAGCTGAATCGTGACTCTGCCAACCTCACTGACTGACAAATGGTAAGAGCATGTCGTGGACTTTTGGCACAGCAAATTAAAATATATTTATATCAACCTTATCTCGTTCGCACTCTTGTCCCTTTTATTTACAATTTTGCCATCCAAGAGGGAGATACTTACATGGCCTCCATTTTATTTTATTTTTATTTTTTTTAAATGCACAATGACAATTCTGTTGGTGGCACTGTGCGTTTAGTTGTATGTATTTTTTTATTCAATTTTAATAATATTCAAAATACTGTTATTATTTAAATTGGTTTTGAATTTACCATTTTACTCATTCGTTGTAAACTCTAACATTGATATAACTCCCATGTGATTGTAAACTTGAATATCGGTGTATAATTTTTTAATTAGGAGAGTATCTAGAACTGATATTGTACCATGATTCAAAATAATGAGATTCGCTTGATTGAAATTTTTGTCGAAATTTACAAGATCCATAATTCGAGTCAATCACTACATATATCATCATTTTTTATCTCATTAATTAAGAATAATAATAGATAAATTTTTATCTATCCATATAAAAAATTATAATAATACTTTTAATTTAATTTTTTTAAATATTAAATTATAATTTTTTTTATTTATAAATTATTTAACTTTTTTATTTTTTAATATAAAACTTTAATTTGTATTTAAATTCTCAACACACTCTTATATTAATTTTAACTTTACCAATCATTACATTTAAAATTTATACTAAATATATGATTATTATTACAACAAACAATTTTAATAATGGTTAAAATTGATTTACCACACCAATTACAAACCTATTATTAACTATATTTATGATCATATTATTCATTGAATTCTTGTGTCAAACATGTTTATTATTTATAACAATCATTATAGTACTAATTGTCATTATAGTTTTTTTAATAAGCAAACTGTTTTGGGATCAATCTCATTACGTGTATACTCAATTCAGCCCAGCACAGTACAAATATTACTCATATTTACAATAACTACTACATAGTATTAGTTTTATTAAAATCTGGCACAAAGTTATTATAAATATCTACAAGAATAATTAGTCATTTACTTTAAATGTACAAAAATAATTAATCAATTATCCTAAATGTACAAAAATAATTAGTTAACTTACTAAAAAAATAATCAATTTTAATATGGGTTATTTTTTATCTTACTGGAGGTTTAATTCCCTGGTAAGTATGTTACTCGCTATTTTTAAAACCATAGTATAAAACAACGTGATTAAGTGATTCTCGACGATTTCTAGAAACTCCGAAAAATTATACAACTTACCTGTGGTTTAGTAACCACCATTAGTTCGCGACGGTTTATAACCCCTGATAATTAGTCGCGGTTTGTAACCGTTGTTACTTAGTGGCGGTTTTAAACCCCTACTAATTAACCGTGGTTTGTAATCGTATGTGGTTTGTAAAAGAACTTCTCCCATTTAGTAGCGGTTTGAAACTGTTGTTAATACTGACATTTGAATCATTATTATTCTTATATTACCCATTCTTATATTTCCCCTGTTAATCAAAGTATACCTTAATTCTTCATTGAATAAATTTATATTCTTGACATCAATATATTCATAAAATAAATATAATTGTTAAACATTATTTCTTCATTGAATTAAAATCAAATTAATATTCTAGACATCACTTAATTCATAAACAAAATTCAGCAATACAAAAATTAAACAATATCTTTGTTTGACGTTTAACATTTTAACGGAAAAATAACCAACAACAATATTTAAAAAGCCAACAATGTTAGAAACACTCTTTAACTTTCTTCTTGATTTGTATCTTCATGAGGAATACTTCCTTGATCAAATACCTACAATATAAAAAAAATAAAAGTGAGTAGTAATGAAGTTATAAAAAAAATATTTGATGAATTTTCAATTATTACCAGTGATGCTTGGAACATGGTAAATTGTAAAGATAGTTGACCCTGAAAATTCTGCAGTAGAAATGTTATCATCGTTTTCATTTCATTGACTTGTGATGTCAATGAAGTAACCTAAAATAAAATGAACTTGAAATAACATCATTGACAACCTAAACAATATTGAAAGTGTATGTACAACTCTTGTAACACCCTAATTTTTTACATATAGTATTTTAATGTATAAAACAAACTCTATAATAAGACATTTTTATTTTTCTTGTGCATAAATTTAGTTGAATTTTATTATATATGCAACATTAATCTATTGACATTTATATGAAGCCCAAGTCGATTGTGTTATTAATTAGTAGTAAGGAAGTTTAACCCAAGACCAATTAAAGAGTGAAACCCACTGTTACAACCCACATTTAATTATATTCATGAATGTTTACTACATAAGAAAAATTTGCTAAAAGTCATATAAAAACAATTAATGATTTTGTGTCCCTTCTTCGTAGAAGCTTAAAGAAGGTTTTTAAATCAGTACAATCTGAACTGGTTATAAAACTAAGTAGCAAACCTACTTAGTTATAAAATTGATGAGTGATATAGTCCTACTTATGAAATTAAAAACTAAAATAATTAAACAATAAGTATCAGCCCTTCTTTGTTACACAAATTGTTTACACATGGAATTAAACACTAAGTAACAAACCTACTTAGTTATAAAATTTAAGAGTGAAAGAATAAAACACTAAGTACCAAACTTACATAGTTATAAAATTAAACTGGTTTTAAACTAGTTAGGAAAACGATTACAAAAAATTATTTTAAAAACTAAACAGTAATAATAAGTAAATAAGTAAAGAAAAACACGTAAGTATAACATGGGTAAATAAGTAAATAAGAAGAGGCTGACATCTAAAGAACAAAATTTATGGTGACTTAATATTTTAACTATATAAACTATAACTAATAAAATCCTACATAATTAAAACATATACAATATATAAATCTGAGCTATAATTTATTGATGTGTGTGAAAAAAACAAACTGATCAATTAGCTAGGTATAAAATGGTAGTTGGAGCTTGTCAAACATCTAATATTCAGTCCATATATAACAAACGAGTGAGGGAGAAACTACTCCTTCACCTTCAATTCCCAATATTACCCCTAGATGAAGAACTAATCGAACACTAAATAAAAAAGAAAATAATAATTTTCATAATAAATTGAAAAGGAAACTAGACTTTGAGCCTATTTGAATAAATTTCTCCATAAACACTACACAAAAAGAAAAATAAAATAAGTTACACCATAATGTAAAATTAAATATTAAATAATAATAAAAATTGTGTATAAGTTCATTTGTATAAGTCTTCTCATTTTAACTTCCCCAAAAACTAACTTTTAATCTATATATAAGCTAATTTTAGCTAATGAAGAATTTTATTTCATTTTTCTTTCTTTTTATTTCCTCCTATAACTAGTTATGAAAAATTTGTCCAAATAGAACCTTTATCAATTAAAAACACACTCCAACCAACTACCTATCTAAATTTAGTTATCAATACATGTTTGCCTATATTTTTTTATATATCCTTTATGCATCAGATATGGAGATTTCTCATCCTCTACTGTTATACTCAAAAGAAACTTTACCTTTTCAAAAGAAACACTCTCTCTTAAAGTAGAAAGATTGGTCACCCCATATGAAGTTAAACCACCAACACAAGTAGGATCAATTTCAGCTAATGCTCGTAATGCCAAAGCAGCCTCAATTCGGACCTAACAACCTGCATATTTAGAACAGATATGACAGAGACAAGAAATAAAAGTCATAATACAAGAACTATGATGTGATTCCATATTTATCACAAACAAAATTTTCAAGCAAAAGGTTTGTGAATTGGATAAAGCCATGTAGTGACTAATTATACTCACTTATTACTAGCATGCATGCTTGTAACTCCAACAATTGAATAATTATCAACAGTCAAGGGGATAGTCATAACAATACATTTTTTACAATGTGGCATTAAAATTTACACTTAGCTGCACATGTAGTAAATTAATTTTATTTATATCTCTAATAAACACACATCACAAAAACTGATAGAGCTTAAAGCATATAAAAGGAACACAACAGGTGAACTCCTCACAACTATATGCTTAAATTTGATTATTATATCCTGATAATGTAACCAATATATATCATAAATTAAACAATTGATCAAAGAAGTTTCAATAGGATGTATACAAGTAATCTTTTTTTTATACATCACTCAAAGAAGTTGTTACATTTATCTCCACTAACTATCATCCTAACTGAATTTTATTTATCTTATCTCCTTTTATATCCTCAAAGAAAATATTTACAAGACCAAATCACTTATATTTTTAATTATTTCATCCCACCCCAAAGAACATATGATGTGATAAACTTAAAATTAGTATTCAATCAAAATGAACAACGATATTAATGTATAAAAAATAAAAAATTATATTTATGTAAAATACGTTTTCAGTAACTTACTAGTTTTGAAGAATGTGACATGCTGCAACTATAGTGTTGTCAAAAATTTCCTTACACTACAAGAAAATCGCATATATTTCGACGGATTTTTACCAGCGGATTTGTAGCCGTTGAAATTGAGTCATTACCGATGAATATAAAACATTTGTAGAATTTGATCTTACCAAACGGATATATCCATCGGTAAATTAACAATTAATTACAGACGAATATTTCAGTCGGTAATTTCATCGATAAATTAACAATTATCTACCAATCGAATATTTTCTTCGGTAAACCCATCAACAAATTAACAATTAGTTATCGACATATATATCCGATCAGTAAAATTATATAATAATTACTTAATATATTCTAATAAATTAATTATTCACCTAATTAAAAATTTAAATATTTTTTTATTTAATAATTTAATTTAATCATAATTAGATTAATTTATAATAATTTATTAAATTAAATAATTTTAAAAAAATAAATATTTTATTATATATAAATATATCAAAATATATAAATATATCAAAATATATAAATATATAAATATATTTTTATTTATATATTTACATGGATAAACATTTATTTGTATATAAATATAATTTATTTGTAAATTATTATCAAAAAATTCTAATAGCTTAGTGGTTGGAGTATCAACCTCCAACTCTAAGGTATTGGATTTGAATTTCTCCAATAAATAATAAAAATATTACCAACGAATTTCTATCCGTTGGTGATTTCGTAAAACATTTACCGACAACCCAATTTCTGATGGATTTTTGGTCGTCAAAATTCCGCCGGTAATATCTATTTACCGATGGATTTTTGTTATTACTGACGAAGTTTTACCGTCGGTATTTTCAGTATTTCTTGTAGTGTTAAATTTAAACAGAACTGCACAAACAATAATTAAAATAAGTACACCTTGAATGATGCAAAGACTAATTGAGAAGGAAGGAGTGTACATAGTAGTGGAAAATAAATTTAAACAGAACTCCACAAACAATAATTAAAATAAGTACACCTTGAATGATGCAAAGGCTAATTGAGAAGGAAGGAGTGTACATAGTAGTGGAAAATAATGAAATTAAGTTGCAGTAGACAAAATAAGGAAGAAAGAGGAGAAAAATACTACACACTAGGGTTTGTTTGTTGTTCGAAGATGAGAGATGCATGGTTTAGGTGCTACGGTTTGCCGTCATTTCAAAAATGAGAGGTGTAAGGTAGAGACATAGATTGGGCCTCAGATTGGTTTGTGTGGTGACTCTTTGAGGTGCCAGGTTAGGAGGAAGACCACATGCTACAGTTGACTGCAGTTCGAAGATGAGAGACCGTTAGAGTTGGTTTCGATGTAGTGGAAAACAAGAGAGGGTTGCGTGAAGAAGAAGAGAAGACATTGTAGTTCAACGAATTCGAAGAAACGGGTGTAGGTTTAGAGAGAAGAAGAGACAAAGAGAACAACGATGATGAAAGTTTCGTGAAAGATTAAAGTTGTGCGAAATATATTTTACTCTTAATAGCGGTTTTTATATAAACTGCTATAAGTGAATTTTAAAAAATAAAATTAAATACGTTAACGGCGGTTTATTTTATAAACCGCCGGGAATTAAATGAGGTTACAAAACCGTGGTTAAATTTATACATTTTCGGAGGTTTTCATTACCACCATTAAGAACCCCTTGTTATAATCCAACATTTTTGTAGTGACTATTCTAATATTCAACCATAAAGTCATAATCATATACATAATGTTGTTTTAACAAAAACTTAATTATCTTAATGTTTAATCAAATTGATGAAATACGTTATATATGCGCATGAGTCTAATATATTCTATGACATTTGTATCCATTGGATATATGTCAATGAAAAACTGCTATATTTTAAATAATTTTTCATAAGTATAATTATAATTAATTTTTTGGTGCATAGTCATCTTTAAACAATATTTGTCTTATATGATCTCAACCTCTTTCTATTTTTACTTGAATAATGATTGTCATCTATCGTATCATACAATAACCACATTCATATTTTCCAATTTGTCCGTTACATTGTTTTTCATAATATAGAAATTAAATTAGTTTGTTAATAACAAAAATAAATATTTGAGATTCTATTCCAACACCACAAATCATGTTTTTTAGTTGATCATCCATGATTGAATAAACTAAATTATCAAATTCATTTACATATGACAAATATAATAATTTATTATGTCATGTTCAAATTATAAAATTAAAAAAAAACATCACATAAAAGATACTCCATAATTTTCTCAACATTTAATAATCTTCCATTAAGATAATCAACACACATAAACCTAAATTTTCCACCAACAAAACTAGTTGAAGTGTTCGTTGTGCAAAATAAAAATTATTTCATTCCTCTCTCATACTCATAAGTTACGCAAGCATAATTAATTAAACTTTTGTTTATTTTTAGATTATATAATGCATACCAACTATATAATTCAATCAACAATGCAATTTGACAAGATCGGACATCCTTGGATTCAACACAAATTCATTCAAAAAAATAAAATATCAATATCAACTATCACAATGCAAACAATCAATCGATTCATATATTAATCAAGTCATACAATTGCTTACTAAAGATTAATAATTAACTCTCACAATAGGGAAACAAGGGGCTACCACATACCATAACACAAGTTGTTTATAGACCACCAAACATAATATATACCACCAAGAGAGGAAGAAAGGTGGCAAGAGAAAAAGAGGCAACAAAAATAAGGAAGGAGAAAGGAGGAGCGAGGTGCAAGGAAGGAGAGACTTGAGTGACACAAATGAGAGAGGAGGAAGCATGATTGACAAAAAAAAAAAAAGATGAGCAGAAATAGGACATAAAAGATACGACAATAATTATTAATAATAATCAACGATGATTAATAAACACCTGTCATTAGTTATTATTATTAACATTCAACAACAAATATTTAATACAACTAATTGTATATTTTATATGATGTCGTTATTAAATAGTCATCGTTATATAATTATTAATATTTTTAAAGAATGATCTCTATTAATAAAATAAAACACATGTGTAATTAATATTCTATACAATTATTTACTATAATCAATAATTATTTTATAATAAATTATTATTACTTTTTAAATTTTCTCATTTACATTTCTTTATCGAATCCATATGTTTTTATATTATAAAGTTAAAAATATTTGATATTTTAGAGTTTTAAAGCTCATTTATACTAACCTTTTGATATTTTTCTAAAATGAGACAAGTATCCTTTTTACTTTTTAGAAAACATTAATCTCATATAAATATTACTAAAGAAGATAATATATGATCACCTCACTTAATGATATACATATTATTTTATTCAAATATATATTTTTTATATCATTAAAGAATATGAAAATATATGACTATCATCTTATTAAAATCATATAGTTTTTTTTTCACTTGATTACATAAATTAAGAAACATAGTATTATATACAAATAACAAGAAAAAAATAATATTTATATCAAAATTACAAAGAGCAAGATTGTCAAATGTCTTTCATTGATGAATTTTTTTCATTTAATTATATTTGTGACAAAACATAATAAATCTATTTAAAAAAAAGGGGGAAAATGCACTAAAAACATTTTATTTTATTCTTAAAATTCAAGATACAGTCATTTTAAGCATTAGGTTAACTATTTTTATTTCAATCATTTTTGAAAAAAAAATAGTGAAATGGTTTTTTTGGTAGTTGAAAATCTAAATTTAGTTTAATTTAAAAGAAGAAAAATTCTTACATAATTAATTAAATATGAAAAGTATGATATTTATGTTGTCTTGTTAAATTTAATTATGTATCATCAAGTTAAAATATTTAAAAATCAATACTAAATTATAAAACTTAAGTGTCAATTTATATATTGTAAAATCCACCTCTTCAAGTTGCCATCTTAATATTTTGACAAGAAGAAAATTAGACAGCACTAACATTAGAAATTTACTCATCACACAAGTGTTCAATGAATTAGTTACAAAAGGAAGCGGGGGCAAAACAGTAAATGGAACACACCACGAGGGCATCGAAAAGGACACCCTTGGATATGCATATACCGAGCACTTTTAGACCAATAAACACTTTTAACTTAAAAATAAATAAAATTATTTATAAACTAAAATTCATAAAAGTTGTTTCCTTTAATCTCTCCAAAATCTATATTTAAGCTATAATAAAAGTAATTTAAATATTGTTCTTAAAAAAAGTTTGTAGAAAAAATTATATATTGACATATAATATAATAAAAGTTATTAGGTGGGGCTGCGAAAACGTTACTTATACCACTGCTCTACTACCATACCGGGTGCGGAAATAGCAGCAACTCGCTTGGTTTTGCTAAACTCTTATCTCATTATTCACTCCTCACCTAACTTTCTTCTTCAGTTCTCTTCTCAGATCAGAATATCAGCCATGGCGTTCCAGAAGATCAAAGTTGCCAATCCCATCGTCGAGATGGATGGTCCGTTTCTTCTTCTTCCGATCCGATCTATTTTCTCTCTTTCATTTTACCCATTTCTACTCAGTTATTTTCTTCATTTTTACCTTTTAAGTTTCATGTATTTCTTCTCTCTCTGATTATTGCTTTATTATTTTATTCGCTGTGATGTGTCTTGTCGTGTTGATGTGTTCCCTCTGATTGTCTTCAATTAGATATTTTGCTAGCGATAGTTTCTGTGGCCCACTATACTTAGCTCTCGCATTATTGGAAACACCGCGGAATAGATATTTTTGTGTTGAGGTTTTGAGGCTTGAAAGTTTTATAAGATATTTAATATTACCGTACACAATTGTTTTATTGAATCGGATTGTTTTCGTTATCGTTGTTGCGGGGATTTGATCCATTCTCCCTGTAAAGTTGCTTTTGGTGGAGATCTGCTCTGTTTTTTATTGTTACAACTACGGGTGTCACTTGATTTTTTGGTTGAATAAATAAAATTAAATTATGAAAAATAAACAGTAGGTTTCATAGGTTGTTGTTCCAAAGAAGAACATTATCATTGGACTCGTTGAAGTATTGGAAACTTGAGGGAGGTGTTTTTTGAAAAGTATATGCGATGACAGCCATAGCTAGTTTGTCTTTTGTGTATGAGCTGGATCTATGAAGTTTTGTGGATTGCATCATAATTGAAAGAGATAATCACTGACAGTAACTTCCATTGGCACAAATTACGTTTGCATTTTTGTTTGGAAAGTTATATCTACCTCCATTGCTTTGGATGTTTTTATAGGGTTTTTGTGTATGATTCCCACTATTTAAGCAGTGAAATATGTGTAATATTTAAAATGAAGTTGTTGAATTGTTTGAACAGTAAATGAAATAAGGGAGGAAGATGTTTTACTGTTTCTAGTAAAAACTTTTGAAAACAGAGAATAAAGTGAAAATAAGGTGGCATCTTTGTAATTAAAAATGAAAAAAAAAACTAACAAAATATTTTCTCAAAAGGTAACCTAGAATTTTCAATGTGTAATACTAATTTCCATTGATATTGTGTTTATCTGTTGAGGCAATCCTTAATCTTGCTCCTTGGCCTTTATCTTACATTGTTTGTTTGTGGATGATGCATTGCAGGAGATGAAATGACTAGGGTTATCTGGAAGTCAATCAAGGACAAGGTAATCTATCATCATATTGCTATTAATGCAATAATCACTTTTTTATTTTCTCATGAAAATTGTTGATAATATTAGTATTAATATATTTTTTTTTCATTCTCTTATGGGATAGCTCATTTTGCCTTTCTTGGAGTTGGACATAAAGTATTATGACCTTGGTCTTCCATATCGTGATGAGACCGATGATAAAGTTACAGTTGAAAGTGCAGAAGCTACTCTCAAGTATGTTGTTTGTGTACCTTTAACATCCCTCCACAATGATAGTCCTCTTGTTTATGTTTCTTCATTTGTTGTTTATATATATCTATTATGTATGTATGTACACACACATGTATGTTCTATAGTTCAGACAGTTCATTATATGTGAAGCAGATGAAATTTGTGTAGTTTGATTACATGGCCATTGATATGTATTATAACAATATTTTAATTTTAATATATTGTTTTTTTGAATTTAGAGAGGTTACATATTTTTAATTCTTGTGCTCTTTCATAGTTGTTAGTTATCCTTGTTTATCTGATGGTTGTACTGTTATGTAGATACAATGTAGCAATCAAGTGTGCAACTATCACTCCAGGTGCGGTTGTCAAATCCTGACATATTGTTTTAGTTGTTCCCTTCGTTTGGTTATGTGTGCATATACATTTGACAAATAAGAAATACAAGGAATCCTATGAGTTGCTTGATCAAGAATTTTTCTGATGGAGTTACTGCATGATAGTGTTCCATTTGATAGTAGATGTTGAAGCTTACACTAGTGTTATATTTGACAGATGAAGCTCGAGTGAAGGAGTTTGGCCTGAAGCAAATGTGGAAGAGTCCAAATGGGACAATTAGGAACATTTTGAATGGTAACTCAACTTAGTTCCGTTGACTCTTTTTTTGTTAGATGTTAAATACGAGTGAATTTGTATATTCTTGACACTCATTGGTAGCTAGTAAGTGGTAGATTGTTACAATATATTTTGTTTTTTTATTGGTTGTTTGTTTGGATATTTTCAGGAACTGTCTTCAGAGAGCCAATTCTTTGCAAAAACATTCCGCGCCTTGTTCCTGGTACTATTATTGAAAAATTTATATTTAATTACTTCCTGATAAATGGAGACGTAACATTACCACTTTACCAGGTTGGACAAAGCCAATATGTATTGGAAGACATGCGTTTGGTGACCAATATAGGGCTACTGATACAGTAATTAAAGGAGCTGGAACGCTGAAGCTGGTGTTTGGTATGCCTCTTACTTGATTTAGACAACTGTACTTAGAGCATCTCCAAAGTGAGTTGCTACCAAGAGTTGTTTAGAAATAAAAGTGAATATTTTATTATGGATCTCACATATGAGTTGCTTACTTAAAAATGGAGAAATTTACTTAAAAGTGGAGAAAATTGCTTAAAATTGGAAGAAAGTTGCTTGTATAAGTAATTCTGATCAAGCAACTCAACAGTAGGATCTGTAATAAAATATTTAATTTTATTTCTAAACAACTCTTGTTAAAAATTTTCTTTGGAGATGCTCTTAGTTCAAAAGTTATCATGTACTCAATCATGTTGTCCCATCTTAGGGACATAGTTTTATTGTTACAATTTTTGGTTACTAAAGATTATTTTTATGAATTCTTCTATACTTGTAGTTCCAGAAGGCCAAGGTGAGAAGACTGAACTAGAGGTTTTTAACTTTACTGGTGAAGGAGGCGTTTCATTGGCTATGTACAATACTGATGAGGTTGGTTCTGCAGTCTGATGTCACTTTGATTGGGTACATTTTAATGATTTATGGTAGTTATCGAATATCTATCTAATTCTATTATTTGGCATTTGATGCAGTCTATTCGTTCTTTTGCCGAGGCTTCTATGGCCACTGCTTTAGAGAAAAAGTGGCCACTTTATCTTAGCACCAAAAATACAATTCTTAAGAAATATGATGGAAGGTATACAATTCGTTATTAACTTATTATTAATGATTTTTTAAAACTTTTACTGCATCCATCTCCTGTTTGATTATATTAATTTATTGGCTTTAGATTCAAGGACATATTTCAAGAAGTTTACGAGGCAAGCTGGAAATCAAAGTTTGAGGCTGCTGGTATATGGTGAGTGGATGACTACTCTTGCATCGAGTGAAAAAATGTTCATATTATAGTATTATTTACATTTATCTGTTGAACTTTGTAAGGTATGAGCATCGGCTCATTGATGATATGGTGGCTTATGCACTTAAGAGTGAAGGAGGTTATGTATGGGCATGCAAAAACTATGATGGAGATGTGCAGAGTGATTTCTTAGCTCAAGGTTTTTGCCTGATATGCTTATTTACAAGTCACTTTCTTTTTGCAACTTCTTTTGCAAGGGTTTCTTTTCTTTACCTAATACTATTCACCCTGTTTTTAGGTTTTGGATCATTGGGTTTGATGACATCTGTATTGGTAAGTTTTATTACAATTTATTGTGTTTATATGATTAATAAAACTAGATTTTTTATTTATTTATTAAATCAAATTTAATAAATTTCTTTAAAATATTGGTTTATGACTTTTGATACTTATTGCATGATGGTATGGGTTCAGGTTTGCCCTGATGGAAAAACTATTGAAGCAGAAGCAGCCCATGGCACAGTTACCCGTCATTTTAGGGTTCATCAGAAAGGAGGCGAAACTAGCACAAATAGCATAGCATCCATCTTTGCCTGGACAAGAGGGCTAGCTCACAGGTACATTACTATCTAACTTGCATGGTGGAGTGCTAAGTTTTACTTGTTGGATTAGAAAGTTAGAAACTCTTGACTTATAATATTATGTTATCTATTTATGTTGACAGGGCAAAACTGGATGACAATGCTAAACTCTTGGATTTCACTGAAAAGCTAGAAGCAGCTTGCATTGGAGTAGTAGAGGCTGGAAAGATGACCAAGGATTTGGCACTTATTATTCATGGATCAAAGTACGTTAATTGTCATTGTTGCATAGGGAAGACATTGGTCAATTACATTTTCTTTTCTACCTAAGATGATTAATAAACTCTATTTAATTCTTGCAAGTAGGCTTTCGAGAGGGCATTATTTGAACACAGGGGAATTCATAGATGTGGTGGCAGCTGAGCTTAGATCGAAGCTTTCTGCATAGGCGTGATTTAAAGGTATAGTGTCTTTTTATCCTTCCTATTTTAATTACAAATAATGCTTTTCATTAAAGGTTATTTATTTATTTTCTTTTGTTTTTACCAGTACCAGACAGACCAAAAAGATTGGACCACACTACAGTATTCTGAGAAATAAGAAAGGAAAAAAAAAGCATTGATCCTTAGCCCCTTTTGCGATATTTGTTGGTTGGGAATGTAAGGGTTGACTTTTCTTCTCTGATTGTTTAAACTGATCTGTCCTTTGTGATTTCAAACTCATCTAAAAGCTTGTTTAGTTATAATGGATTGCTGCTATTCTGATTATTTAATCTTGTATTTTGTCTTATTCTTCTTCTGCATACACCACACTAGAGAACAAATTGACAATCAATAATCTTTTAGTTGCATAACCAGTGAAGAGGGTATTGGTGGTGAAAGAAAATGGTAGGGCGAAAAGGTAAATAATTTTAGATGTTTTGTTTTTAAGTAGAGTCCTTAAATAAAAAAGTTAACTTAACAAGAAATGTAATTTTTTATTAATTACATAATTTTATACAGAAATTGATATATTGAATGTGACTCCCATACCCTTTTTAATCCAGGTCTTGATAAGTTTTAATGTCTAATTTAAGAAACATTTTAGTAATAGTATAGTAGATTTTAATATATGATTTTTTTTTCACAATTTGTAAATAAATACTATTCATTTACATTTAAATGTTAGGATTAAAAATAATAATTCTCATAATAGAGGGATGAAAAAAAGTGACAAACAATAATTTACTATTTCTTTAGGGACTAAGATTAATAATTATAAACTGTAGAAACATAAAACACTTAAAATCAATTTATTGAAATAAATCTTAAAGATTTTTTTCTTAAAACAAAATATTTATTTAATTTATATATCATGAACATTCCATTGACAGAGATGGTCTGTGAATCACTTTTAGATATTTAAAAATGTAAAAAAAAAAAGCTTTTTAAAATTTTGTATTTACAGAAAGTTTGCTGATAGACAAAAAGCTTGGATAATCTTTCATGCAATATTTCATTGTTATGTTTATAGTGTACATTTGATAATCTTTGGTGAAACATTTTGTTACGTTTATAGTGTACCTTTGATAATTTTTTATGAAGCATTTTTTTGTTGCCTTTTAAATATATACTTTTATTCCCCCTAAAAGCTCAAAATACAACGTAGAAAACTTAAAAAACAGAAGAAGAAGAAGTTATAATTATTAAAACATTTGACTCTGCTATTTTAAACTATGTATTATCTATTACAATGTGTATTTGTACAGCAGGTAAATGTGTATTTGTATAACAGGGGAATGATGGTTAAAGAGAAACAGTTTAAACAAATGTAAATCAAGTTAATAAAACACCACTTAACATGCATATCATTTGTATAATGCATCGTCATTTTATTCAAAGATTTGTTTTTATTCCGATTATTGAATTTTTTTATGTATAAAAACAATTTTATATAATATGATTTATTTTAATCTATTATAATATTATATATATATATATATATATTTGATTTTTTTTTATATTTTGAACAATTAGATGTTAACACTAAAAATATCGAGAATTATCATTAAAATCGATAAAATTCAAATTATTATGATTCTAGAATTTTTTTTACATATAATATTATGTTTTAAAAATAATTTATTATTTGATCATACTTATTTAAAATTAGCTCTTCCAATAATAATATATTTATTAAGTTATTTTAAAATATTTAATGTTTTGTATAAGAAAAAGAATATTTTAATTTTATATTCATTATGATAATCATTAAGATATTATCTGTATTAAAATTTTATTTATTATTTTATTTTTAGAAGATAAAAAAGAAGAAATATATATAAATTATTTTAAAATTTATAAACATAATAAAAAATGTAATTTTATATTTAATGAATAATTAATGTTTTAATAATTAGACAAATGAGGTTAAAAATATTATATAATTAACAAATTAATTAGACGAAAAATAATTAAGTAGAAAAATATTTCATGATGAGTCCAAGTTGTTAATGTAAAATGATTTTAAAAAATTACATAAAAAAATATCAACAAATTTAATACTATCTGTTAGTGGGAAATTGATAAAGCGATCGAGAAACAAATGAGAGCAAAAATCGAGAACCATTTTTGATTGAGTTAAAGATTGATAAATCGAAAGATAGTTGGAAAATACGTTCAACGACCATGTGACAATATAAGCGAGAATTAGAATCGAGAATCGAAGGAAGAATGTTTAATATCCGTTAGTGAATGAAATCGAGAAATCAGAATTATGTAATGTTAAGGTTAAGGGGAATCGAAAGCAAAATCAAAGTTCTCGAGATTTTAAAATCGAAATTGAGGGGAAGGCTAACTTGCGTAAATATCGAAATCTTGGCCAGATCATAAAGAGAAGAATAGTTAAACGCGCACAGAGGAAACAATTTCTAAATCGTGGCAGAGGTCGAAGATCATGGGAACGTGGGTGCAGTTTTGACACCACAGAAGAAGAAACTGCAACGTGCACGAAGAACGTGGTAGCAGTTTTCGTTAACCGCTCCTAAGAGGCTACTTGAAAGATGATCTATAAATAGAGCGAAAGATGAAAGAGGAGGGGAGTGTGAAAAAATTGGCGAGAGAACGAAATACTAGTGAGAAGTCTACGGAGAACGACGAACATCATGAAGTTTCCAGCGATCCGGATTTCCATGCTCATTGAATACCTTTACCGCTTTCTTTATTTTCCCTGGTAATCTAATTTGATGCAATTTATCTTTAGCAATTTTAAGTTTCTGTACTTTCGATTCCTTGTCATTTCCTTTAATGAAAGTTAAGTTTCCGCATTTAAGCTTCTTGCTATTTACATTTCTGTAATATCGATTCCTTGCTATTTACATTTTTGCGTATTTCGATTTCCTGCCAGTTATATTTTCTGCAATCTCGATTTCCTGCCATTTACATTCTCGCTACTCCAATTTCTTGTCATTTAATGCAAATTTGAGGTTTCTGCATTTTTACCTCTTGGCAATTCAATTTTCTGTTTTGTTTTTCGATTCGACGCTTCTATTACTTTGTTTACTTTGAACACTCTAAACATAAAATACCAAAAACAGCATTTTCGATACTATGTAAATTTCGATTCTCATATGCATTTCAATTGAAAATCAATTTGCTAGCCTAAGTAAAAAAGAACTTACGTGGTTGAATTTTGATTAGAATCAAAACCTCTTAAGAATCGGAATCGATCAAAATTCCACCAGAAACAAATTGGTGCGCCAGGTAGGGGCATCTTGTGTTGAAAATACACAAAATTGGTTAGTTTGAAAGTATATGAGATTAAGGAGTGGGCAAGTTATAAGAATGAGTCAGAATCCACCAAATAACCAGAGTAACAGTGAGGGTCTAAATGGTGCACATCCACCAAATACTGGGGGGCAAAGTTATAATGAGAATATGCCTGTAATATCGACAACCGTGAGTATGTCGATACCTGTGAGTAATGAACAAAATGCGGGCACATTAGCAAATACCCAAGTAGGATCTAGTACGATGACACCAAACAATATGCAAACTATGGGAAACCCCATAACCACAAATGCTGGGCCATATATGAGCGTAAGACCACCGGGGTTTTCGCTTAATATGAATGGGGCTGATACCTCTTCGATACAACGAAACTCGAGATTTAACCTAGGAATGCCTCAGAACTCAGGTACCTTTCAAACTCTAGGTATGCCGCAAAATTTCGGAGTCTCTCCGAATTTAGGATCTCAAAATCTAGTAACCCCCAGAATTAAGGGAGTGGGCAGAATTTAGGTATACAACAGACACCTCCAAATCTAGATCACAGAGCAAATCTGGATCATGGGAGAAATGCATTCGATAGAGATTATCATCGATCTAATTTTGAGACTATTGAAAACACTAGTACTGGAATCTCCAGCAACTCACTAGGAGTACTTAGACAACAAATGGATGAGAGCAATTTTGAGATGGTGAATATGTTATCACAACAGTTGACTACAGTCCTCAATCCATTAGTTCAAAACACTACTGCTAGTTTAGAGATATTAGCAGACCAAATGACCCGTATCGGGGATGCATTGGCTATACCTCGACAAATAAGAGTGGAAAATCATGCCAATCAAAGCATTAACCAAAATGCTAACATCAATCCCCCGTATCTATTGAGGAGGAATCGAAACAATGATCAACATCAACATATGGGGAACGAATATCAACATGTGAGGAATGATATTTATGGGAATCTGAATGAGGGATTTCAAAATATGTACAATCAAAATAATATGCATTATAATCACATATTAGGACAAAGGGTAAATTCCCAAGGAATGGAGTTAAGAACACCCAATCAAACATATTTTGTTTCTCCTTTTCCGAATGTTATTCTCGAGACAGAATTACCTCGAGGATACAAAATACCCAAATTCACCAAATTTGCTGGAGAAATTGGTGAATCCACTATCGAGCACGTGGCTCGATATCAGATCGAATGTGGGGATCTAGCGATGAGTGAAGAATTAAAAATGAAATATTTCCCTAGTTCATTGACGAAAAATGCTTTCACTTGGTTTACTTCGCTGCCGCCCAATTCGATATATAATTGGTTGCAGTTGGAAAGAAAATTTCATGAGCAATTTTTTAGAGGAGAGACTCAATTAAGCCTCATCGATTTGATGAACATAAAAAGATACAATCATGAAAGTATAGATGATTATTTGAATAGATTTAGACAAATGAAATCGAGATGTTTTACTCAAATTCCTGAATATGAATTAGTCAGAATGACCTCTGCAGGCTTAGAATTCTCGATTAGAAAGAAGTTAGTTAATTTACCATTGAATGACATGGCTCAATTAGCTGATAAAGTGAGAAGAGTAGAACAAATTGAATATGAAAAACAAAGATATAAGAAATTTGAAAAACCCATGAAAAAAGAAAGAGTAACATATATACATGATGTGTATGAGACAGATCCCTTGACAGAAACTAATATTGGAGAAATTGTCGATGAGAAAGTTAACATAGCAGAGCTCAAAGTAGGAGCTCCATATATCTGTAAATTACTACAAAAAAATGAAGTAAAAGACAAAATGGCAAATCGAACATATACTTTCGATGTAACGAATGCTGATAAGATCTTCGATATTCTATTAAAAGATAAACAGATTAAGTTGAGTGATGATCATAAAATGTCTTCTGCAGAACAAAGGAATAGTCGAAAATACTGTAAATTTCATAATGTTTATGGACACTAGACTAACAATTGTATACATTTCAGGAATACGATCCAAGATGCGATCGACCAAGGAAGACTGAAGTTCGAAGAGATGCCAATGAAAGTGGACACGAGTCCATTCGAGGTTCAGGTGGGGTATATTGAATCCCAAACGGGCATGACTGAAGATGTCCGGGTGACAAATTCGGCTTTTATAGGCATGGTCGATGTTATTGAAGACATTGATCCCAAGCATGTCAGAATGGATGTACCCGAAGAAGATATGGAGTTCGACCTGAGTGAATTCGAGAAAAAATTCGAGAGGGAGATCTATCCTCGAACAGGAGATTCTCTCATCGAGTTTTTAAACAGAAAGAAAGAAAAAGATGAAGATGTGTCGTTGTGTCCACGATGCAGTGCGGTGTTTGACAAGTCAGCTGCTAGAGCTTTCAGAGTGGAACAGATAAAGAAAATCGAGAATCAAAATAAAAGAGGTAATGACAAAGTGGATCAAACAGCCCAACCAATGATAGGGGAAAATCAACAAAAATCCGTTGGTTCTGGTGTTAGTGGAAATCAAAGACAGTGGGTTAGAAGAGAGATGTATTCTTCTCGAGGAGGAAGAGGCAAACTTCAGAGTAATGGTGTCTTCGAGAGACTTTCATACGATGAAAGATCGAATACTGGATTCCCAACATTCCAAAGGAGATTCCGAGGAAGGCCCTGGAGAAGAGGAGGAAGGATCCCTTACTGGAATAATTACAGAAACTTTGAAGAGAATAATGTACCAATGGGGAACCAATATGCAAGAGATTTTTTCGACGATAAAAATGAGGGTAACTGGGATGAACATCAAATCGGAGTAATATCGATACTACCCGCAGAGTACGGTAGTGAGTATCAAGAATATCAAGAACAAAGTGATGCCGATCGAGAAGATGATTTCTACTCAGAAAATATAAGGCCAAAAGTAACATGGGTAACACAAGCATCATGTGAAGTACCTCATAGAGATGCTGCTTTTATCGATCCTCCATCTGAGGAAATGAGATTCCATCTGAAGCCTTTATTGCTGAATATCGAGATTCAAGGACAAATGGTGAATATGGTCCTTGTCGATGGTGGTGCAACAGTGAACATATTACCAATCACTATGCTGAAGAGGTTTGATATTGAACTAAAAGACTTAGTCAGACACAATATCATGATTTCCGATTTTAGCGGAAAAACATCGAGTTCAGAAGGCATGATTGCCTTAGATGTGAAAGTAGACACTTATTCAAGGCCTACTGTGTTTGTAGTAGTCCAGTCACATGCAAATTTCAATGCACTACTTGGAAGGGAGTGCATTCATGGAGTCGGAGTCGTACCTTTTACGGCTCATCAGAAATTATTCATGTTGAATCGAGATGGACATCTCGAAATAATCCCAGGGGACCAGCACGAGTTTGTAACATTCGTATCTTAGGCTGGTCGGGCACTGCAGAACCTAGCACTCGCTCAACCATTCACCTTTGAGACTGTCGAAGATTTTAATTCAAAGTTGCATGAGGAGCGTTTCCTAGAGATGAATGAGAAGAAAGGATTCGTAATGATTAAAGAGAGGGCCAACCTCGAAGTGACCGGTGAAAATGAATAGAGATTACGAGGAGTTCTTAGCTCGATTGGAAAGATATGAAGATGAAAAGAAGAGCCAAGAAAGTAGTAGTAGTAAGATAGGAATGAATAAGTCGATTCACTCGACCATAGTTGCAAATAATAGCGATCAAGTTATACTTGATTGTATTTACGATAATTCTCCTTTAGGTTTTGAAAAATCCATTACATCAAATCACAAAAAAGTCGAGGCCCAGGACCCACTAGAAGAAATTAACTTGGGGAGTATAGAGGACCGGAAGTCTACTTATATAAGCAAATATCTCGAAGAAGGAATGAAGAAAACTATGATTTCCCTGTTAAAAGAGTATAAGGACTGCTTTGCTTGGGAATATGAAGAAATGCCTGGATTGGATCGAAGTCTAGTCGAACATAGATTACCCATCATAGAAGGTAGAAAACCAGTAAAACAAGCACCGAGAAGATTTGCACCTGAGGTGATGGGTAAGATCAAGGAAGAGATCGAGAGACTTCTGAAAGCAAAATTTATCAGGACTATCAGGTATGTCGATTGGATATCTAATATTGTTCCAATTATTAAAAAGAATGGTAAAATGAGAGTATGCATTAATTATCGAGATTTAAACTTAGCTACTCCTAAAGATGAATATCCCATGCCAATAACTGATATGTTAATAGATGCAGTAGCCGGTAATGAAATGTTAAGTCTTTTAGATGGTTATTCAGGATATAATCAAATATTTGTGTCAGAAAATGATATAGCTAAAACAGCTTTTCGATGCCCGGGGGCATTAGGTACTTATGAATGGGTAGTGATGCCATTTGGATTAAAAAATGCTGGAGCAACATATCAAAGAGCAATGAATTTAATTTTTCATGATTTGATCAACGATTCTATGCAAGTTTACATAGATGATATTGTTGTTGTATCGAAAGAAAAGCATCAACATTTAAGTAATTTGAGAAAATCTTTCGAAAGAATGAGAAAATATGGATTAAAAATGAATCCTTTGAAATGTGTCTTTGGTGTATCTGCTGGTGAATTCTTAGGATTCATAGTGCACGGAAAAGGTATTGAGATCGATAAAAATAAAGCAAAAGCTATAATAGATACTTCGCTCCAAAAACTAAGAGACGACTACAGATCATTCTTAGGAAAAATAAATTATTTGAGACGATTTATGTCTAACTTAGCTAGCAAGACTTATATTTTCTCGTCTTTGTTAAAATTGAAGAAAGAAGCAGAGTTTAAATGGAAGGAGGAACATCAAGAAGCCTTCGAGCAAATCAAAATGATGCTGACAAATCCTCCAATTTTGATGCCAGTAATGAGAGACAAGCCATTGAAGCTATATGTATCAGCATCAGAGCGAACAATAGCCAGTCTATTAGCACAAGAAGACGAGAATGGTGTGGAATGTGTTGTGTATTATCTAAGTAGAATTTTGAACGATGCTGAGACTCGATACAGTGATATAGAAAAGTTAGGATTATGCTTATATTTCTCTTGTACAAAACTCAAGTATGTAATGAAGCCTCGTGATGTAATGGTTTATTCCAGAAATAATATTTTGAAGTTTCTTTTGTCGAAACCTATCATGCATAATCGAATAGGAAAATGGGTGTTAGCTTTGACAGAATTTTCATTATCCTTTGAATCTCTAAAATCGATAAAAGGACAAATAATTGCCGATCTCATAGTTGATCATACAGTTGATTCTACTGAGAACTTGTTTATTGAAATAAGTAAATGGATAATGTATTTCGATGGTTCGAGTACATCGGAGAAATCTGGAGTAGGAGTTCTTATCATTTCTCCAAGTAATATCCCGACTAAGTTATCATTTGAGGTTCAACCCATTTGTTCGAATAATGAAGCCGAGTACGAAGCTTTGATAACATGTCTTGAGACTTTAGTTAAGTTAAAAGCTCGACATGTAATTATAAGACGTGATTCATAATTAGTAATCAAACAAGTGCGAAAAGAGTATAAATGTATTAACACCAATTTGATCAGATATCTAGAAAGGGTAATGACTTTAAGTAGAATGTTCGATGATATAACATTTGAATATATTCCTCGAGAATTCAATCAAGAAGCCAATAATTTGGCGCAAATTGCATCTAAGTATAAGATATCCTTGGAAAATTTAAAGGAAATGATTCAAATTAAAGAAAAATTACCTCAAGAGAGTGAGATTTTACATATTAGTGACTTGGATGACCAAGATTGGAGAAAATCGATTACAGATTATTTGCAGAACCCCAATGGGAGAACTGATAAAAAAATTAAATATCGAGCAGTAAAATACGTTTTGTTAAACGATGAGTTATATAAAAGAGGAATCGATGGAGTATTACTTAGATGCTTAGGGAACGATGATGCTTACTTAGCAATGACTGAAGTACATAATGGAATATGTGGTGCCCATATGGTAGGTCAGAAGATGAAATGGACATTAACTTGACAAGGCTATTACTGGCCTTCGATTTTAAAAGATTGTATCGAATACGCTAAATCCTGTGAAGAATGTCAAAAATTTAGTCCTATACAACAAGTCTCTGCTAGCGAACTACACTCGATTATCAAACCTTGACCTTTTAGAGGTTGGGCTATAGATTTAATCGGACAGATCTTTCCACAGTCATCAAAGGGACATAGATATATAATTGTCGCTGTCGATTATTTCTCGAAATGGGTAGAAGCAATACCATTAAAAGATGTCGATCAACAAGATGTAATTGATTTCATTGAAGAATACATTGTTTATCGATTCGGAATCCCACAGTCTATCACTACAGACAGAGGGACTGTTTTTACTGGTAAAAAGATGGGTAGATATGCCGAATCGAGAAATATCCAGTTATTGGCATCAACTCCATATTATTTACAGGCAAATGGGCAGGTCGAAACAATTAATAAAGTAATTATTGGTTTAATAAAAAAACATGTTGGTAATAAACCAAAAACATGGCACGAAACGTTATTGCAAATTTTATGGGCTTATCGAAATTCACCAAAAGATTCTTTGCAGAATACCCCATATAAGTTGGTCTACGGACATGATGCAGTTTTGACCATCGAAATAAATATTGAATCGAATCGAATACAAAAGCAGAATGATTTACCCAGTTGTGGTTATTGGAATTTGATGTATGATGAATTAAATGAGCTCGATGAAATAAGATTGCAAGCGTTGAATGGTATGATTGTACAAAAGAGTCAAATCGCTCGAGTTTATAATAAAAGAGTTCGAAAGAAAACGTTTAACAAAGGTGACTTGGTGTGGAAAACAATTTTACCAATAGATAAAAAATGTAAGAGTTATGGCAAATGGTCGCCAAATTGGGAAGGACCTTTCGAAATTATTAAGGTATTATCGAGTAATGCTTATTCGATCGTCGATTGGCATAACAAAGAGAAAGTCTTATCGATAAATGGTAAATACTTAAAAGAATATAAACCTCGAATAAGGGAAATAAACATTCAAAATTGATTCGAATAAATGTTTACAAAGACAAATACTGAGTTTTAAGATGATCAAAATCAATTAACAGTTGTGTCCAAGAAGAAGAGATCGAGTGCTCTTCGGAGATCAAAATCTATGTTTACGCTCCATGCTCTGTCCAAGAGATAACGCCACGTCCTTCGCAGAAGTTTTAATCGAATCGATCTCTGATGTAAGGAAATCCTTCTGCAACTTCAGCTGATGTAGTCTCTTCTCCAACTCCTCGATCTCACTATCGATCGAAGCCAGCATCGTCGATGCTTCCTCCAGATTGAGCTTCTGAGTCTTCAGTAACTTCGATTTCTCAATCTGGAAAGAAGAAATATCAGATAACTTGGTTGCAATCGAACGCTTCTTCTTCTGTGCAGCATAGGCCTGGTTGAACAAATCAGTGGCCGTTGCGACTTCGATGTCGAAACCCCTTGGAAGAACATCTTCAGGGAACGCTTCTATCGAGGTAAGAATCTCCTGGAAAGATTGCTTCTTCTCGCGCGACTCCACTAGAACTTCCAGGGGGGAGGAGTAGAAGAAAAACCTAAAGCGATGTTTCAGCTCGTACGCCCCCTCACTCGAGGTGGTAGGTGGTTGGGACGAGTGGCTGGAAGGGGTGGCTTCGTCAGACATCAGAATATCGAGAATCGAGAAAGGGTCTTCCTCGATGGCAGATCGATATTCCGGCACATTGCTTGGAGCAGGATCGCTTATTGATGGTAACGTCTCCGAGAGCAACTCAACAACATGCATTGCAAAAGGAGGAGAGTCCGATTGCTCTGCGAAAATGGGTGAAGGGGAGTCCTGGACTTGGATATAAGAATATTTACTGAAAAGAAAATAAATCGAAAAGGTGAATTGAAAATTCGTGATAAAGAATGGAATAAAATGAAACAGTGAAGAGAAATTAAGTACCAGGGGGAAGGAGAGTAAGAGAGGTTGAGGCAGGAGGAGGACTCTGTACAGCCTCAGGTTGCTGTAAATCGAAACAAATATTAGAAAAGGAAATGCATAAGTCAAATAAACATACATACACAAAATTTGAGAGCTGTACCTCAGGAATAGGGGTTGATGTTTGAAGTTGAGAATCGACATTTGTCGATATAGTCGCCGATGGATGATCCTGAAAAATATCGAGAATCGAAATCATGTAACAAGATCTTATCGAAATCTAGGAATATAAAATGATGTAGAAGAGGAACTTACGTGACTGGAATGAGTGGTGAGTGTTGTTTGACCCGGTTTACGTGACTGGAATGTTGGAGTCCGTCGATAATGGATTAATGGTAGATGGTTGAACGGATCGAGGACTCTTCGATTTTTGTTTCTGAAATTAGAAATCGAAAGACAACAGAAATACGTTAGAATCCAAGAGAATCGGCTATAGACAAAAAGATAGACAAGACAATAAGGAATCGAAATGAACCTTCGATTTCTTCGAAGATGAAGAAATGGTGGCCGAGTGCTTGCGTTTCCTAACGAAGGCCGATGGGTCTGACTCATCCGAGGACTCCCAGTCCTTCTCCTTCTCGGAGACAACAATCTTAGAGGATTTTGAAACTGTCGAAAAAGAAAATAGTTAGCTTATAATATAAAGAAAATTAAAAATATTCCTAAAAAAGGTAGCAAGATCTCACCAAAAGGTGATGGAGTCAAAATCTTGACTCGGTCGATATGTACAAGCCAGGGAGGAAGAAGAATTTGAGGAAGGTGTAGGTAAGAGAAATAGGACAATTTCGATACAGAAATATCTTTGTTTTTTGGTTTGGGACGAAGAGTTTCTTTTTGGGATCTTAATTCTCGAACCCATTTGGGATGAGTTAAAGGTTTGGCGATTCCAAACGGTGCTGTAGGAAAAGTGGGAAGATGATTGGGGCAATACATTTCAAATGGGGTTTTTCCTAAAGGATTGATTAATTTGTGGTTCGATCGATTAGTGGCTGTTTTATGGGATAAGGAAATCACAGCATCATAAAAGGTCGATTCTAATTTCAATGGGTTGTAACATATTTGATAAAAATTCTCGAATCGAGATATTTGAAGACAATGGAAGTGTGTACCTTTCTTCGCTTTCGATTTGTCCTGCAACACAAGAGAAGGATGATCAGTCAATTTTTGTCGGACTTCGTCAAAAGCAGAATGATTACTCGAGAACCAATCGGCCCACCATTGAGAAAAACCCACAGTTGATAGATAATTAGATTCAAAAGCATAGGGATAAAAATGCATTGGGGTTTTTGGTAGCAGTCTAGTCAGCTCCCGTCCAATTGTCGATTCACTTAACTTGGACCTAGGGGAGGTATCGAGGGGGAAAAAAGGTAAGGATTGACTCAAACCAAATTGTCTTGAAAAAAGTTGGGGGTAATAGGTGACAAGCCTGAAATCCTTGGAGTGAAAACCCGATACTAATACATCCTGAGTCAAATAATTACTCCACACATCGACCAGCTCTGATTGTAACCCAGGAGTTAAGGCAGGGAATTTTGACTTAAACCAAGTTGACCCTTGAAGTTGGTCATTTAGTCGTCCAAGATGCACAATAAAAGGAGCCAAAGTCAAATCAAAATAAAACCGAGTTAACAAAAATCTAAGGTATTTACAATAAGTTGCCTCGTCAGGTTTGTGGTGGGGATGTCGAGAAATTAATCGAGCGCCCTTTATATTTACATTTGAGGGGATGCTAGAGGTTGGGGGAAGGATACTCTCGAAAATCGAGTTCAGCCATAATTGGATAAACCAAATGGGACCCGAAAAATTTCCTGAAGCCTTGGGGGTACTCAAAATTTCGACGGCCTCATCGAAAGCAGTATATACATGAGCTAACAAAAATTTGGCTAGACAAACTCTAGGCTGGCCGGTATGAAGAAGATACACAAGGTTGTAAAGGTGGGACGAAATTTGGATGGATCGGGGGCAGAAGACATGAGTGCATAACCAGTACACCAAAAAGGCAATGTGCTCCTCATCTGAAACAGCAACTGTTGGGTCATCGACAAAATGCTTCTCGAGAAAATGACCAGAGGCTTTCGATTCCCAATCGATTTTGGACCTTAGGGAATTATCTGAAGGGAAATCACCCTTATAATACTTCTCACCTGAGGGTTTCAGACCAGTAATTGCAGCGACTTCGAACAGGGTGGGCGAAAGGGGACCACAAGGGAGTTGTAACGCATGTAGGTCTTTATTCCACAAATGTACCGCAGATAGAAACATAGTCATATCCAAAAATGACAAGTCGCATCGAGACAAATGCAAAAAATCGAAAATCCCCACATCCCTCCAATGGTTCCCAAACTTAGCCTTAACCCTATCAAACCACCTAATGTACAAGGATTTTTTGGAGGGGGGCCCGTTCGGTATACTCTAGAGACGTTATTCAAGAAATCAATTCGAATTTCAGATTGGTGAATGAGAACCCGACTCTTTGAAGAAAGGTTGAGGGAAGAAAAAGTTCCACCACAAGAACGAATAAGACCCCCAAAAGCAAAATTGATACCATCAGCAGTATAAGGGATGAGTACCTGCGTCTCAGCAACCTTCTGAGAAGCCTCCTCCATTAGAGGAACCGGAGCAAACTTCTGATTATTGATTTCCAGCAAGCTAGACGCCAACGAGGGAAGGGGTGGGGCTGAAAAATCAGAAGATTTAGAAGAGGTTGCCATTTCAGGAGAGTAAAGGAAAACAGAGGATAGAAGGTGAGGGTGCAAGGTTGAGGACAAAGGCGCAAGGTAGAAGATGAAGTTGCAAAGGAGGGGTAAAAGTTCGCGTAAAAAACTGAGGTAAAAGACCAACAGAGTGTTTAAAGGAAAACTACCTAGGGTATTGGAAACGACGGAGGCGAAGGGCAATTAATGTGGCGTATACAGTAAGGCAGCAGACTGATGTGATGGTGACATAAAGCAGAAAGAAACCTAAAACCCTGAAAAACCCCAGAAACCCTAAAACCTAAGTTATTGTGGGCCTCCAACACGCGAAGGCGGGAATCATGTTGAAAGAATATAAACAGAAACTATTTATATTCTTCCAAGGGGGCATTTTGTTAGTGGGAAATCGATAAAGGGATCGAGAAACAAATGGGAGCAAAAATCGAGAACCATTTTTGATTGAGTTAAAGACTGATAAATCGAAAGATAGTTGGAAAATACGTTCGACGACCATGTGACAATATAAGCGGGAATTAGAATCGAGAATCGAAGGAAGAATGTTTAATATCCGTTAGTGAATGAAATCGAGAAATCAGAATTATGTAATGTTAAGGTTAAGGGGAATCGAAAGCAAATTCAAAGTTCTCGAGATTTTAAAATCGAAATTGAGGGGAAGGCTAACTTGCGTAAATATCGAAATCTTGGCCAGATCATAAAGAGAAGAATAGTTAAACGCGCACAGAGGAAGCAATTTCTAAATCGTGGCAGAGGTCGAAGATCATGGGAACGTGGGTGCAGTTTTGACACCACAGAAGAAGAAACTGCAACGTGCACGAAGAACGTGGTAGCAGTTTTCGTTAACTGCTCCTAAGAGGTTACTTGAAAGATGATCTATAAATAGAGCAAAAGATGAAAGAGGAGGGGAGTGTGAAAAAATTGGCAGAGAACAGAAATACTAGTGAGAAGTCTACCGGAGAACGACGAACATCATGAAGTTTCTGGCGATCTGGATTTCCATGCTCATTGAGTACCTTTACTGCTTTCTTTATTTTCCCTGGTAATCTAATTTGATGCAATTTATCTTTAGCAATTTTAAGTTTCTGTACTTTCGATTCCTTGTCACTCCCTTTAATGAAAGTTAAGTTTCCGCATTTAAGCTTCTTGCTATTTACATTTCTGTAATCTCGATTTCTTACTATTTACATTTTTGCGTATTTCGATTTCCTGCCAGTTATATTTTCTGCAATCTCGATTTCCTGCCATTTACATTCTCGCTACTCCAATTTCTTGTCATTTAATGCAAATTTGAGGTTTCTGCATTTTTACCTCTTGGCAATTCAATTTTCTGTTTTGCTTTTCGATTCGACGCTTCTATTGCTTTGTTTACTTTGAACACTCTAAACATAAAATACCAAAAACAGCATTTTCGATACTATGTAAATTTCGATTCTCATATGCATTTCAATTGAAAATTAATTGCGAGCTGTTTC
Source organism: Sphenostylis stenocarpa (assembly GCA_963425845.1). Taxonomy (NCBI): domain Eukaryota; kingdom Viridiplantae; phylum Streptophyta; class Magnoliopsida; order Fabales; family Fabaceae; genus Sphenostylis; species Sphenostylis stenocarpa. The sequence continues at coordinate 3,457,411 of OY731405.1, read as the reverse complement.
TGGTGGAATTTCGATCGATTTCGATTCTAAAGGTGATTTGGTCCTAATCAAAATCCTCCCACGTAAGTTCTTTTTACTTAGGCTAGCAGTCTGACTTTCAATCGAAAACGTGTATGAGAATCGAAAGTTACAGCCTATCAAAATGCTATTTTTTAGTATTTTATATTTAGGCTACCGAAAGCAGTAAAAAGTATCGAATCGAGAAACAAAATTTTAAATTGCTAGGAAATGTAAAGTGCGAAAACCCCAAATTTTCATTAATTGTAAATGACAAGAAATCGAAAATAGCGCGAATATAAATGACAAGAAATCGAGATTGCAAGAAAAGTAAATGACAGGAAATTTGCAGAATGTCAAATAACAGGGAAACTTGAATGCAGAAACTTAAACTTTCATTGAATTGAAATGACAAGGAATCGAAAATACAGGAATATAAAACTGCTGAATGTAAATTGCATCAAAGTAAATTACCAAGGAAAATACAAAAAGCGATAAAGGTACTCCGTGAGCATAGAAACCCAGATTGCCAGAAGCTTCATGGTGTTCGTCGTTTCTCCGGTAGACTTTTTCACTACTAATTTTGTTCTCTGCCAATTTCTGCTCTCTGTTCCTTCCTCCTTTGTACTATTTATAGGGCATCATTCAAGCCTTCCAGGGGCAGTTAACAAAACTGCTACCACGTTCTTCGTGCGCGTTGCAGTTTCTTCTTCTGTGGTGTCAAAACTGCACCCACGTTCCCATGATCTTCAACCTCTGCTACGATTTAGAAACTGTTTCCTATATACGTGTTTAACTCCTCTTTATGATCTGGCCACGATTTTGATTTTGTGCGGGTTAACCTTTCTTTCGATTTAGACTTCGATTTTATCAAGAACTTTGGATTTACTTTTGATTCCTTTTTACCTTAGCATCATATGCTTCTAATTTCTTGGTTTGTTCCACAATAAACTTTTGACTATTATTTCTCCGATTCCGACTCTAACTTTCGATTTTATGTGCCATGCCATTCTAATTGGACATCGAATGGTTCCTCATCTACCTTTTCGTTTTACCGATCAGTCACATGTTTCTCGATTTTTCTTTCCTTCATTTTTTCGATCATTTTTCTCGATTTCCTACTAACAAAATGCCCCCTTGGAAGAATATCAATAGTTTCTGTTTATATTCTTTCAACGTGATTCCCGCCCTTGCTTGTTAGAGGCCCACAAAACTTAGGGTTTAGGGTTTTTTAGGGTTCTAGGGTTTACAGAGTTTTCAATTTTCCTTTTGCTTTATGTCGCCATCGCGTCAGTCTGCTGTCTTACTGTACACGCTACATTAATTACCTTTCACCTCCGTCATTTCCAGCTCCCTAGGCTATTTTCCCTTTAAACTTTCTATTGGTTTTTTACTCTGGTTTTTTACGCGAACTTTTACTTCTTTGCAACTTCGTCTTCCTTGAGCTCTTGTCTTCATCCCTGCGCCTTCATCTCTCTCATTGCTTTTCTTCACCCTACCCATTACTGAAATGGCCACTTCCTCCAAATCTTCTGACTTTTCTGCTCCACCTCTTCCCTCGCTGACGGCTCCCCTTCTGGAGATCAATAATCAGAAGTTTGCTCCAATCCCTTTGATGGAGGAGGCTTCTCAGAGAATCGCTGAGACGCAGGTACTCATCCCTTACACTGCTGATAGTGTTAATTTTGGTTTTGGGGGTCCTGTCCATTCTAGTAGTGGGAATTTTTCTTCCTTCACCCTCTCGAACAGCCCAACACTTATTCATCACCCTGAGGTTCGGACGGATTTCTTGAATATGGCATCGAGAGTATACCGAATGGGTCCACCTTCCAAAAAATCTTCATTCCTTAGGTGGTTTGATAGAGTACAAGCTAAGTTTGGGAACCACTGGAGAGATATAGGGATTTTTTATTTTTTACAGCTATCTCGATGCGATTTGTCGTTTTTGGATATGACAATGTTTCTATCTGCCGTGCATTTGTGGAACAAGAATTTGCATGCCTTGGAATTACCCTGTGGTCCCCTGTCACCTACTCTCTTTGAGGTTGCTGCTATAACCAGACTAAAACCTACCGGGGAGAAATATTATAAGGGTGCTTATCCTTCAGATAATTCTTTGAGATCTAAAATCGATTGGGAATCGAAGGCTTACGGACATTTTCTTGAGAAGCATTTCGTCGATGACGAATTGATGGCTGTGACTGACGAAGAACATATAGCCTTTTTGGTATATTGGTTATGTACCCACGTTTTTTGTCCTCGATCCATCCAAATCTCCTCTCACCTCTACAATCTAGCCTATCTTCTCCATACTGGCCAGCCTAAGATATGTTTGGCTAAACTCTTGTTAGCGCATGTGTATACTGCTTTCGACGAGGCTGTCGAAATTTTGAGTACTCCTAAGGCATCGGGAAACTTTTCTGGTCCCATCTGGTTTATTCAGTTATGGTTAAACTCGATTTTTGAGAGCATCCTCTCCCCGTCTTCCAACATCCCCCCAAGTGTAAATATAGAAGGGGCCCGATTATCTTCTCGTCATCCTCACAAAAAACCCGATGAAGCTGCTTATTGTCAATACCTTAATTTTTTGTTATCTAGATTTAATTTCGATTCGGTTTTAGCTCCTTTTACCGTGCATCTCGGACGAATAACTGATCAACTCAGGGGACCAATTTGGTTTAAGTCGAAGTTCCCTGCCTCAACTCTTGGATTGCAATTAGAGTTGGTGGATATCTGGAGTAACTATTTAACTCATGATATACTGGTATCGGGTTTTCAATCCAAAGACTTCAAGATCATCACTTACTACCCTCAGCTATTCTCGAGACAATTCAGCCTGAGCCAATCCTTACCTTTCTTCCCTTTAGATACCTCCCCGAGGTTCAAGTTGAATGAATCGACAATTGGACGGGAGTTGGCTAAATTATTACCACAAACCCCATTACATTTTTATCCCTATGCTTTTGAGTCAAATTATTTATCAACTGTGGGTTTCTCTCAATGGTGGGCCGATTGGTTCTCGAGTAATCATTCTGCTTTTGACGAGGTTCGACAAAAATTGACTGCTCATCCTTCTCTTGTGTTGCAAGACAAATCGAAAACGAAGAAAGGTACACACTTCCACTGTCTTCAAATATCTCGATTCGAGAACTTTTATCAAATATGTTATACCCCACTGAAATTAGAATCGACCTATTATGATGTTGTTATCTCCTTATCCAATAAAACAGACGCTAATCGATCGAACCACAAAATAGTCAATCCTCTAGGTAGAACCCCTTTTGAAATGTATTGCCCAAATCGCCTTCCCACTTTTCCCACAGCTCCTTTTGGACTTGCCAAACCATTAACTCATCCCAAATGGGTTCGAGAATTGAGATCCCTAAGGGAAACACTTCGCCCAAAACCCAAAAACAAAGATATTTCTGTCTCGAAATTATCTTATTTCCCTTACCTTAACCTCCCTGAGGTTCTTTTGCCTCCCTGACTTGTACATATCGACCGAGTCAAGATTTTGACTCCATCACCTTTTGGTGAGATTTTACTGCTTTCTTACTTTTTTAATTCTGTATATTATAAGCTAATTTGTCTCCTTTTATTGGCAGTTTCGAAATCCACCAAGGTCACCGCTGTCGAGAAGGGTCAAGAGAAGAGACAAGAGGACTGGGAATCCTCAGATGAATCGGACCCGTCATCCTTAGTCAGAAAGCGCAAACGCTCGGCCACCATTTCTGCCACTTCGAAAAAATCGAAGGTTCCTTTTGACTTCTGTTTTGTCCTATTCATTTTTTCTGGTTAATTCTTGTTCTTATGTTTATTTCTTTTTAATTTTTTAGAAACAAAAATCGAAGAGTCCTCGATCTGTTCAACCAGTTGCTCTCGATCCATTATCGACGGACTCTAACACGATCCCCACGACAACAACGCCTGCCACTCGCTCAAGTCACGTAAGTTTCCTTTTTTATACAAATTTTATGTTCTTAAGTCTCGATAAAATTTATAACATGGTTTCAAAATTTGATTTTCAGGATCTTCCATCGGAGACTGTATCGACAAATGTCGAATCTCAACTGTTAACACCCCTCCTTGAGGTATTTTATATACTATTGTACGATTGCTTTAACTTTTTGTGCATTTCTTGTTCTGATAATGGTTTTCGATTTACAGCAACCTGAGGCTGTACAGATTCTTCCTCCTGCCTCGGCACCCCTTGCTCTACTTCCCCCTGGTATTCAAAAATTTTACTGTGTTGTTTTTTCATTTTATTCTCCATTATGAATTTTCGATTCACCTTTTCGATTTCTTTTCTTTCTAGTCAATATTCCAATAATCGAAGTCCAAGGCTCTCCTTCCCCTGTTTCTGCGGAGCAAGAGGATTCTCCTCCTTTTGCGATGCCTCCTATCGAGTTGCTCTCGGCGTCATTACCAGAGATAGACGTGCCTGCTCCGAGCACTGTGTTAGAATATCGAGCTGCAATTGAAGAAGACCCTTTTTCTATCCTCGATATTCTATTATCTACAGAAGCGACACCGTCGAGCTCTTCTAAGGCGCCCATGGTTTCAACTGAGGGGCCATACCAGCTGAAGCAACGCTTCCGATCTTTCTTCTATTCCTCACCCCTTGACGTTTTGGTGGAGTCGCGTGACAAGAAAAAGCAGTTCCAAGATATTATTACTGCCCTCGAGACGTGTCCTGATGATGATCTTCCAAGGGGTCTCGATGCGGAGGTCGCGGCGGCTGCCGATTTGTTCAACAAGGCATATGCGGCGAGGAAGAAAAAACAATTGATTTCGACCAAGCTCTCCGATATTGCTTCCTTCCAAGTTGAAAAATCAAATTTGTTGAAGACCCAGAAGTTGAAGCTGGCGGAGGCATTGTCTATACAAACTTCGATTGATAGCGAGATCGAGCAGCTGGAGAAGAGACTCGCTCAACTTAAATTGCAGAAGGATGTTGTTGCTTCAGAGATAGATACGATCAAATCCTCTGCAAAAGAAGTCGCATTATCTTTGGGGCAGAGCATAGAGCGCAAACAAGATCTGATCGTCGAAGAACACTCGATTTCCTCTTCTTGGACTCAATTATTGATAGATTTTGAGGAGTTGAAAACTCGATATATTTCTTTGTAAACATTACCATATTTCACTTAATGTTGAATGTTTATTTCTTTTATTCGAGACTCATATTTTTTCAAGTACTTGCCATTTATCGATAACACTTTATCTTTGTTATACCAATCGATGATCGAATAAACATTACTCGATAATACTTTAATCACTTCAAAAGGTCGTTCCCAATTTGGCGACCACTTGCCGAAACTTTTACATTTCTTATCCATTGGTAAAATCGTTTTCCACACTAAGTCACCTTCGTTAAACGTTTTCTTTCGAATTCCCTTATTGTAAACTCGAGCAATTTGATTCTTTTGTAAAATCATACTATTCAATGCTTGTAATCTTATTTCATCGAGTTCGTTTAATTCATCATACATCAAACTCCAATAATCGCAACTGGGTAAATCATTCTGTCTCTGTATTCGATTTGACTCAATATTTATTTCAATAGGCAACACTGCATCGTGTCCATATACCAACTTGTATGGGGTATTCTGTAAAGAATCTTTAGGTGAATTTCGATAAGCCCATAAAATTTGCAATAATGTTTCGTGCCATGTTTTTGGTTTATTCCCAACATGTTTTTTTATTAACCCAATAATTACTTTGTTAATTGCTTCGACTTGCCCATTAGCTTGAGCATAGTATGTAGTTGACGTTAATAATTGAATATTTCTCGATTCAGCGTATTTAACTATCTTTCTACCAGTAAACACTGTCCCTCTATCTGTAGTGATAGACTGTGGGATCCCAAATCGATAAACGATGTATTCTTCAATAAAATCAATTACATCCTGCTGATCAATGTCCTTTAATGGTATTGTTTCTACCCATTTTGAAAAATAATCGACAGCGACGAGTATATACCTATGTCCTTTCGATGATTGAGGAAAAATTTGTCCGATTAAGTCTATAGCCCAACCTCTAAAAGGCCAAGGTTTAATGATCGAGTGCAATTCACTAGCGGGTACCTGTTGTATAGGGCTAAACTTTTGACATTCTTCACAGGACTTAGCATATTCGATACAATCTTTCAAAATCGAAGGCCAATAATAACCTTGTCGGGTTAACGTCCATTTCATCTTCTGACCTATCATATGGGTCCCACATATTCCATTATGTATTTCCGCCATTGCTAAGTAAGTATCATCATTCCCTAAGCATCTAAGTAATACCCCATCGATTCCTCTTTTATACAATTCTTCATTTATCAACACATATTTTACCGCTCGATACTTGATTTTCTTGTCAGTTTTCCCATTGGGGTTTTGCAAGTATTCTATGATCGATTTTCTCCAATCTTGGTCATCTAAGTCATTAATTTGTAAAATCTCATTTTCCTGAGGTAATTTCTCTTTAATTTGAATCATTTCCTGTAAATTTTCCGGAGATATTTTATATTTAGATGCTATTTGTGCTAAGTCATTGGCTTCTTGATTGAATTCTCGAGGAATATACGAGAATGTTATCTCATCGAACATTCTACTTAAAGTCATCACTCTTTCCAGATATCTGATCAAATTGGTATTGATACATTTATATTCTTTTCGCACTTGTTTGATCACTAATTGCGAATCACCTCTTATAATCGCATGTCGAGCCTTTAGCTTAATTAAAGTTTCGAGACCCGCTATCAAAGCTTCATACTCGGCTTCATTATTCGAACAAATGGGTTGAACTTCAAATAGTAACTTAGTCGGAATATTATTTGGAGAAATAATAAGAACTCCTACTCCAGATTTATTTGATGTACTTGAACCATCGAAATGCATTATCCATTTACTTATTTCAATAAACAAGTTATAAGTAGAACCAACTGTATGCTCAACCATGAAATCGGCGATTACTTGACTTTTTATCGATTTTAAAGATTCGAAGAATAATGAGAATTCTGTCAAAGCTAACACCCATTTTCCTATTCTATTGTGCAGAATTGGTTTCGACAAAAGAAACTTCAAAATATTATTTCTGGAATAAACCATTACATCATGAGGCTTCATTACATACTTGAGTTTTGTGCAAGAGAAATACAAGCATAATCCTAGTTTTTCGATATCACTGTATCGAGTCTCAGCATCGTTCAAGATTCTACTTAGATAATACACAGCACATTCCACACCATTCTCATCTTCCTGTGCTAATAGACTTGCTATTGTTTGATCTGATGCTGATACATATTGTTTCAATGACTTGTTTCTTTTTACTGGTATCAAAATTGGAGGATTTGTCAGCATTATCTTGATTTGCTCGAAGGCTTCTTGATGCTCCTCCTTCCATTTATACTCTGTTTCTTTCTTCAATTTTAACAAAGACAAAAAAACGTAAGTTTTTCCAGCCAAATTTGAAATAAATCTTCTCAAATAATTTATTTTTCCTAAGAATGACTGCAACTGTTTCTTAGTTTTTGGAGCAGAAGTATCTATTATAGCTTTAGCTTTATTTTTATCGATCTCAATACCTTTTCCATGTACTATAAAACCTAAAAATTCACCAGCTGATACACCAAAGGCACATTTCAAAGGATTCATTTTTAATCCATATTTTCTCATTCTCTCGAAAGATTTCCTCAAATTGCTTAAGTGTTGATGTTTTTCTTTCGATACAACCACAATATCATCTATGTAAACTTGCATAAAATCATTGATCAAATCATGAAAAATTAAATTCATTGCTCTCTGATACGTTGCACCGACATTTTTTAATCCAAATGGCATTACTATCCATTCATACGTACCTAATGCCCCCGGGCATCGAAAAGCTATTTTGGCTATATCATTCTCAGACACAAATATTTGATTATATCCTGAATAACCATCTAAAAGGCTTAACATTTCATTACCAGCTACTGCATCTATTAACATATCAACTATCGGCATCGGATATTCATCTTTAGGAGTGGCTACATTCAAATCTCGATAATCGATACACACTCTCATTTTACCATTCTTTTTAATAACATGTACAATATTAGAAATCCAATCGACATACCTGGCAGTTCTGATGAATTTTGCTTTCAAGAGTCTCTCGACCTCTTCCTTGAGTTTACTCATCACCTCGGGTGCAAATCTTCTTGGTGCTTGTTTTACTGGCTTTCTTCCTTCAATGATGGGTAATCTATGTTCGACAAGACTTCGATCCAAACCAGGCATTTCTTCGTATTCCCAAGCGAAGCAGTCCTTATATTCTTGTAACAATGAAATCATATCTTTCTTTAATTCTTCCTCGAGATATTTGCTGATATACGTAGGTTTCTGGTCCTCTACACTCCCCAAGTTAATTTCTTCTAATGGGTCCTGAGCCTCGACTTTTTTGTGACCTGATGTAATGGATTTTTCAAAACCTAAAGGAGAATAATCATAAATACAATCAAGTATAACTTGATCGCTATTATTTGCAACTACGGTCGAGTGAATCGACTTATTTATCCCTATTTTACTAATACTACTACTTTCTTGGCTCTTCTTTCCATCTTCATATTTTTCCAATCGAGCCAAGAACTCCTCGTATTCTCTATTCATCTTCACCGGCCACTTTGAGGTTGGCCCCCTCTTTGATCATAACAAATCCTTTCTTCTCATTCATCTCCAAGAATCGCTCCTCATGTAACTTTGAATTGAAATCTTTGACCGTTTCGAAGGTGAATGGCTGAGCTAGTGCCAGATTCTGGAGTGCCCGACCAGCCTGAGATACAAATGATACAAATTCATGCTGATCTCCTGGGATTACCTCGAGATGTCCGTCTCGATTCCACATAAATAATTTCTGATGAGCCGTCGAAGGCACGACTCCTACTCCATGAATCCACTCTCTTCCAAGTAATGCGTTGAAATTTGCATGTGACTGGACCACAACGAACACAGTAGGCCTCGAGTAAGTGCCCACTTTCACATCCAAGGCAATCATGCCTTCCGAACTTGATGTTTTTCCACTGAAATCGGAAATCATAATATTATGTTTGACTAAGTCTTTCAGTTCAATGCCAAATTTCTTTAGCATATTAATTGGCAGTATGTTTACCGCTGCTCCACCATCGACAAGGACTCTATTTATCATCTGTCCTTGTATCTCGATATTCAATAATAAGGGTTTCAGGTGAAACCTCATTTCTTCAGATGGAGGATCAATAAAAGAAGCATCTCTATGAGGTACTTCACATGATGTTTGTGTAACCCATGTTACCTTTGGCTTTATGTTTTCTGAGTAGAAGTCATCTTCTCGATTGGCATCACTCTGTTCTTGGTACTCTTGATATTCACTAACATATTCTGCTGGTAGTATTGATATCACTCCGATTTGATGCTCATCCCAAGTACCCTCATTCTTATCATTGAAGAATTCTCTTACATATTGACTCTCCATCGGTGCAATATTCTCTTCAAAGTTTCTATAATTATTCCAATAAGGGATCCTTCCTACTCTTCTCCAGGGCCTTCCTCGGAACCTCCTTTGGAATCTTGGGAATCCAGTGTTCGATTCTTCATCGTATGACAATCTCTCGAAGACATCATGGCTCTGAAGTCTGCCTTTTCCTCCTCGAGAAGGATACATCTCTCTTCTGATCCATTGCCTTTGATTTCCGCTAACACCAGAACCAACAGATTTCTGTTGACTTTCCTCGATCATTGGTCGGGCCGTTTGATCCACTTTGTCATTTTCCCTCTGACTCTCGATCTTCTTTATATGTTCTAACCTGAAAGCTTTAGCAGCCGATTTATCGAACACCGCACTGCATCGTGGGCATAACGACACCTCCTCGTCTTTTTCTTTCTTCCTATTCAAAAACTCAATTAGGGAATCCCCTGATCGAGGGTAGATCTCTTTTTCGAACTCTTTCTCGAATTCACTCAAATCAAATTCCATATCTTCTTCAGACACGTCCATTCTAACATGTTTAGGATCAATGTCTTCAGCAACATTGACCATGCCTACAAAGGTAGAATTCGTCATTCGGACATCCTCAGTCATGCCCGTTTGGGATTCGATATATCCCACTTGCACTTCGAATGGACTCGTATCCACTTTCATCGATATTTCTTCGAATTTCAGTCTTCCTTGGTCAATCGCATCTTGGATCGTATTCCTGAAATGTATGCAATTGTTAGTCCAATGTCCAAAAACATTATGGAATTTACAATATTTTCGACCATTCCTTTGTTCTGCCGAAGGCAGTTTATGATCTTCACTCAATTTAATTTGTTTGTCTTTTAATAAAACATCGAAGATTTTATCAGCTTTTGTCACATCGAAAGTATATGTTCGATTTGCCATCTTATCTTTCACTTCATTCTTTTGTAGCAGTTTACAGATATATGGGGCTCCTACTTTGAGCTCTGCTATATTTACTTTCTCATCGACAGTCTCTTCCACCTCATTCTCTGTCGTGGGATCTGTTTCATACACATCATTTATATATGCTACTCTTTCTTTTTTCAAGGGTTTCTCAAATTTCTTATATCTTTGTTTTTCATACTCAATTTGTTCTACTCTTCTCACTTTATCAACTAACTGAGCCATGTCATTTAATGGTAAATTGACTAACTTTTTCCTAATCGAAAATTCTAAGCCTGCAGAGGCTATTCTGACTAATTCATATTCAGGAATTTGAGTAAAGCATCTCGATTTCATTTGTCTAAATCGATTCAAATAATCATCTATGCTTTCATGATTGTATCTCTTTATATTCATCAAGTCGATGAGACTTACTTGAGTTTCTCCTCTAAAGAATTGCTCATGAAAATTTCTCTCTAACTGCAACCAATTATATATCGAATTGGGCGGTAACGAAGTGAACCAAGTAAAAACATTCTTAGTCAAAGAACTGGGAAAATATTTCATCTTTAATTCTTCACTCATCGCTAAATCCCCTCATTCGATCTGATATCGAGCCACATGCTCGATCGTCGATTCACCAACTTCTCCAGCAAATTTAGTGAATTTGGGTACTTTATATCCTCGGGGAAATTCTGTCTCGAGAATCGCATTCGGAAAGGGAGACACAAAATATGTCTGATTGGGTGGTCTAAATTCCATCCCTTGTAAATTCATCCTTTGTCCTAACATGTTATTCTGATTGTGTACGTTTTGAAATCCTTCGTTCAAATTCCCATAAATGTCATTCCTCACGTGTTGGTACTCATTTCCCATTTGTTGATCGTTGTTTCGATTTCTCCTTAAAAGATATGGGGGATTGATATTGGCATTCTGGTTAGCATGATTTTCTACCCTTGTTCGTCGAGGTACAGCCAATGCATCCCCGATTCGTGACATTTGATCTGCTAATATCTCAAAACTAGCTGTAGTGTTTTGAACTAATGGGTTCAAGACTGTAGTCAACTGTTGAGATAACATATTCACTATCTCAAAATTGCTCTCATCCATTTGTTGTCTAAGTATCCCTAATGAGTTATTGAATATCCCAGTACCGGTATTTTCGATAGTATCAAAATTAGATCGATGATAATCCCTATCGAACGCATATCTCCCATGATCTAAGTTTCCTCTATGATATAGATTTGGAGGTATTTGCTGCGTTCCTACATTCTGCACACTCCCTGAGTTCTGGGGAATTACTAAATTTTGAGATGTTCCTAGGTTTGGAGATGCTCCAAAATTCTGTGGCATACCTAGGGTTTGGAATGTTCCTAAGTTATATCTCGAATTTCGTTGCAGCGAAGAAGTACCAACCCCATTCATGTTAAGCGAAAACCCAGGTGGTCTTATACTCATATACGACCCAACATTTGTTGTTATAGGGTTTCCCATAGTTGGCATACTGTTTAGTGCCACCGTGCTAGATCCTACTTGGGTATTTGCTAAAGTGCCTGAATTTTGTTCATTACTCACGGGTATCGACATACTTACAGCTGTCGATACTACAGGTGTATTCCCATTATGACTTTGCCCCCCAGTATTTGATGAGTGTGACCCATTTAATCCCTCACTGTTACTCTGGTTACTTGATGAATTCTGACTCATGACTCTCCCACTCCTTAATCTCATACACTCTCGAACTAACCAATTGTGTTTTTTCAACACACGCCCCTACCTGGCGCGCCAATTTGTTTCTGGTGGAATTTTGATCGATTTCGATTCTAAAGGTGATTTGGTCCTAATCAAAATCCTCCCACGTAAGTTCTTTTTACTTAGGCTAGCAGTCTGACTTTCAATCGAAAACGTGTATGAGAATCGAAAGTTACAGCCTATCAAAATGCTATTTTTTAGTATTTTATATTTAGGCTACCGAAAGCAGTAAAAAGTATCGAATCGAGAAACAGAATTTTAAATTGCTAGGAAATGTAAAGTGCGAAAACCCCAAATTTGCATTAATTGTAAATGACAAGAAATCAAAAATAGCGCGAATATAAATGACAAGAAATCGAGATTGCAAGAAAAGTAAATGACAGGAAATTTGCAGAATGTCAAATAACAGGGAAACTTGAATGCAGAAACTTAAACTTTCATTGAATTGAAATGACAAGGAATCGAAAATACAGGAATATAAAACTGCTGAATGTAAATTGCATCAAAGTAAATTACCAAGAAAAATACAAAAAGCGATAAAGGTACTCCGTGAGCATAGAAACCCAGATTGCCAGAAGCTTCATGGTGTTCGTCGTTTCTCCGGTAGACTTTTTCACTACTAATTCTGTTCTCTGCCAATTTCTACTCTCTGTTCCTTCCTCCTTTGTACTATTTATAGGGCATCATTCAAGCCTTCCAGGGGCAGTTAACAAAACTGCTACCACGTTCTTCGTGCGTTTTGCAGTTTCTTCTTCTGTGGTGTCAAAACTGCACCCACGTTCCCATGATCTTCAACCTCTGCTACGATTTAGAAACTGTTTCCTATATACGTGTTTAACTCCTCTTTATGATCTGGCCATGATTTTGATTTTGTGCGGGTTAACCTTTCTTTCGATTTAGACTTCGATTTTATCAAGAACTTTGGATTTACTTTTGATTCCTTTTTACCTTAGCATCATATGCTTCTAATTTCTTGGTTTGTTCCACAATAAACTTTTGACAATTATTTCTCTGATTTCGACTCTAACTTTCGATTTTATGTGCCATGCCATTCTAATTGGACATCGAATGGTTCCTCATCTACCTTTTCGTTTTACCGATCAATCACATGTTTCTCGATTTTTCTTTCCTTCATTTTTTTCGATCGCTTTTCTCGATTTCCTACTAACACTAGCCTAAGTAAAAAGAATCTACGTGATTAAGTTTTGGTTAGAACAAAATTCTCTAGAACTCGAAATCGATCAAAATTCTACCAGAAACACTATCATCATGTAAGTTAACAAGAGTTCCTTTTTAAACATGCTAACAAGTGTTTTTTTTTTTTTTCAAATGAATTAATTGAAAAAAAAAACGTACAAATATTTCGAAAAAAATAAATATTATTTCCAAAACAACTAGAATCTTACGTCGGATAAAAAAATGGCTTCTGCTCGAAAATTTAGCTTCAGTCTTCAAAACTGCGTTGCTAAAATCCATACATCGGAACACCCTTCACTGAAACTGCGTTGCTAAAAAATGACGCCTAAAACTTTCAATTTTCCCGCCAAACGCACAACCGCTCTTTTCCTCCTAGCCGCAACTGCCGCCGTCGCACAAAGTACCAACTCTGCCGTGTCTTCTCCTCTATCGGCACTCTCCGCCGATAAAATTGGAGCCGAAATCCGCGGCCTCGTCCGCACCGCTCGTGCCGTCTCAACGGTATCGATTTTTTCCATTGCTCGATTTTTACTCACTCAACTCTTCGCACTGTTTGATTACACTTCTCTCTGTTTCCTCGATCTTCGATCTCTCAGGTCGCTTCCACTGTTGTTGACTACGAATTCTCTTTGCGCGGACTTCAAAAGGGCTCCGACCAGTACCGTCTAACGATTTCTCAGGTTTTCGCCATCTTTACAATGATCAATCATTCTCTTTGGTTCAATCGGCTACGAGAACTGTAATCGAAATGGGATCATCGTTGGTTAGAATAACTTGGATTGTATGCTGCGCTGATATTTTGAACTCATCGTTTTGGTGCTTAGGTGCATCTACGCTCTGCCAAGAGGTTTCTCAAGTTATGCGAAGTCAACAAAGGGTTTTATGTGAAGGCTGGACAGTTCGTTGCGGCGCAGAAAGTGCTTCCTAGAGAGTACTCGTCCACTTTGTCTTCGTTACAGGACCGGGTATATCTCAGTGAATTTAGGACATGTTTGGATAAGTTTATCTTAAAAACACTTATAAGAGAAAAAACAAGAAGGTAAAATGAAACGAGTTTCTTTTATAAGTTAACATAATTTTTGCAGAAGTTAATTTGTAAAAACTTTATTATATTAGATTTTTTTGGAAGATAATTTGTACCTGATACACGTACTGAATTTAGTTCATAAAGAAATTAATTCCATTTGTCTTTCTTATTTTCTTTTTCCAGAAGTATTTATGGATAAGTTTATTCAAATAAAACTCTATTTAAGTTCAATTTCACTTTGTTTTTGGTTAATTGTCTTGCTAATTGGAATATCTTGATGACATTAGGTCGCTCCTCTTCCTTTTAAAATTGTCGGGGAAGTATTAAAGAATAGTTTCGGACCTGATTTCTCTGATATGTAAGTGGCCTTTACTAACTGAATTTTTATTTTACAAAATCAATTATCTTTCAAAATTTAAATCTCCTCAAAAACCTGGTAGGCGGAGTTGCATAAATGGTTTGTATTTCGAAGAAGCCCTCTCATGCAAGAGGCATTTGGACTTAAAAGTGTGCATAAGCTAATGTTGTTGTGTTAGACCTGCCTATGAGGCTGCTGATATCAATATTCAGTTGCCAAACTTTAAATCCCCATGTTCATTATTCTTTTTTTTTTATTGTGTGTACGTTGGTCTTTGTTTGATTTTTTAACACTACTACTTGAATTTTTGTGATTACAGGTTTTTGTCAATTGATGAACAACCTATAGCTGCTGCATCTATTGCTCAAGTTCACCGTGCAGTGCTGAAAAGTGGTTATGAAGTAGCCATCAAGGTTTGTATGTGATGCTAGTAGTTTCTTGAATTCTTGATACTTTCTATGAAGCAAGGTTATCAAACTCTGCACTGGATACTAGACACGGATATTCTAACAAGCAAGGTTGTCAAGCGTTGGAGTTAACTCTTGAACTATTATGAGTTTACTATCCTAGATAGAGAAAATGAGTAAACTCACTAACAAACTTTTTTCGGAGTAAACTTGGATAAACATTTTAAACTCTGGGTAAACTCACATAGGCACTTGAGTCATGAGTGAGTTAACAAGTTTGAAATCATATGTAATTTTGTCTAACTTTTACCCACGATGATAGTGTTTTATTGGACTCAAATTATTTGAAGAATTTAACTCCATTTTGAATTATTTTCACTTGAAGAACTTATACTTTATTTATGATTTAGTCATCAATGTAGTTTAATCTTATTTAGCACTTATGTACTATTATACTCTATTCTTGTGATTTGGTACTTTGGTTTATCATGAAGTGAAAATATTGAATTATTGTTGTGTTGAGAATATTTCGTTATGCATTTATGTCATTGATAGATTCTGTAATATATATATATATTTTTATACTAGGTAAACACTTGAAATATGTTGAATTTATGAGTTGAGTTCACAAAATCTTTAGGACTTTATGTAAATTATCGAGTTTGACAACTTTGTTAACAAGTTAATGTTCAAAATATCAGAGACCAGGAGGCTGCACTTGTCACACAAATATAGAGAAACAAATGCAATTGAATATGACAAATGATCTAAATTGATAATCAAGATTTCTATAACCGATGCTTTCTGCTAATACAATTTTGTATTGAGGTAAGCTAAATTTGGAAAAACAATTCTTGAATTGTAAAGTCATTTTTTTCATTGGAACCTAGGTACAATATCCTTGGATAGAGCAGCAGATGAATTTTGATACAAGAACGATGTATATCCTATCGAAAACTATTGCATGGGTATGCTCTGACTCTTGAGAGTTCTTATTTACCAAAATATATTGAAGAAACTGTGGTGTAATTGGTATTATTCTTAGATATTTCTAAATGTCTGGAATGATGATTGATGATCATTATATAACTTTGATTATTGATAGCAAAAGTGATTAGAATAAAACACAATACAATTGAGAACCAAAAGGAAACTGGTTATTGTGACATTTACCTGAGAATTGAACCATCTCAATATGATAATCCATAGTCATTATTGATTAGTTAAGAACAATATATGTTCAAGTGCCATTAACATTCAAGGCACTGAACTTAATACTGGACAAACTTCGATTATCCCCTGAACAATTGGAATATAGTTTGGTGGTACCATGGAAATTGTTAATAGAGTATCTAGGTTCTCATATCTGTTAAATCAAAACTGAATGTAGAACCCAAAAATGTGTCTCACCTAAGAACCATCTTCTTGCATTCAAGAAAAATATTTTGGGGGTACTCATTGGATTAGGTCAACTTGACAAACCTATATTGCTTTGGTATTTTAGCATAGTTGGGTCCAATTAAAAACAAATCTAAAAATCCAATCCTTGTTGGTTTTCTTTTTGTGTTATATTTTTTTGAAATTGAATTAATCTAATTTGACTCATGTAGCCACCTAAAATTTCATGTTTTAGTGTTAATGCTGATATTCTTGATAGTTTTTTCAACTAATGTGCAACAATAATTAGAGTGTCACACTAATAGAGACTTGGATATTAGGAGGTGCTTATGTCCCACCTCGAGTAGTACTGGATGCTCAATAGAGTATTTAAGTACTTGGTTTCCCCCCCTCGAGAATTGCTAGCTTTTAAGGGTGGGTTCTCCTTGTGTTTATGTGTTTATTAATATCAAAGTCTGATTGTCAATGTCTTGGAAATGGCAATGAAGGAGCCGTTAAGTTCCTGAATTTTTTATCTATTTAAGGTGGTCAGCCCACCTTAGTTGCAGCTTCAAGGGGAGTTTGGATCCTCTACTTGCAGTCCCTACAACAATATATTATCTTTCATATTGATTTACATAATCAATTTTTTTATATACTTAATTTTAATAAGCATTAGATATAAAGCCAATGGTTGAAATCAGTATTGGAGAGGTAGAACTGCTACAGAGGATCCAAACCCCTTCAAGGGTCAAGCTGGGTTTTTTGGATTGAGTTAAGCAGGCCATTTTCTAAGATTATCTTTTATAGCAAAGGTATTGGAATATGAAATAATTCATTTGTTGTTGTATAGCAAAGGTACTCGAATGCTCTTTTGAGAAGATGTGTTTCCTTTTTTCTCTTTTTCCTCTTTAGCATCCATTCTTTCCCCTACTTTGTGGTCTTCTTTCACAGTAAGTTTCTTTGTTGAGAAGAAGATCTAAAAAGGAATAAAAAACCATAGGAATGTATAATTTTCTTGAAATCTAGAGATTTTATTGAATGTAATGTACTGTCTATATTCTCTTTTCTTTTCTGTTACTTTTTTATGCTAAAAATATTATCAAGTTTCTAGTTGTTGTTGCTTCATTACTTTAATATTGTTTCCTTTGATTGCAGTTATACCCTCAATACAAGCTCGAGTGGCTACCATTAGCATTTTCTAAGTCTCTGTCTTCAGAACTTGGTTAGTAAGAATGCCTAGTTACTCTATGAAAAATGCATTCTGTCATTATTTCTATAATAATTTATTTAATGCCTAGTTAGCATATTATGGAGCTTTTGCCTACATGTTCTTATTCCTGCCACTGGTTTCTGTTTAGTATTTAAGCTAAGGATGCAAGTAAGGATAGGTAGTCTTGATTTTAGTTTATCCTACTAGACACGATTAGTATTTTTTGAAAATATTGTAAAGTTATCCTTATGAGACAAGCAATTCTGAGAGAGAAGCCACAGAACTTGAGGTGACTGACTGAATGAGATATATACCCTGAGTCCCAGACTACTTCCTTGCAGATTTTATTCAGGAGGCAAGGAATTCTGAAATAGCAGCCAAAACTTTAAGAAATAACAAAATGGTCAGAGTTCCTCATGTATTCTGGGTATGATTATTGTAGTCGTTTTTGTTCCTCCTACGAGCTATCTATTTAGTAATAATGTGCCACTTACCAAGTTATCATCTACTTATGCATACATGCAGGACATGACAACAAGGCTTGTCCTAACCATGCAGTTTTATACAGGACACAAGGTACGACTTATCAATCATGTCAGTACATGATTATGCCGAGAAAGAAATTATCTTTGCACTAGTTCTATGATAACACATATATTATATCATTAACATCCCTAATATGTCCAAATTTCTTCTTAATAATTTGTTAATCAGGAGTCACTGAGGTTTATTGTGGTCTTGTCAATTTATAGCCTGTTTGGATAATGCCAGAATTACATTTCATTCTTACAAAGCGATGTAGCAATTTACAAAGTAGAGCAATGTATTTGGTAATTTCTTTTAGATGTTCAAAATCAATTCTGTGATAAGTAGAATTGATTCTGAGATAAATGATTTATTTAGTTTTTTAATTTCAGTTGACAACAATTGAGTTTGGATGTAATAACTACAAAATATATCTATATTTACACTTTAAAAGTTATTTACTATACCATCCTAATTGTTAAGAGTTAGGATAGAAGGGAAGGTTGTTTAGGCTACTTTGTTAGTTGGAGGGGATAATTAGATATAAACAGGGAGAAAGGATGGCAGGATTCTTTTAGAAATTTGGAAGATTTGTAAGAAAGGAGAAATCCTTTGTAAAAGGATAAACCCTTTGTGAAGAGGAACTCTTGAAGGAGAATTTCTTCTCCTTTTCTCAATAAAATTGTTTGGTTTGTTTGTGTGGTTCTATTCTATTAAATTCTAGTTTATAATTTTTGGTTTGTAACACGAACAAAATTTTCTAAACTCTCTTTTAGAACATTCCTAAGCACAAATAAGTTTTTTTATTTCTTAACTTCAATCCTCTCAATATCAGTTTATTCAATCTTTATTCTACCTAAACTTAAAGACAAATGAACCTAAAATCAAATGAAAATTAAGCATTGTGCAAAGAGTTTAGTATTCTGAGCATCATATCGAGGATGAGCCTGACACAACCATGAAGGTTGCTACCTTGTAATGTGTTCATGGGTTGAAGATTTGCTAACAGCCTCTTCGCCGTCGGGACTAGGCAATATACATCTACCCTTCCTAGGCCTCATCAAGTGGGAGCGTTGTGCGCTTGGTTGCCCTCTTTTCTTTTTATTCTGAAAATCATATATATTGCTGACGAGAAAAGTTATACAGTATAACACAACTTGAATGGGCTTAACCTCACGGTTCAAAGTTGGTTAAGCTCAAGTTACTTGAACCTTCTAAATTTATAAACTTGGTTTTGACTGTTTTATTTTATGTGGAACTTTAGTAGTTATTCTGTATCCCACTTGAATGCTCGACAACATCCTCATTAAGCCCATGATTCATAAGATTCTCCCTTCAGTGATATTGATTTTCAAAGGAAGTCTAAACACCTTATATTTGATACTATTGCTACCTTGTATGTCTTCCTTGATTGAGTATGTTTTTGAGGATCCACGAGTGAGGTCTAAACAAAATGAGTGTTTTTATTATATACCATCAGTATTTCTTAAGCAGTTTGGTATCCCTCGTGTTAGAGGAGAGAAACATGTCATTTGAATTATATAAAGAAAGAAAGGGCATCATGATTTTATACATTCTGAAATCCAAAATTGACTGCTTATTAAATAGATGTGTTTGTCTTCCGAAATATCTGCTTTATTGCTTCCTACAGTTTCAGTGGAAACTTTTCATTTGAGAAGAAGCAAAACTGTTCTTTGAAGCTTTTTGCTCTTCTTCTCATATATCATGAACTTGTGCATACCCGTAACTTGTAGGTTTAGACACGAGCCACAAACCATTGATTTATATAATTATTAATAGACGGATTCAGTTTTGCATGGTGGTTTTTATATTATGTTACTGCAGTTTGCTTGTGGTAATGTTGATATTCAAGCTGTGCTATGCTTTAGATTTCTTTGTATCACATTCTATTAATAGATTGCTTACTATTTCAGATTGATGACTTGGATTTTCTGAATCAGATTGGGGTTGATCCAGAAAAGGTTGACTTGCAAAGCTATGGTGGATTAATGTAAATTGTTTTTATGTTCTTTATGGTGGGACTATTTCTTTTTTATTGTGGTGCAGAATTGGTAAATGGATGATGATTGCTATCCCTAATCAGTTGAATATCAACTCTTAAAAATCTCATTCATTTTTTTGTAGTGTCAAGTGCTAACTTGCTTAACTCATTCATTCTAAACCTATTACTGAAGGTAGCAAAATCACTGACTGAGCTATTTGCTGAAATGATATTTGTACATGGTTACATTCATGGTGATCCTCACCCTGGTAATATATTAGTTTCCCCAGAAGGATGTAATGGTTTCTCTTTGGGTACGTACTAATGTATTTGAGATCATTTTCCCCTGATTGGATTTTAACTGAAACTTAAAACATGGACGAATTGAACCTTGACCTCTTCTTTCCTATTGGAATTATTTTGCAGTTCTTCTAGATCATGCAGCCTACACGGTATTGGATGAAGAATTTAGAAAAGATTTCTGTCAGTTATGGGAAGCCTTGGTTCTCAAGGATTCAATGAAAACAATTTGGTTTGGTGAGCGATTAGGTGCTGGGAAGTATTCCAGATACTTACCCATCGTTTTCACTGGAACAACCATTGAAAGGTTCCTTCCTATTTTTCTGTTTATTAACGCATATGAAGTCTTTTAGATTGCAATTTGAAATTCTATCAAATTAGTTAAACCCAAATCACAACTATAATGCACAGTTCGCGGCAATTGGTGTGATCTTGTTCATTTCATTGTCTTGATTTTACAAACAATTATTGCGTTTAACTAATTTAAAGCGGTAAAACAGGGGTTATTGTAGTTAATATTGTAATTGTAAATTAGTTATAGTCAGGTGTTAGTTGCTTTGCTAAAATGAATTATCTTCTGTTGATAGCTTGTTTAGATCCTGTTAGTTGATATGGTTTATTGCATGAGACTCGTAGACGGATATATGTAGAAAGGGACAGAAATCACCTGTTTTCATCCCCTATGCTTTCTAATAAAAAATTGTCACATAATTTATTTAATGAGTAAGTTAAACTCAACTTACAATTAAACATAAAATTTAAATCATGTGGCTACTTTTTACTAGTGTGATAGGATGGAGACATGCTTTGGAGACAAATGATTTCAATCTTATAAAAAGATGAATAACTGTTGTATTAATGAGCTCGTTTCGTTTCCATTGCCTTTTGTTTTTGTTCTGCTATGTTTCTTGCAATCGAAAAGTTATAATGGATCTTTTTACATAATTTGCAGCAAATATGCTGTTGGAATGTCAATTGAAGAAAAAGAGACCTTGAAACACGAATTGAAATCTCTGTTGTTTGAGGACTTAAATTCATTCATGGAGTCTCTGCCCCCAGATTTTATAGCTATAATGCGTGTAGAGTAAGAAACAGAGTTCAAACTTTCTTTATCGGATCAGGAAATTTGTGTTATTTAATGTGTTAACATATCCTCTTTTTTTCATTCTAGTGCCATGATAAGGTCTATCATTAGAAAGATGGATGCCTCACGGGTCATGCGGTTGCTAACTTACACCAAATATGCTGTTTATGGTAGTCTCTGTCCAAAATTGGATGGTGAAGGTGAATCATGTAAAATACTCGGAACAAACTTCTGTGAGTTCCCTTGTTATCTTTTAAAGTGAACATGAAAGCTTGTCATGATTGACTATCACGGAATCTAACTTATTTAGGAAATTAATGAAAGAAACTAATGTAAAATGTATTTATTAAAAATAATCAAATCATATAATATTTAGGTTAATTTATAATTTTTATCTAAAATATTGGTTTATATTTATAATATATATGGACAAATTTATCTATAAACACTTTTGGGAGAAATTTTTTTTTTGAGATGAACTCTATAAATTAAAATTAACTCAAGGAGAAACTAATTATACAAACCCTTCTACTTTTTGTAAAATTCTTATTATAAATTCATTTCAATTAAAAGAAAAGTTTATTTCATTTTGTTTAGAGATGCTTACAAATAGTTAGCTCAAACAAACCTTGTTTCTATACCTAAAACCCGTACATCTATCTGTCCCTTACACTACCCGGGATATCTAGAAAAAGGACCTATGCCAGATCTATTAGTTATCCAAAAATGGTGGGAGTAAAGAGCGAGAATTACATGTAAAACCCTAATGTAACTAATTTGGATTCACTAATTGGGAGTAAGAGATTTATGCAAGTATTTCTCGGTAGGGCAAGATGTTTGGTTGATGAGACAATTTTCATGTAGACTAGGGAAAAGAATGAAAGACCTTGCAAAACGAATTTTCACTCTAATTTTGCTTTTTGTGCTTCCAGATTTTGCTGTGAAAGCTGGTTTTTTCAGTTTCATATCAACGTTAAAATATGTTCGGATCCTAATAAAGGTCCTTGTAGGTGAGAGAATGAGCATGCTTTTACCTGAAATTTGATTTATAAATATCACCTTAACTTTAAACTATGTTTTCCCCCTTCTATTAGGGGCCATTGATGTTATCCCTTGGCAGCAGAAGTTGAAGGGTGTGCAGAATTACTTGTATAGCAAGCTCAATTGTGACTCGTTGGGCTTCGTGGTGCATTGTGTTTTTCTTCTTCTATGCATCCGTCCTACTGCATTGTTTTAAACATTGAATTTTGTCTTGCGTAGAGGCTTATTTGACCGTATGTATGTATGTATGTATGTGAAGAGATCAGAGCATCAAAGAAGTGAATTGGTTTTATGCGTAAGTATTTAAGACTAAAATTGATTGCAGCAATTTTAATCATTGAGTATTTTTTTTATACTACGTGCAGAGTATTCACTGCGTGGATGATTAATCTTAACCATTGGGTATAATTTATACTCGTGGATAAATATGGTTAAAATGTTATCTTTTCACCTCTTATGCAAAGACTACATATGTATGAGGATGTGAGTAAATGATTATTACTTTGCAAGCAATTCTCCTCAAGAACGAGGATTTTGCACTTTTTTTACAAAAGAATACAATTTTATGTGAATCATTCATATTATAATTGATTATGATTATCACACTTTTGAATAAAATTATTCCAATGAAAAGTGTTTATTATTATTATTATTTATTTTAATAAATTATTATTGAAATAATCAATTATCAAAATTATTTAATTTTTTCAGCTTGTCTCAATCTTACCATTTTTTCCTCATATCCTTTTCATAACATTTTTAAAAATTAATTTTCCAAGACTTGAATATATTAAGAATTATAAAAGGGATAAATAATATTTTTACTTTGTTTTTATTATTTTTTAATTTTATTAAAATTGTAGACTCAAATGCTTGTCCTTACTAATATTTAGAAGGAAAATGTTTGGAGTACACCTTCAAAGTTCCAAACACCCACCCAACACCAATTATTTCATATTTTTTATTTAAATTTAAAAATGATAAATTGGTTTTATAATAATAATAAAAAATGAGAATGAGAGGTTGAATGGGTGGATTTAACATTTTTGGGTGTCTGTGAATCAGTACCCTATTAAGAATTCAGAAAACAGTATAATGGATGTTTGGGCCTCTTGATTACTATAAGTACTAGTATGTCATCTTTTTGTAATATTAAAATTAGGAAAATAAAAAATTATCACCCGAATTGTCTTTCAATTAAACTGACTAAGCTTCACTGCCATTGCTACAGAATAGTATCTTTGTTTTCTAGTGTTTTGAATTCCAATGAATACTAGTCAAAATATTCGAAGTAATTTTTAAACTACTTTTGTTTTAGGTTTTATTCTGTTTCGTGTTAGTCCATTTTTTAAAGTAATCGAAACAAGTGACAAAATATCATAAGGAATTTTCTCATTTTCGTGGACCATAATCAATTCATGCATCAACCATTACACTGGTACCGCAGCACTAGGCTACTTCTGCTTCATTGTTATTCCTTCTCCACTGCATTATCCAGGAAGAAAGTTCTTGTTTCAAGCCGTCCACGCCGAATTTTGTTTCCTGTTTTTTGTTTCTTTGTTTTTCAAGAGAGAAGCACTGCTAGATCCGAAAAATAATTTTAATATTCATATTTAATTATAAAAATTCACATTCTTTTAAAGATTTTTAAGAAATTAATCGAATAAAAAACAAAACAATAATTATATAAGTATTAAAAGAAAATTAAACGAACAATATATATATATATATATATATATATATATATATATGCCAAATTCTCCACTGACGTAGCATATTGGAACGAAAACATAAGTAAAAGATTAGGTTTCCTTCTTCCTCTATATTGTTTATTTTAAAGCGTTTTGAATATTTCTCTCTTGCTTCCAGATTGCAAATTAACTTTGCAGCGTCAATATTTCCATGCTGAAAAAGGAAAAAAGTAGAAGAAGAATAAAATACGTACGTAACATTTTCAAATATAAAATCTATTCCTGTGATCAAATGTAATGAGAATGCTCAGAAAGAAATATTCGATTAATTAAATTTATTTTACTAACTAACTCGATATTATTTTTCGGACTAGATCATCATGTTCGGTCTCTAACATTTTTCATGTTTTTATTCTTTTTTTTTATATATATATATATAACAGATTTGCTATTTATAATTATTATTTTTTACTTCATGAATCTTTTTGTTTCCAACGCGCATGCTTTACGAATAGTTAGAAATAACACTTTTAAAAGGAGTAGCACAAAAACATAGTACGGAGTGGTATTAATGTTTAAAGCATACGTTAATTGAAAAATTATAAAAATATAAAATAAAAATTGACTAAAATTACATTTTATGTGTGTTTTTACCCAAGCTAATTTTTAAAATACAACTTTTATCTTAGAAGAACGTTATTCTTTAGTATGTAAAGCAGGCACACAAGCTCGTAAGATAAATAAAATCTGATAAATATCAGAGTGTCATGTGTGTTTTTACTAAAATTAATTCATTAAAACAATGGAACAATGATATATCTAAAAGCAAATAATATTGATTGAAAATTATTAAAATTATATATATATAGTTAGCTTCTTTAAAAGTTAACGTGGGATGCACTATTAATTCAGCAGCTTTAGTATTCAATCTTAGATACTATATTACATTTAATTATTTGATTTTAGAAAACTTAGAATAAGTAACTTGAAAAAAGACAAGGCAAAAATCCCTTGTAGGGATGTAGTGTAGTGTGTTGTGTAATAAAGGAAGAATGGAACACGGTTAAGAGAGAACGCGCAATGCATGTTTGTTGGGGTGGGGGTTACTTCCAAAAGAAACTTGTGTTTTGTTAGACTCATAACGTAACTAACTCTAACACCAAAAAATAAAATAAGAAAGTGAGACATTGCTACATTACACATGGCTATCTCCACTCTATTTAAGACCCTAAGTCCTCTCGTCACCTTCACAATCTTGAACAACAACAAAAATCATCGTCAATTCTAAACACACTACTTGCTTCTCTCTCTTGATCACCCAGAGCCATGGTTCTCTCGAAAACTGCCTCGCATACGGACGCTTCTGTCCATTCAACCTTCGCCTCTCGCTACGTGCGGACCTCTCTTCCCAGGTGTGGATCTCTGTGTTTTGACGCATTTTATTGAATGAATTGTTAGGATGATTGATAATTGTTGTGGCATCAAGTGAAGGATTGATTGGTGATGGATGTGTAGGTTCAAGATGGGAGAGCAATCCATCCCGAAGGAAGCGGCTTATCAGATCATAAATGATGAGCTGATGTTGGATGGAAATCCGAGATTGAACCTAGCGTCCTTTGTGACGACGTGGATGGAGCCTGAATGCGATAAACTTATAATGGCGGCCATCAACAAAAACTACGTCGATATGGATGAATACCCTGTCACCACTGAACTCCAGGCAAGTATTTCATCATTCTCATTCTTCTTTTTGTTATTATTCTTAATCTTAATCAATTTAAATCATTTATCCCATTTGCGTTTCTGAATCCTTCTCTCAGTTCATTGTTAATCAATTTTGTTATGTTAAATATATAACAAAATTCGTTACCTAATTTATAAGAGACTAATACTGATCGTATTGGTTGAATCACAAAAATAATTCTCAATTTATTTGAGTAGGATAAAAATTAAAATACTATTTTTATTATAG
This sequence comes from Sphenostylis stenocarpa, assembly GCA_963425845.1. Lineage (NCBI taxonomy): Eukaryota > Viridiplantae > Streptophyta > Magnoliopsida > Fabales > Fabaceae > Sphenostylis > Sphenostylis stenocarpa. The sequence goes on along the minus strand of OY731405.1, from coordinate 3,431,085 downwards.
TTTGTTTTTTCTTAATATCTTTTTAGTTTATTCACTTTTTAAAATATCTTATTAATTTGTTATTTTCTTAAAATATTTTAATTAATTTATAAATTTAACTAAAAAAATAAGTGTTGATAATTAAGAAGTTCCTTTTTTTGAATTGAGAAAAGATAAATAAAATATATAATTATTATTCTCGTTTTAAATATTAATTAATTAGGTGTTTAATATTAAATGAATAAATTTGTTAAACATATTTTAAGAAAAATAATATAACTTATTGATATAATTAAGGTTAATAATTAAATTAATAATTTTTTTATAAAGGTACGAATAAGTTGAAATTCCATATCACTCTAAAAAAAATTGTTGAACACGTTTAATTGTCTCAACATCATTTTTCTTTCTTCATACAAATCCCTCAATCAACTCTGCAATTTTTTTTTCTTTCAATAAGTGGTGACCAACAAAATACGGTAAAAAAATGCATTCTTGACAGAGTTAGTCCTATTATCTGACGAATTGAACAGAATGTTATATTTTCTTTCCTTTTAAAAAAAAATATAACGAATATAACATAGATTGATCCTATGTGATGTTAGAGCAGTTACAGATTTTAACTCTTTTTAATAATGCGTTATATTAATTCGTTAAAATTTATTAAAAGCTATAAAATCAGAAGAAATACTCTAATGCAACCAAAATCAATATTTAGGACTTTGAATAAATTTCGATTAATAAAGAAAGTGCTTAAAATATATGTTGCCAGAATAAAAATAACACAGCTAATTTGTTAAATGAATTAAATTCATGTATAGTTTATTTTCGATTTTTAACTTTTAAAGTGAAAAGCTAGTGTAATTAAGCTTCAGAATTTACTTTTATATATTTTTATCTGTCATCTTTAGGCTTTGCTTTCTGTCATAACCATATCTCATAGTTGTGGGACCTTGGATTTGGGGGCCCATATGGAAAAACGGTGAGCCCTTAATCAATGGCAAGCAATCAAAACACGTTGGGCCGTCCTTTGTTTGGACAATTGAGACCGGGTTATGGGAGAAAAACATTTGAGATTAACTATTTCACCCATCCTGCCCTCGCATTTATATAGTCTTTATATAAAATAAAATTTTATTTATATGAATAATCTTAGTTTACACACTAATATCTTTCTGCAAAAACTAATTTCTCTTCTCTTGTTTAATTTTATCACGAACATGTTTTATGAGATGATGAAATGATTTTGAGATTGTGACTAATTACCATATTTGGAGAGGGTAAGGTGTTTCGCTTTTGCTACGTGGCAAGTTATGATTTTCGTTTTTAAGTTGTAAGATAAATAAGGAAAAAATAAGTTTTATTTTGAAGGGTGGAACTAAAATCTAAAATAGGCGAAAATCCAATCTCATTTACTTCATTGTCAACTTATTCTTCATGTCCCACGTGATACCTACCACACACAAAAAAAGTGCACCATCAATATCTTAACCAAAGAAAAAAAAAGATAAGTCATATTTTTCTTTATTTATTACACTAACAAATTATGTCAATATACTCACATTGTTATATTTAGAGAGCTTATTCTAGTTGGGAGTCTACCAAATCCAAAGTAATAAAATGAAAATATTCTACTTTATACTTCCTCTATGAAATTAAATGGATGAAAGTTGCAATATTTCCCAAAAAAATACAGGACAAAAATGATTTCACATTTGTAAGGAGTGTAGACACTCGTGAGGAGGAAGAGAGAACAAGGGAACAAAAATGTATCTGATTTTGTTATAGAGTGCATAATCTTACCATTCAAACTTGGTTTGATGATACTCAAGCAAAATTTATTCGTGCACAATGTTTTTGAACTAAAGTTAGCATTCAAACTTGTGTCTGTGCATGCAGAACCGGTGTGTTAACATGATAGCTCACCTTTTCAATGCACCACTGGAAGAGTCAGAACATGCAGTTGGTGTTGGCACGGTTGGCTCATCAGAGGCCATAATGTTGGCTGGGTTGGCATTCAAAAGGAGGTGGCAGAATAAAAGAAAACAAGAAGGAAAGCCTTGTGATAATCCCAACATTGTTACTGGTGCCAATGTTCAGGTACACAAAAACGCTTGCATGTTCTGCCAATAAAATTTTATCATTGTTAACCATTGCTTTTGAAAAGTCCTTGTACGATTTTATGGTGTTCATTCATGAATATCCTTTATCATTAGTTAAACTTTATGAAAATTAAGAATTACAAAATATAGTGAGTTTCAGTTTTTATTTAATGAGTTGCTATTCTGATTTTATAGATTTCAGTAATTTTTTTATTAACGAGAATGTGTTCTTCATAACAAGCCATCGAACTTAATTAATTCTGTTCATGTGAAGGTTTGCTGGGAGAAATTTGCGAGGTACTTCGAGGTGGAGTTGAAAGAGGTGAAGCTAAGAGATGGATACTTTGTAATGGATCCTGAAAAGGCAGTGGAAATGGTGGATGAGAACACCATTTGTGTTGCTGCAATCCTTGGTTCCACTTTGAATGGAGAGTTTGAAGATGTCAAACGCTTAAACGATCTCTTAGCAGAAAAGAACAAGGAAACTGGGTGAGTGTTGTACATATTGATCGAGTCTTAACTATTTCCTATTTTGTGAACCGAGTTTAGGGTACTTTAGACATGGAATTGACGTGTGAAATGAATAATTGGGTAGATGGGGCACTCCAATTCACGTGGATGCAGCCAGTGGTGGATTCATTGCACCCTTTCTTTATCCAGAGCTTGAGTGGGACTTTCGGTTACCTCTAGTGAAGAGCATCAATGTCAGTGGACACAAGTATGGTCTGGTCTATGCTGGAATTGGATGGGTCATTTGGAGAACCAAGGAAGACCTTCCTGAGGAACTCATTTTCCACATTAACTATCTTGGAGCTGATCAACCCACCTTCACCCTCAACTTCTCAAAAGGTAATTGACAAATTCCATTCGTTTAATAACTACCAACCAACCAGACTAGACCTGAATTATTCTTTCCCTTTGTACCACTAATTAGGCTATGCATCTTGATCACTAATAAGGTTTTGCATAAAATTTGCAATGCAGGTTCTAGCCAAGTTATTGCTCAGTACTACCAACTAATTCGATTGGGTTATGAGGTATTGAGACATCCTTGAGCACAAAAACATAGATCAAAATTTCTTATAGTTAAACATCAACTTCTTAAATCAATGACGACTGAATGTATTAAAAAAGAATTGCCATCAATACATTCTATTTCATCTGTCATGCATACTTGTATTTTCTCCAATAAAATGAAAAGCACTTTTATAATGTCATTCGATTGTGATGTGTGCACTAAAATTATTATTTTTTCTAGTAGTTAATTGACAGTATAAAAACTTTTAAACTTAAAACGTAAACGAATTGAACTTGACTAATTGGGTATGCAGGGATATAAAATGGTGATGGAAAACTGCAGAGACAACATGGAAGTGCTTAAGGAAGGACTGGAGAAAACAGAAAGGTTTGACATTGTGTCGAAAGAAATTGGTGTCCCATTGGTGGCGTTCACTCTGAAGGACCACAGCCACTTCAATGAGTTCCAAATCTCTGACCTGCTGAGGCGCTATGGATGGATAGTGCCAGCATACACTATGCCCCCAGATGCAGAACATGTCACAGTGCTTCGTGTTGTGGTTAGGGAGGACTTTTCTCGCACCCTTGCGGAGCGTCTTGTCATTGATGTCACCAAAGTGGTGCACGAGCTGGAGATGCTTCCTGCTAGGGTAATCAGCACCAACACCGTAAAGGTTACTAGAGAAGACGGTGGAGAAACTGAGGGCAAAGTGTTGATTGCCAAGAAGAGTGAACTAGAGACACAGAGGGAAATCACTTCAGTTTGGAAGAAGTTTGTGATGCAGAGGAAGAAGATGAATGGTGTTTGTTAGAGCCTCGTTTTGGATCAATTTTAGCTAATTATGCAGAACAGAGCAATTCTTGTGACTACAACCTTTTGTAGCCACAAATTTTACTATAAACTTTATTCTCCTCGTCTGAGGTAATCCTCAAGCGCAAGTTATGTTTTTGAGCATATAAGGAGAAATGATTAATCATTTAAACCAAAGTTTCAGTGGAATGCTCCTTTCTCTGGGCATTTTAAAAATCGATCCATCAATACTTCCCCTAAACTTAAAAACAAGTAGAAAAATACTGTTGCAAAGTGCATATCAAATTAGACTTATCAATTTGAATAGTTAGAGTTGGATTTCTGAGCTTTCTGGCACTTATTTTCTTAGAGACTAGTAGTGTTGTGTTCTCTTATTTTGGGCTTAGTCTTTTTTATTTAACACATCAATTAATAGTTGCTCATAAATTTGTGAAAGAATTAAATTTACAATTATATATTTATACAGACTACTATATTTAAATATAAAATGTAAGTTCAAATAAAACTATTTTTTTAAAGAAAATTATGTATTCAAAAGCCAATTTTACTACATAATTAGCCTATACACTAAACACGATACAAATTAAGATATTCGGGGTTTTGTGGGTAGAAATTCATAACCAATGTCATGTTATTTTAGAAAGCCCAGGTGATTCTATGAACAGTACTTTTTCCAAACTCAAATATAAAAAAAATGTCTAATTTTACATTAAATTTGTTTAATTTTCCTAATATCATAACAAAGTCATATTTTAAAACTACCAGTGATCATGTTTATTGGAGATGATGTTTACATTTAAACTTGAGAATATTTTTAAACTTATATTTTAATCCACTAAATACAACCAATTTTAACATATATTTAAATTTAGAGGGAGTGAATTTAAAAGTTATTAAGAGAACGATTTGCAGTTTAATAATGCTCATCTAACATGTGGAGGATAGCTGAGTATTATTTCCCTTCACCAATAAGATCACTTTAGATAAGGTTAAATTGTTCTTAGCAACAAATTTTGTCAATGTTGTTGGTTGTACAAAATCGGGAAATTATTAATCGTGTTGGACTTAGAGTTACTCCACTTTTCAACGCAATCAACATAAATTTCCACTAGTGAGGACAACACTAAATTAATATTGTTCTGTCACACGTTATACAATATTGGTATGCTCCAACTTCAGTCAGAAAAGAGTCAAGAAGAGTGAGAATCAATAGAAATTGTTAAGCTGTCATCTCAAACTAAAGTAGTCAAAAAAATAAAACTATAATCATACTTTTATACTATGAAGATTTGCAACGTAATACATCATTGTCATTTCAAACAGTCAAAGAAGCTATGTTACAAGATCAAGTCCTATATTATGCATGTTTCTGGGACAATTTCCATTTGGAAAAACAATCTGTTCGCTTAATTGGTTGGATTATATTGAGTTAGCTTAATTGTTAAACATGTTTCTGGAGATAGCTTTTTTTTATTATTAAAAATTAATTCAAAATATAAGCAGATGTAATACTATCCAGAAGGAAACAATTTGTCTAAATTTTTGTAGCAGAATGAAATGCTATGCTTTGTTCGCTTCATCCTAAGATAATACGAGAATGTCAAAGAGGCAAGAAACAACACCATTTTCCATCTCTGTATATAATTTGTCACCAGAGAATCGAGAATTACATTTAGAAAGCTGGGAAGATATGCCTAAAAATGGAGAAACCCATTACCCCAGTTTCAATAACTGATAACTATATATAAAGCTGAGGCATTATTTCTTGATAAATATAGCGTATATTTCTGAAAGTGGGAGACACAAAACCTGCATTACCATGAATAGGGCGAAGGAGAATGCTTCAGAGAAATTTCTATGTTTATTATACCGTGGTAAATAAATTCAAATAATCCAAAGGAAGCTTGCTTAATGTAAACCTACCCTACAATTGGGGCATAAATTAGAAGTAGAACGATGATCTATCTAAAGTTACATGACCTTTCCCAACACTGCCTTCAACATTTCACACCAACATCTTGCATTGCTCCGCAGCATGAGATGAACCCCCCCAATTAATTTGTGCCAAAATGTGTACGCCAGCACTCTGCCATTAATCATGAGCCCTAGAGGCAGAATTGCCTGAACCCCAAAAATTCTTTCTCACGGCCCCTTAAATGCATGTTATTGTCATTTACATACAAGAACAAATGAATACATATCTCTCTCTATTTACACTATATCAGTCAATAATTAAAAATGGTCTGGTCCCAGCCAAAGATTTCCATAAAATCAGAGTATATCTCCAAGATTGAAGCTGTTCTCTGATGTGGAAGTAGAGATGGTGATTATAATCACAGTCAGATACACTATCTTGCAAGCTCATTAGTAAGTAAGAGTGGGAAGTACTAAAACCTGTGGAAGGCTTGGTTCTTGGGACAATAGGCACATCAGCTTCCCCCACCAGCATCTGAACCACAGCCCTCATAGTAGGTCTAGCCAGTGGATCGGGGTGAGAGCAAGCTAGCCCAACCAAGAGCAACCTCCTCATCTCCCCCTCATCAAACTCGCCCTCAAGCCTTGCATCAGCCGCCATTAGCAACCTGCCTTCCCGGTGCAAACTCCATACCCACTCTACCAAATTGCAGGTAATTCCACCTTTAGCACCCCCGTTGGCATCCTTCTCTATCGGTCTTCTCCCACTGGCCACCTCAAGAACCACTGCACCATAACTAAACACATCAGTTTTCTCTGTAGCCTTTCCCGTAAGGAGATACTCAGGTGCCAAGTACCCCATTGTCCCAGCAGCCACGGTGGCATCCGGCGACTTGTCATGCTCAGTTTGCCTCGCCAAACCAAAATCTCCCAACCTGGCACTGAACCCTTCATCCAACATTATATTACTAGTCTTGATGTCCCTATGAATCACCTGATTCTCACACTCTTGATGCAAGTAGGCCAAGGCCGAGGCGACGCCCAACAAAATCTTGCGCCGGTGAGACCAGGGAAGTGGTGTCCTTGCCTCAAACAAAGCCTTATCCAAACTCCCATTCGGCATCAAGTCATACACCAGCAGAATCTCACCTTTTTCATGGCACCACCCTTGCAGCCGAACAAGATTCCGATGCCTAAGGCTCCCAATGATAGACAACTCAGACAAAAACTCATTCTTCCCCTGACTACTATGGCTGCACCTCTTCACCGCAACAGTTTCCCCATTCTCAGGCAAAACCCCCTTATACACAGTCCCAAACGCGCCATGACCAATGATCCTATTCGCATTGAAACACTTGGTAGCATTCTTCAGCTCCTTGTAGGTAAACTGTTTCGGCATTTTAATGATCTCCGAACCAAGCGAATCAAACTTGCTAACACGTTTAACCTTCTTAGAGTAAAACCAAATCAATGCACCAGCAAAAAGAGCCAAAACAAATGCCCCAGCAGTAACAACACCAGCAACCGCTCCCAAATTCTGCTTACACAACCCATTGTGGCAAGACGATTTGCTTTTGCTCTCTTTCTCTTCACTATTAGAAGGAGCCAAAGAAGGAGGCGCCGACTTCACCGAATTCGCCGTCGGGTTCATCAAACTCACCGCCGGTGGAGGAGGCGGAGCCGCCGCCGCCGCAGCATCAAAAGACGAACCGAAACTCCACCATTCTATTCTGTGAATCTCCGTGCTACCCTGCGTGGAACCTGAGAATCCCACATACATAAAATCATTCAAATACTTATCCACATCGAGACTCATCGACAAAACGGGATCTTTCGGTTTCAAATTGGAATACGAAACCCACACGCTTAACCCTTTGCTCGATCCATCGAACTCGATCCACGCGTTAATTAGGTCACCGCTCTTCAGGTCGATCCCAATGTTCGCCAAATCACCAACCTCGCTCGAAACGACACTGTTTAAGTCCACCCCAACGTGGTTCCCATTAATGTCCTTAAACTCTACGTCCATGAGCGTATCAAACTCCACGGCAATAAAGCCACCGACGCCATCGGCGGCGGAGGCGGCAGCTGCGCTAAGTCCAAGAAACCCACCAGCGTCGCCGATTGTTTCGTCGTCCGGCGCGAGGACGAAGGCGAGGCCGCCGCCGATGGAGGAAGGGTTGAGATTGGCAACAGAGAAGGAAAAGAAGGTGGTGAAGCTCGCCGGAGAGCGGCTTCCGGGTTGGCGGAACCTGACCGGACGGGAGTAAAGAGCTCTGCCAGCACTGGAGGTGGGAACGGCGAGGTCGCGCGTGAGGCTGACGGTGCCGTTGTTCAAGTGAGCGTCGCCGAGAAGCTTGAGGCTACCCAATGTTAAAGTTCCAAAGTCGAACTCGGTGGCAGCGGTTACGAAATTGAAGAAAGAAAAAATAAAGAGCGCTGAGGAGACAAAGGTGGAGCAGAGAAGCGACATTGGCGAGGCAGAGATTGAGTGACGGTTGGTGTTTGATTCAATTGGCGAATTTGATTCCCGTGTCTTTGTTTCTTTGTTCGTTGGTTGTTTCGTTGATTCCCGAAGGTAGTGTGAAAGTGAAAGAGTGAGAATTCACGGGTAGAGAGAGAAAGAGAGAAGAAGAGTGTGTTGCGTTGCAGAGTAATGCGATGGCACGAAGTGGCAGAGAATCCGAAGAGAGGGTGACGAAGACATGTTTGTGGCCACGTGGACACCTGTCCACTCTCTCTCAACGGTTATTTCCTTTGTTTCTTCCCAATCAAAACTTGCTTCTGTTTCTTCATTTTTCTTAGACACATCTCCATTAAGTTCCCATTTTTTTTATTTTTTTTCTGCCATCAGATTTTTATCCAACATTAACCATCAATAGTTAATGAAAATGGTTGATATTTAATTATGTTTAATGATTGTGGAAAAATTGATATTTAAGAAAGTAAGTGAGACTTTGCGTATGAATGTGTTCAGTTCAATTCAATTCAACTGCAGACAAATTGTTTGGTCAAGTCAAGGTTTCTCTCTCCTGCTTCCGCTCTCATTCACGGACATCTGCACTCTCCCCTCTATCCATTAATTAATTATTATAAATAAAATACTACTTTCCATACCCTCCATTCAATGTACAGGTCAAGGGATAAATTCAAACCGAAAATGTTTTTTTTTGCAATAAAAACACATAAATTGTTTGGCTCTTGTGCATAACATTAATTTGTCGTTTCATAAATTGTTTACTGTTAATATAAAACATAATTGTATATCCCAAATATTCATTTATTATAATTTTAATTAATAATATATTTTATCTTCAAAACAAATATGTTTAAAATTTCAACAATTTCTTCCAAGATTATCTTATAAGTTGTAAAGTTATTGTACAGATAGGACGATTAAATACTTTGATTTTATTTTATAATCTAAATTAATTATATACACAGATTTTTCTTAAAAATAATTGCATGCTTAAAAAATAATTTTAGTAGTTGTAAAAAAAAAAGTAATCCTAGTGTAAAATATTTACTGCGCAGCCATAGGCTTAGCAGGAGAAAAATAGGAGAAAAGGTTGTCTTTTAGAAGAAAAAAAAAAACTGATGAAAAAAAGTTATTAATAAACATTAAAAAGGGTTAAACTTTATCATCAACATACATGATGACAAAGTGGTGCAAAGGATGGCTTTTATGACCCAATAGCGTAAACCAAAAAGTGTTATAGTTCCATGATTTAGGTGATCATTATTATCTCTCTGTAACTTTACCATCAAAATTAAGACTTGGCACTAACTTGACCTGCCATACAATATTATCCCTTTCACTAAATGTTTTTATTAATAAAATTGGCATATATGTAGAGTAAAAAGGAAGGGGGAAAATTCATATTTATGCTAACCCTAGAGCTATGTGTTCCTTCATTACCAATGTGCATGCCAAACATATACAAATGAAAATACTATTTTATAGCACATTCAATAAATAGTGTAAAATGTTTTATAACTACTGTACTATAAAATAAAAATATATTTTAATAATTTAAATAAATACTATAATATTGGAGTGTATATTTTCTTTCAAATAGTTTTTATTATGAAAAAAAAAAAACTCCCACTACCTTTTAACTTCACCTCTGGAACACGAAAAATATGTTTCTATTTCAATAATCCCTAAAATAATTTATAGTACTTATTTTAGTTACATAAAAAATATCTCTAATAAAGTTGAAATAAACGTTATTTTTCTATACCGGATATTATCTTCAAGGAATCAAACCAAAGATAACATATTAATCAAAGACATCCTAATTAAATAGCTAGCTTAGGTTGTATATATTTTAATTTTAGTTTGAGAAATTTGCTTGTTAGTTTTTTTTTTTTTCTCTACATATGCAGCTTTTACTGCAACTTTAGTATACTTGGGGTTGAACATTGCCCAGATTCTTGTTACCAAATACCATGGGATTAGAAAGGAATAAAGGGAGAAAAAAAAGTTTCATCTTTTTGTGTGTGTGTGTCACTTTTTCTTTCTTTAGTTATTCCGTTTCCTTGGAAATCAGAAAATGATGCCTTCATTTGAGTTTGACAATGATGTGTTATTTTAGAGAATGAGAGAGAATGGAAACAAGTTTAGAAGAAAACAGCCAACCGAAAAATGTTTCTCAAGTGAAGCTGGTTTGGTGGAGAAAAATGGAAACATATTCATATAAAAATGTTGCGTTGAGAATTGATGAACACGCAATGTTGTTTGAAGCAATTTGATAATAACATGAGACAAAGGAGGCGTTGGAAGAAAAAAGTGTTGTAGAAGAGTGGAGAGGGTTTTTTTTTTTTTCAATATTGGTATGATTGTTTATGATAGATAAGATTAAATGGTGTTTTTTTTTCCACCCCAAACTACTCATAAAGGTGTGGTTATCTAAGGAAGCTTTTGGTGGCATACTTTACCAATCTTCTACTCAAACTCTATTATGCCTTTTTTCACAATTAGGTTACTTCTTCTCAAACCCCACCTCACTTTTCCACAAACCATAACATTCTCACACACACCACTCACTCATATCCAGTTCTCATTTTAATTTGCACCAACCACTTCAAATGTGTCATTTTAAAAGTTTTTATTTTATTTTTTAATTTAACTATATAGTGAGTAACTCATATTTCACTCTTAAATTAAAAGAAAATAAAATGAGAAAAAATAGATTAAGTGTTTTAAAATTATTTAGTATATCATAATTCTTGCCTATGTGCATATATGTGTTGATTTTTATATACATTTCATTTTTTTTTATCAATAAATATTGAATAATTGGATGGTTAAAACCCAAGTAATTTAGTTGAGTTTTATTTGTGATTAGATCAAACTTAATTTAAATTTTTTTATATTGATTATTTAAATAAATTTATCATGAAAGATATTTTATTTTATTTGGGACCCACTATTTTTTACCAGTATTTATATTTCATTTGAATGGTGTAAAGAAAAATAAAAAGATAACAGGAAAAACTTACAAATAAAGATAGATTAGTTGAAAGAAGAACTAAAATACTTTTCTTATAATCCTGTTTTATTTATTTTTTATTTATATATTTATTATTATTATTATATTCATTTGTTGTACTTAAAATAAATTATAAATAAAAATAAAATATAATCGATGATACAATCTGATAAAAATACAATATAATCTGTTATTGATAAATAAGTTTTTTAAGTTTTTATTTTTACAATCTTGAAAAGAAAAAAAGAGAGTTGGCGATATAACTTTTTACCAATATAAAAAGTTACATTAGTTTCTTTTATGATTTTTTTTTCAGTTACTCACTCAACCTAACAATTCATTAGTTTCATCTTATTAGATCAAACGTAGAAACTAACTCAAACTAAAGTTATTGATAGTTTACTTCCGAATATAAACCATTCATTCTCATATAGTCAATATGATTAATAGTTATATGATAAGTAATAAGAATGGTAAATTTTGACCAATTATAAAACTATGTTATTTAATGTGACGTGGTGACGTATAATTTTTATTAATTAATAATATTATTAGGATTTATTTTCATCTTTCAGTTTTTGAGTTTTTTTTGTCACAACCTTATCTTAAAATGTCGCATTGGTAGATTAAGAGAAAATAACAAATTATTCTTGATTTCTAGCTTCTAATATTTAAAAAATGTTAAATATAAAAAAAGAAAGAATAAAATAATATTTTACTATTGAATAACTTTACATATGTAAAACATATTTAATTTTGATGAGCCTAAAAAAAGAAAAATATTAAAATAAAATCTAATTAAAAAGTTTAATTTAATTACCAAAATATAAAAGTAGTTACAAAATTTTATAAGTACCAAATATAGTGAATATGATATCATGATATCCTATTGTAAGAAAAGTGAAAATTATCATTTTATATGTTGTTATAGAAGATATAATTTTACAAAGTTGTTGGACATTGAAGGTATGCACGAAAACTAGGTATGCAAACTGGTCCATTTTCTGAGGGTTACATATATCTCTCTTCAATGTTCCATTTTCCCCTTCATAATGCAAGTGGCCACCTTTCTCTCTCCTACATCACATGCTTTTATAAATTCAACATCCACCATATGCACTCTCTGTCACCATTCAAATACGCATGTTCTCTATTAATTCATTTACACCATTTCCATTTTCTAATCTTTTGCTTTTTTATGCATCATAAATGGTTATTTTGATGTCACCATGACACCATCTAATATTTCTCTTCTTATTATACATGTATATATCATTCATGATTATTTAGTTGTATATTTGTAGTATTCATCATGCTTGTTATAATGTCTCAGAAACAATTTTCTACGTTACTTGTTTGCTTTGGTTTTAAGTCAACCCTAATGCATTATAAATATGTATTTTATGACAGCCATTGAAGCCAAATTAGTTGTCCTGTGGCTCAAGGGAATTTTGCATTCATGGAAGCACGTGATTCCAATCAAGACAATATAAGCATGTGAACAATGTCTCTTATTATCCTAATCAAACGTGTGGTGTATGGAAAGTTAACGTGGATCATTATTATTTTGTAAATAACCAGTTCATAAGGGTCCCATAGTTCGTGACCATAGCTGGAACTGGGAAAAGCGTTGAATCCTATATTCCTTCTAAATTATGTTTGAATAATTCATGTCTCAAAACTTTCACTCAATTTTACTTACCACATCATTTTTTACTACTTTCCTCATTTTTAAACTGAACAATTCATAGACTTCAATATAACGATTTTTTAAATTTAGCTATATGGTTAAGGAATGCATGAATTCATTGCAATTTAAGTTTTACAATAGAATTAAATATTAAGAATAAAGTTTAAATGCATAAAACGATGCTAATTAATTCCTCGATTATATTTTTATGTTTTTTTCATCTCATCTTATTTCACCAGTTTCTGTCTTATATCTCTTTTCCTGCAAAAAATCCTCAGACCTCACCTTGTATTAAGCAGTATAGATTCTCATAAAATGTTCAAATTAGTATGAAATAAATATGTGGACAAAAAAAAACGATGGCTAATATTTTGTTTTAATGATTGAGAGAGAATGGTGACGGTACATTACATACGCACGTGGGTGAAAAAGAAAAAAAGGAAAAAAATTGTAAACTAGGAAAAAGGAAGTGATTGTAGTATTTTTTTTTTTTTTTTGACAAAAGGTAAGACATGATAAAAAAGAATAATTTAAAACTTTTGGTCTTGCAGAGTTGCAAGGTTCAGTATTTGCGCAGTTGGGCCGAAGAGAACAGAGGAAAATCACTGTTTCGATCAAACTTTTCAACTAACATACGTCTATATTTTACTAAAACGAAATATTATTTTTGGTCAAAAAAATCAATAATAAGATTATTTAAAATTTATTTACATATTCTAACGTCTTATAATATAGTCTTTAATTTTTTTACACAATTGATAACAAAAAAATGTTACTAAAATGGTAGTTCATAATTATTAAGAAATATTAAGTGTAAACCAACAAAAATGTTTTTTTTTCCTGTGATGAAAATATTTTTAAGGATTTTATGAAATTGATTGTAGAGAAACTGAAACACAGGAATCTATGTTTGAAAATAATTGTTTGATGTATTAAAAAAAATAAGGTGTCAAAGATAATTTTGGAAGGAATAAGAAATGAGAAGAATGTTAATAGGTGGGGATAGGCTATACTGTGAGAATATATGCGTCCATCAAATAATAATAATCAACAAATTGTATGATTCCTTTTCTATTCAAAGTATTTATTAATCGGAAGAGATAATTACTTGTCTGCATTCATAATCAGAGTCTGACATTTTATATATTTAACATAGTTGTAACTCAGTTCTAGGTTGTGACTACTAGCAAATACGAGAATGCCACATGGACAGTCACACTCAACTACTAACAGTAACAAGTACACCGATAATGGGATTCATGAAAAAAAAAAATGATATTTTTAAGATGTTATCTTACAAAGCATGATTAGTTGATGGATGGTTTGAGTTGATGAGACTGTGGTTGATGTGAAGTTACGCTTCAAAGACACAATAATAATTGGGTTTAAAAGTTTGACTTTAAGCACTTCTGTGTTGATTTTGGTTAAATAAGGAAATTTCTTTCATAATAATGGGTGGGTTGAGTTGAGTGGATCACGATGATTATGAAATTGTCGGTTAAGTAAATTGATGATTTTTTATTTTTAAAAATATATTTCTTTATTTTTTATAATATTTTTAAAAAAGTTATAGACAAGAGTATTCATGTAAAAATAAAAATGAATATATTATAATGGCTTTTATAAATAAATATTTAAAATTAAAACAAAATTGTTTATATAACTAATTTTATAATTCTTAAATATCTAAAATTTATAATAATATATTTATTTTTAAATAACTTTTACTAACAACTCGATTATACTGAATCTGTGCTTTAAATGCCTTTTTGAAATAGTTATGGTTGGCAGTAGTGACTAATTCTGATTTATTCAGGCAAAAGTTCGTGTTTGATTTTATTGTGTAAAATCCTGATTTATCACGAATGGATTAATCTCTAATACAATGGATTTAATAAATATTTATCAGTAAAAAAATTATTATAATCATCTAATATAATAGAGTTGTAACATATTCCATTTGGATAACATTTAGTTTAATTTTATATTTAATTTAATTAAATTAAATTATGGATGACAAAACAATTAATTTGGCTATTATTCATCTAATTTATTTACAGGTATGTCTTAATTTTTATCAAATCTATTTATTAAAAAAAATATTTGATTAAATTCATTCATACAATTTTATAAATGGTTCATGGCTTATTTACTATTTTAAAAAATTAATAGATCCTTCCATCAATACTCATAGATAAAAAAATATATTTTAACCATGTTTATATATCTTAACATCATTTTTTTTTCAAAAATATATTTTGAAATTTGTTGTACAAATTTTGATTTTGAAATTTGTTTTAAAATACATTTTTGTTTTGTTTTCTTATGACTTTTATGAATGGACAAGACATGTACTCGTAAAAAATAGATAAAATTTAATTTTTATCAAATGAATCAAGATAGACCACATTTTTTATTTATGATAAAACGAGTTAATGATTTTTTTTATCTGATCCATGATTATCAAAACTAATTTTACCCAATTGTCACTCTTAGTTTAAATAGTATAAATAATATTAAAAGAAAACAAACCCTTTTTTTACAAGATTTGCAAGGAACATTATTGTTATTTTTTAAAACAATTTAAACCAAATTTTAATTATTACTAAATGAGCCAAACTATGTTTTGTCTTAGTTTTGTTTATCTCCAAACTAATTTTTAAATGAAAATAAAAGAAAATTTGCTTTAGAAAAGTCAATTTATGAAATGAAAAATAATGAAAACATAAACGAAAATCTAAAAGTCCACTAAGTTGCCTACTCTGCATTCACACTTGTTTTATTTTCATCGTTAGTGTCGTGAGCCATGAGTGAAAATGGAGTGTTAATCAAGTACAACTTATATTAGGCACATTCTTTCTTTATCATCATTTTTTTTATTGCATTTTTATAAGATATGTTAAATGATAAAAATATCTTGTTTATTTTTAACTTTCGCGTGTTATGGCCCTGTATCTCTTTATTCATTTGTGCTTCTACAAACATTGTTGTCACCCCACCATATCTATATTATTATTCTGAGGTGTAAAGAAAAGTGGTGGAAGGATTTTGTTCTGACTCTACATTTTTTAAAATTTTGTAAGAATGGATTTTCCGAAAATATCATGAATTAAATTTTTTGTGTAAAGTTGATTTTAAAATACTTTCAACAATATTTTAAAAATGTCAATCAGAAATATTTTTAAAAAACTCGTAAAGAATAAATCCGAAATATATTTATTTACATTGGAAACAATATTATTATTTTAGTTGAATACGGGGTGCAGAAAGTACCCTCGTATTAATCTCTAGCCAGCGACAAATTAAGCCCAGAATCGTATATGTTTAAAATTGGACACGGCTTCGAGCCTGGGCCAACCCAAAGCACTTATTTCTGGATTTAATCCAAATATTTAATTCTATCTAGTCCAAACCAAACCAAACTCAATTTATTTAATGAATATTTATATAACTTACACCACTACGAGTAAATACAAAGTAAAAATGATGGTTACTAATCCTAATAGGTAAATACAACATGACCAAAAACACAATTATTGAATAGTAACAACAGTATTTTCGTTTGTACACATAGATAAGATGCATATATACTATTTAAGTAATTATTATTATTATTATTATTAATAATAATGGAATTCAGGAACTGGAAGGTTTTTTTCCCTTAACCACTGTGACGGGGCAAGAGGCATTTGTCATCACGTGCTTGCTTACACTGCCCAACAAAACCCTGCAAGAAACAAAAGTGTTTAAGAGAGATTAGAAAACAAAAACTAAGAACGTAAGTTGTGAAAATGTTTCCTAAAATATGAATAAGGAGATAACAAGAGGTGGTTGGTGAATGGTGAATAATGATACCTTTTAATGGGACCTAAACCCCTGCTTCCAAGAACCAAAGAGTCTAGGTGAAGATCTTCCACAGCATTACACAGCTTCTCCCTTGGATCTCCCCAATACACCTTTGCCACTGCCTTTGCCTGTTTCAACAACACCAACACAAACACAAACACACAAAGTTTTACCACCATACTTTCTTCACATATTAACTGCAGAGGAAAATGACACACAATAAGAAACAGCATGAATACCCCTTTAGTCTTGGAGGCAGTGTCAAGGATATCTATGACCTCAGGATCCCTAGCAATCCCATATTGCTTTGTAAAATTCAACTCCCTCAGTTCCTCCAAAGGCACCAAAGCTGCCACCCCATTAACCAACCAAACACAAAATGTCAAACCACAAACACAAAATATCCTCTATACCAACATGAAGAACAAAACTTATATATAGTTCCTCAAGTACCATCTGTATTATTTTTTTAATTAGAATTAGAGATTCAATTTCATAATATTCACGACCTTTTACTGTTCATATAGATGAACTCTAATTCTGATAAGAAACAACACAAACAAATATAGATGAGAAAGGGAAAGAGTGGCACTAACGTGAACCAGTGTCCTCAAAAAGTTCCTTTCGGGTGTGAGGAGCTTGGGGAGGCTGAACATTGATCAAGATGATTTGATCACCCCTGTTTATGAGATTATCAACGGCCCAACGAAGGGCTAATTTGCTGGTGGGAGAGAAGTCCATGGCTACTCCAACAATGCGTGCCTTTGCCATAGTTAGTTGATGCTGCCAAAAGCTGAACGTTGAGTTCAGTTTTTATAGTTGGTGTTGGTGTTTGGTATTCAGGATTTTTCATTTGTTTTGGGGAATGCGCCCGAGGTTTTAAACAGTACTTGTACACAAGAGAGGAATTGTTCGTGAAAGCGCTAGAATAACATGGAGTGTGCTTTGTTCGATAAAGATAAGCTTTGAAGGGAGATTGTGACAAATGAAGATGGTGTGGAATATGGCATAAAGGTGACATACACGGAGACAATGAATGTTGTTTTCCCACAGAAAAAACACGAGTTATGTGCAATGGTAGTGCCATATGTCCTGCCTGAGTTCTTTAACTTATTAATTAGTTTATTAAAAATACATCACTAGAAAACAACTTAGAAAATGATTGTTCTTGATATCAATATTCCTTTTAGCTTAA
Source organism: Sphenostylis stenocarpa (assembly GCA_963425845.1). NCBI lineage: Eukaryota > Viridiplantae > Streptophyta > Magnoliopsida > Fabales > Fabaceae > Sphenostylis > Sphenostylis stenocarpa. The sequence goes on along the minus strand of OY731405.1, from coordinate 3,413,036 downwards.
AAAAGAATATATCTTTAGATTGATCAAGTGAAAAATCTCTCTCTCTCTCTCACTGTTCCTTTACGTCTTCATGTAACTTTTTCCATCCATTTTTTTTAATTTAGCTACTCTTTGCAAATCATTATGATGTAATTTAACACGATTTAAATTTCTAAAATCACATTAATAATAATTAGAAGAATAAACGAGTTGAGTTGGATATGATAAAAAGTATTATCCAATTTAATAAAAATAATTTTGTTGAATTGAATTGAGTTTTTTTTTAATCCACTCCAAGTCAATCTATTATTATTTTTTATTGTTAAATATTTTAAATTAATTTTATTAAAATGAACTATATATTTAATATTAAAAAAACACGTTTAATTAAAGAAACAACCGAATAAAAACAATAGTTATGTTGTCATTTATTAATTTTAGTTAGATTGAATTAAATTGAATCACATTAAAATTATAAAGAAAACTTTATTTGGGGCAAATTCAACACAGAATTATTCAAATCAATAAATAATTTTATGAGTAATTTATTTATTTAATATATTTATTTTAAAATAGTTTTAAATTATTTCTTGGTTAATATACTAAATAAAACATTTTTCAATTGCTTAAATATACCTCAATATTTTTAGTTTTATATGGAAGATAATTAATTTAAGTTTTAAATGAGAACTTACGTTTACAAATATTAATAAAATTCACCATGATATAGATAATCAAATTAGTTGATCATTGAACTTTTAAATATCATAAAAACAAAAGAATTATCTACAGAGTAAGAAATATAATATGACGCATCTTATATGTTTTATCTTTTATTCTTTTGTCATTTAAAACCTTAACATATAAACAATTTTGATTTCTTCAATAGTCAATAGTTGTAGGTTGCTAATTTTAAGAGCAACAATAAATCTTAACTAAACATTATTTTTGTGATGAAAAAATCAATGTTTTTCGTTGACAAAAAATGCTATATATATAAAAGTATTTAAAAAATAATATAATATGATTTATAGATTTTGCCTATGTTTGACATTATTTGAGATTTTTTTTTAAACTAATGCATATCAATTTTTTTTAATATTTTATATAATTAGATATGAAAAATTCAAATAAAAACAAACATATACCTTAAGAAATGGATCTAATCACTGTAGTTAGTATCCTAAGAAAAAAACAACAAAATATTGCTACATGTGGGTAATGAACGAAACAAAGGGAAATATATCGAATCTTGAATATTATTAGCATTAAGAAAAATTGAGACGGAAAGGAATGAATCAAGAGACACAGTAGATAAATGACAGTTGTTCTAAGCTATAGCATCGTCGAATCTGCAAGTTAAATAACTATCTAAAAATTAGAAAATTTGTTAAAATAATGTTGCCAACAAGACTAAAATGCAGTCACAGTAGCGGAATCAGCATTCCCACCCCTGCAAATATAGCTCAAAATAAAATAACTATCACCTACATCAATGTACAAATACTTTCGACAATATTGGAATGATAAATGAACTTTTTTGAATTTGAGAGCTATAGGATAATTAAATTTTAAGATTACATAACTACCCCAAATCCCCCATAAAAACTACAGTGAACCTTGTACGCTGAAAACATTGATTAATAAGGTCTAAATTTCCTGGCAGCTCTCATCTGCTGCAGGCGTTTTTTATCCTCCTCAAATTTGCTCTGCAATGTCATGATCTCTGAAAGCAAAACAAAAATGGATAATCTCAGTTTGACCACTAACAATTACAAAAAAAATCTAAGCAAAATCGATTTAGAGAGTAACTAAGTTTTAATTCACAACTAGGGGCAAAGAAACAAAATGAGGTATGAAGCATGATACTTTTACATAAAATATATAATTCCTTAATCATTTCCAACCAACAGCAACATGAGATCCATTTCATGAATATCCAGATATATTCTTTCTTGACATTCATTTGTGTATAAAATCTTAACTTATCAGCAAAATGGGTTTAAAATCTTGAACAGAACAGCAGTTATGATACAATATATGGTGTAAAGCAAGAGAGGCTTCAACATAAAATCAAATAATTCCTAAGTGAGTCAAAACACAGCAAGACATTCATTTCATGAATCATGCAGAAACAGGATTTGCTAATGTTTTCATGTATAAATTTTAGTTTACTAACAAGATGAGTTGTGAATCTTCAGCACAACCGAAGTTAGGGAAAGTAAAATAAATAAACAAGCATGGGAATTAGAAATGGAAAAACATTATGGTTTTCTTTTTTATGTATTATGGAATTCATTAGAAACAAAAGAAAAGTAAATGGCATCAGCTTGTACAATAATAATTTTATTTGAACATTGATAGAAAGCTCCCTAATTATTGACATTTGTTTTGGACACAAACAAAGCAACTTTTAGGTGAATTTAAAAAAAATAAAATAAACAATACCATTTCTCTGTGCTTCTCTTTTTTGAAATCGGTAGAAATCTAGACCAACTTCTTTACGTTTCTTTTTGGTCATTTTATTCTCCACAGCTGCTTGAGCAACCGAACCCACAGCAATTCCAGTCTCATTATCAGTAGTTTTCTTTCTACCTTTATGGTGTATAACAACCGTCCACCCCCCTTCTGCAGCAAGGGCTTCTTTTTCTTTTCTCTCCTGCATAAATAAATCATTGCGTAAAAGAAAAATAAAGACCAAAAATTGTGAGTTCATTCATAAGTTGAAAATAAAAGCTCAAACATTTAAGGATTTCACAAAGATGCTTAATTGACATAATGGGACGATAGTCACATTCATAGACAACTCATTTCAGTCAGATACTGCAAATGCACTTTGAATGGCATTGTCTTTTATTACAAACCAAAACCTCAAAATTCCATTTAGATTAGTCCTTTTAAAAAATTTGCCTAAGTTTTTCTTGAATCTGACCCACTCTCCTTATTGGGTCTTTCATTGTCTTCCCCCATCGTCAAACCACTTTTAGCAATATTCTACCATTCATTATTGATTCTACCCAGTCCTTTATGCCCACTTATTCACCACAACCACAACATCCTCACGTTTGCAACAACACTAACATGGCCTTCTCTTGTTGCCTCTTTATCACTCATTCAACATATAATACCATACAATATACCAAATCTTGTTTTGTGCAGTAAAAATTTCATTAAGCTTTAGAAGCGTTTTTGAATCACAAATAACAACTAAGACACTTTGTCATTTCATTCACCTAAACTTGGAAGTCAATTATCTTGTATAATAGCTCCAAGATACTTTGAGACTTGTGGAATCAAATGATCCCCGATTTTCAACTCTAAACTACAAGTAGTGTTAGATTCAACATGCTTCATTTTGTTCATACTTTATCAGAATTTGCTTCCAAAGATTTTATCCACTAATCTAGTTAGCATTAATTGATCTCCACTTGCATACTAATATTAAATCATTTTTAAATAGCATATTGTTAGGATATAAGGAGAAGGAGAATTTTATTAAGATAGTTGGAATATCAATGGATTAGTTAGTTGGTTAGAGGAGAGGTTAAGATTTGCTGTTAATGTAAATTGAGTGGCTCTTTCACAAGGATCCATTTTCAATTTTGGGATATGAAGACCCTCGGTGTAAACCTATAATGAAATCCTCAATTGGCCCACCATGTATTCTAACACTTGTGTAACCCCCAGCATAAATAAGTTTGATTACTTGCTTATAAACAATATAAACTCTTTTCTCCCCAAGAGCCTTCGGCTAGACTTCTCTCAGCATCAAAAGGCCATTTCAAATTCAATCAAAACAACAGGTTGATCTATCTGCTTTTTTCAGTGTGAATCCAATAATACTCTTAAAAGGTATATTATTTCCAGGGTTGACATATCCAGCATAGTATCCATTCAACTAACCTATCTAGACGCAATTTTTATCATTTCAAACAGGAGTGGAATTCCAAAATTCTATTCCTTAAATTATTACCATTAGCAATGAACCAGAAGTATATGCTTCCGTTTAATGATAACGAGATTTCATCAGAATTATCACTGTTTCCAGTAACAAAGGTCACTAGCATTACTCATCGTGATGAAAATATAGCCAGTAGGCTAGCTGCATCAATGCTATCATTTCAACCGTGAATTAATTTCTTTCTTTGTTCATGAGTTGTATTGCATCTTTCTTTCCTGACAAGTAGTATTGCACATGTGGCAAGGACCACGTATGCAGAAAGTCATACCAATTATGCTGCCAATGCCAGAAAAAGTAACCTCTCAAGACTCAACAGTTAAGAGACAAAAAAGAAAGAAATTATCCAAATGGTACATCCATTCATCTTTGAGTATACTCCACAAAGTATATATTGGAACGACTCCGTATCCTAACACCCTTTTAGGACCCAATACCATTCTCAATAAATACAAGCTCCATCAAGTGAAAGTATCACCTAGTGCAGAACGCATGGAGGCAACACAACACTAAATGAGACATCTATAACTGGGATTCGTATGTTAAAGACAACTTCTGGAAATGAAGGACTTATTAGTTATATTTTAACGTCATGGAAATGGAACTCGAATTGAATAAGATATTAGCCAACATCAATATTATATTATATAAAAAAATTCATGCCATGATAATTATGACCACAGGAAAAGGTTTATTAACACTTCCATTCAGCAACAAAACAGTATAAATTAACCAAATTATGAAACAATGGTTAGTTTATGTAACAACATGATTATTCAAATTGGTACGTGCCCATGATAATTTGCCCGAAGAAAAAGGTCCATCTAATAAAGCAGTGCTTAATATGACCAGAGCGTCATCATTCTGTTATCATTTTATGCATGTTTGTCAAAACATTTACCTCTTCCAGTTTCTCTTCATGAGCAGTTATAAAGTCATCAATTTGATGTTGCAATACATCCAATCCTGGTCTGCTTTGACGGTATTCCATGATCCATTCTGTAGTTTGAGAAGTCCCCAGTCAGAAACTATACTAGATATAATCATTAATAGTAAATAGGTTATAAATGTTGACAAAAATACGAAGATGCATTAAAATCCAGGTTGCCAACAGATTGAAAGAATAAAATTAAAAGGTATCTTTAAATGATCAAACATGGGAGTGGCGGTGGAAGAGGGCAAATGATGAGAAAGATATACAGATGAAAATTGACATAGAAAGCCTCAAATATGGCAACTACTATTGCAAATAGAGCCAAAATACATTTCAATAGACTCGCAACTCAACACAGTAACTATGACACAATTTTTGACAGCACAAAATATATGCTCATTATCCCATATGTATAACACAAATAAAAAGAAATGCGCTTAATGGATAAACAAACAATTCATACTTTTCATTCCTTTTGAGCAGTCATCATCTCCAGATGAAATAGTATAAACCTCCTCATGATTGCTGTACCCTTCTCCCTTTTCCCGGGAATTTTGAACCTCCTTTTTCCTTTTTTTCTTGTCTTTCTTCGACCTACCTATCAGGAACATTTTGATGAGCGAAACGAATGTACAAATTCAAACATTACATTCCAAAATGAAAAAAATGAAAAAAACTAGAAAATGTATTTTATTACAGGGTTTGATAACTGTCCCGGTATCAGAATCTCTATGCCCATCAAAGTCTTGGATCTCCTCAGCATTAGAATGACAATTGTCTACTACTCCATCTGTTACCATTTGAACAAAGATGTTAAACATGAACACAATGACTTAGTTAACTTCAATTTTGTAAAAAAAAATGCCTATATTAGATGCCAGAACAGGGAGAAACAATGCCAGCAACAGAAAATTATTACGATGTAGTGTTAGAGAAGCATGAGAAATTGTTCTATAACTTTGACAACAAAATATATTCTTGTTCAAATTCTAGCACAGGCCCACACCCCATCCATAACTCCAACTCACCACTTTGCTCTTCCAAATCAACTTCTGCACCCTTCGGTTTTGGTTTCCTAACTAGACTTTTGCCCTTGTTCTTCCTTTTTTTGTTGATAGAAGCTTTCTTCTTCTTTGCGTCACTAGTATGTATTTCATTATCCACTGAAAGAAACACTTTATATCAGAGACAGCTGAACTAAAGGGTGATGATTATGAAAACAAAATACACTTACCTTCAACGTTCTCCACAGTAGCATGTGTCTCGACTTCAGCATTTTGTTCGCTGTTCCTTTTTTTCTTTATTCCCCCAGTACGTGCGTCTCTTTTAGCCTTCTTCACCTTCATCGTAGCGAATACTCACCCTGGGAAGCAACGAAAAATATTATGGTTAATCCGCAAACTATGAATCAAGTATACAAGATGCAGGCTTTTGTTATTGATTGATAAATAAATGCAGCACCTTTGGGAAGTAAAGGAAGTTAGATTGAGAAGGAGAAGTGTCTGTGGAAGAAGGAGGGGTTTGGGTGGGAAGCGTAACTGGGGATGTTGTTGGTGACTAGGGCAATTGTTGGGACATGGAGCGATGAATCAGAACGAAGAACCCTATTTCTTGTTTCTCAAGTGGATTTGATCAAAAGAAGGGAAGAGAATCTGTAGAAGAAATATTATCTGAGTTAAAATATAATTTTATTCTCAAAATTTAAATCACTTCTTCTTTTAACCTTTTTAAATTAAAATTTGGTTTTTTAATTTTCAATATTAAAAATTATTATTTTTATCTCTTAATATATTTCTACAATCTATATACATAAAAAAAAAATTTAACAAGTTTTTCATTATTTAAATATATTGTTTATTTTAATATTATATATTCTTTTTTTTTTAATTGTAGAGTTTATTTAAATATCATCAATTATATGCTTATTTTTCTCTTAAAACTTTTTGCCACGTTTATTTATATAGAATAATGTGTAATTTTAAAAATAAATATCCTTTAATTGTCTTTAATTTTGTTTCTCAACTAAAACTAATAAATAAAATAATAAAATTTTATTTCTTTATCTCTTCACTCTTAAAAAAATTATATAAAAAAACATAATAAACAAATATAAACTCATACCAGTACGTGTTTCCGTCAAATAATTATTATGGATGTGATTAATTATATTTCTATTAACACTTATACATCTGAATAAAATAATATACTTCTTAATATTTGTAATAAAATATATTATTAATCCATCAAATTTTAGTTAAATTTTATTCTAATATCCTAAAATAAAAATAAATTTAGTTTCTTAAATTTAAATTGATTTTTAGTTCTATAATTCAAAATTAAATATGAAATTCTTATTTTCATTTAACTCTTTTATAAAAAAATTAAAAAATATTAAAAAAAACACAACATAAATATAAATTTTTAATACCCTAAAAATGAGTTTAAGTGATTAATAATATATTTTTGAATAATTTTAGAGATGTTATAATTTAAAATTCAAAAATTTAAATTATTAAAAAAATAAGTTATAATTTTTATGAAGTTTTTGTATTATTAAAAATATTATTAGGAGGAGTGAGTTCAAATAAAGTATAATAAATATAAATATCAAATATTTAAAATTTTCACCTTATTAACATCTTGAAAATCATTGTAAATAATAAATTTAAGTTTGGTTGCAAAATTTCAATATCATGTTATATTTAAGACAATTAATAAATGTTATATTGAATGTAATGTTAATTGAAAAATAAAATTATATTTAAGTGGTGTTAGATTCAATTAATGTAATTAAAAATTATGAATGAGAAAAAAGTGACTAAGAGGTACTTTATCAAAATTATCAACAAGATTATTTGATAAAAATTACTCATTAAAAAAATAACATGATTATAAAAAAAATAATCAAGTGTTACATAATAAAGCTATAATAAGAACTCTTATATTTAAATAATAGAAAACAATAAATATTAAAAGTGTATTAAATTAAGATTTATTAATTTTGTTATATAAAAAGTATTAATTTTTTAAAATAAAATACAAATGAAAATTAATCTCATAAATAACATATTTTTAAAAAATAAAAATAAAATTATGTCAGTTATTTATTGTTGATATGCAAAATTTAATAATAAAAAAATAAAAGTATGTCATATAAAGTTTATTTACTACATCATTTTATATTAACAATTTATATTACTTTGGTATATGTGCCCTCTAATTTTTGTAAGTTTCTTCATGTGGCTGGAGATGAAATGTTCAAAGTTGTCCAGATTGGCAAAAGAAAAATGAACGAAGAGGATTTGATTATTTATTCGTTGTTGAAAAACTTACTATAATTTAAAATAAAATAAATAAAAAGGAGAAATCATATTTATTTATAAATATTGTACAAATTATTTTGATTCAAATCGCGACCTTAGAATCATATAAAGAAATTTAAAATTATTTATAAAAAATATAAAATACTCCATCAATCAAACTAACGCTGTTAGGGACACCAATTTTACTATTGTCCAAAGAAGACGCTAAAAGAAACCTCTTCTCCAGAAAAAAATTATTTATGAAAATAATAACACAAGTTTGTATATACAAATATATAAACTGTCTCATTAAATATCTCCTTACTGAGATGTGCCAGCAGCATAAACAATAATATAACATAATTCACTCAAATCTTCGTAAATATATAATATTTGTTAAAATATTAGCTACAGTTTTGGTAATAGAAAACTTAGTATCCCTGGTTATGCCATGCCTTTTGCAGGATTAAGAGAGTATCAATGTTTTTTTTTTATTATTATTATTATTTACATTCAACCATCCTCTAAAAATTGAAAGCATTATAGCGAAGATCGAAAATATACTGATTCCTTAAACAGAACAATATCTAATTTTATTGTCATATGGATGGTTTTTTCAAGCAAAAAGGAATGGTTGAAATTCCTAAAAATAATTTTGTTTTGTAAATAAAGAAATAAGAATGTTAACAAAGATATTCAAAATGAGTTATATCGAATATAAATTTGTTAGTTCATCCACTCACTTAGGTTTTTAAAACAAATGCATGCGCAACAAACAAATATGTTACTTGATTTTTTTGAAGAATCACAGGGAATATATAAATTAATTATTTTATAATTTACCCAAACTCATAAATCATCAATTATTGATTTGTTCTCATGTATAACTTATATCATCAATCATAATCATAGTAATATGTAATTGAATTTTTTTCAAAAGAAAAAAAAAGACATTTATAATGATACAGAAAATGAATAATAAGACAAAAATCAACCAAGTGAATTGAATTATTTATTAGAGAACTATTACTCAGTACAATTGTATAAAATATATTTAATATATAATTATAACTCATTATAATTGTACAAAGTGGATGTAGAGGTTCATAGAGGAAGAATTGTAAAATATAAATGAAAGGAGAAATTAACAGAACACAGACATTATATATTTATATAAGAATTGAAATAAATTATATTATATTTATGAGGACGAGAATAAATGATTCTTGTTGGAGGCACATCCCACTCTATAGATATTTAATGAGACTGTTTACATACTTCATCCAAAATACTCATTCATAAGTGCACACATTACTGATATATATATATATATATATATATATATATATATATATATATATATATATATATATATATATATATATATATATATTAGTGTGTGTGTATTTTTTTAAACCCAATTCAATTGAGTGGCAAATAAGAGAAGGCTTTCCCGCTATGTCACACTCACACCTAAACAACTTGTTTTCTTACTGCTCCAGCTCCATGGAATTGGGGATTGGAGCCACTCATGCAGATCAGACACTTGGTACATATGCTATTAGTTCTACTTGTTTGACACTACTAGTCTTACTTGTTTTTTTTATCTTAATGTGTTTTTTCCCACATCAGAATCTTGGTTTCAATCTGATACATCTTCTGGGTACCTTCAAGATGCCATTGCAGGCAGGGGTACTCGGTGTAAGGAACAACCATCCTGCTCTAAGAATCAGAAGGTTATATTCATCTGCTTAGCTGAGTTTAAGTTGTAATTTTCAAGTTCTTATCACTGATATTTCACAATTTGGATGATCAGATAGATCCATTTCCAATATTCTCCACAACAGCCCCACCTCTTCATGGTATGTATGCCTTGGTATCTTTTTCTGCCTATGTTCACGCTCACCAATTTGTTCTTTTCCTTTTTGTCAACTGTTTGATGCAAATTCTGTGGCGTCTGGAATTGCATCATGTCATAGTAATTGAAATCAAACAAACTCACCACACCTTTGACAAACTAACAATGTTGTTTGGACATTATGTTAATACATAACTGATTATCTCCTCGTCACCTTTGTAGATTGTGGCTTTACACACAGAAAAAGGAGCATGAGTACTACAAGTCTGTCATCAACAACAACACAACATGAAGCTGCAATCGAACATGATCATGCTCAAAATAGCTACGCTTCCGGTGAGGCAAATGAGAATCATATGATGTTCTAGTTTCATTTATCACATGCTTTGGTTGAAACAAGAAAGGAACTTCCTTGATTTAGCATGGCCTTTTCTCTCTATTCCACAGCCTATTCATCTTCATTTGTTTTAAAGTTTTAGAGGTTCACTTACAGTGTCCACTTTGTTCCTTGTCTCATGGTGTTACCAGGTCAACGAAAAAAAATTGCTTACCCATTTAAGTTAGTGAAGTCTGGAGGAGTTGCAGGGGAAACAACACTCAACGATATCAATCACCAGATTCTTACCACCCCATCAACATCAAGGCCAATTCCTCATCCTGTGAAAGATTCTGTGACTCATCCATGCAAATTAGTCAAAGGAAGTTTTGGTTTGTCTGGAAAAACAGTTACATCCCTCACTAGAATTCACACTAGAGGAAAAGGTTCCATTACCATTATTAGGACCAAGGATTAATAAAGAGAAGTACTCTCATTCATATGTCAATGTCTGTCCTTTTTGCTTAGACTAAAACTCCTCCTAGTGATAGCTTTCTTTATTTATACCAGATATGTTACAATGTAATGACAAAAAGACTTTCTGTTGCAGTATGAAAAGTTCCTCATCATGATTATTCACTGTTGAACTATTAATTTTTACTGGTTTCATCATAAGTGAACAACACTTCATTTGTCTTAAGTCAATCATAAAAAAAAATTCCAAATTCATATGCATGACATGTAAATAAAATTGAGTTTTCTATAGATACTCTTTCATGGACTCCAATCAGAGGTGATGCTATGTTGCAAATACATACATTATAGGAGTGAGTACAAGGATTCTTCAAAAAAAAGAAAAAGAAAAAGGGACTATATAAAAAGGCAAGTTTTGATTGAGAAAGTAACTATTTTATATTTGGATTTAAATATGTTTTTGCCTTAGACAATCTAGAAATTCTACATTTAGTCATTAATATTTTTTATTTACTTTTGATCTCCATTTTTTTTTATTTCTCTCATTACATTATCTATAGAAACCATATTAATTATTCTGATAAAATAAAATTCAAGAACAAAAGAAAAATCTAAAAATATTTCAATATCATTTTAAAAAAGTAAATATAATGGTAGGAAAAAAATATAAATAAATATTTTTCAGAAAGACCAAAAGTTAAGACACAATTTATTAGAAACTAAACATAAAATTCTCTAAAATTTTTAGAGAATAAACGTATGTTTAAATCTTATATTTTTTAACGTAATATAGTTACTTTCTTTCTCAAATAAAAACTTATCATTCTGAAATGTTTAAAATAATTTCTTCTGACCAGAGTCACATAACTGCTAAGTCTTCTTAATGGATAAATTGATATCCTTAATTTTCAGGTTTACTAAATTTTGAATTCCTTAAACTGTATCCAGTAAATTTTATTTTATTTTTTAAAAAAAGTCATTTTGTCTATAACTGATAACTTCACAGAACCCAAAACCAATGGAGTGAGATTAGTCTAAAATAAGAAGCAAAGGAGGTCCAAAAAACAAATGTTATTAGAGATTTTGTCTTTTCCAACACTGAGTGACCCAAACGTAAAAGAGGAATCTTTGAAGGGGTTATGATGGTGTGCTATTCTAGTTCTTCCCAAGCGTTGATGTATGCATTATTTGAGCAAACACGATCCTGAAATTCGCTTCTATGTTTGATTGGAATCCATATCTATACCTTATTTTTAGCTCTCTAGTCCTTATCATCAAATAATCAACCACTGTGTTTGATGTCACGCATCACAATTGGTTACCATCAGAGACACTTCCTGTAATATCATCAAATGTTCAGCTTCAGGAAACATATATAAAACAATATTTTATTATTATTATTATTAAGGAAAACTTATTTTTTAACAAACAACCTTAATTAACACTAATAATGGAGAAGACAATATTGTAGAAGATGCAGCCGGCAATTGAGAAGATGGTCAAATCAAATCTCTTAAAAAATTGAGTGATTCATTGCTTATATTTCAATCACTGTCAACTAATTAAACTATCATAATGACATCTTTTTCCTAATTTTCATAAATATCTACATTACACACACACAAAAGAAAATGGAGGAAGAAATCTTTAGTATTCTGAGGTCGATCACTGAAATTTCAATAAATTTACAAGCTACCATCTCTGTCATTGAATAATATACGGGCTAACATGTTTATTACACTAGAAACCATTAAACAAAAAAAAAGTGTATTTTATAGCGCCAATATAACTAACTCTAATTAGGAGAATATATATTTTTAAGTTAAAGTAAGATTTTGTTGGAGTATTTGAGAAAGGATTAACCTTTAAATGATTCATAAGTGCGAGATGAATTTTTCTATTAACAAAATGATGAAGCTAAGAGTATTACGTGTCCTTTTTGTGTTCCTTTCTCCTCTAGTTTATAGTTTTCATGTAACCATTCATGTTAATGTTCAACACTAGATAATAGAAAAGAAGTATATATCTTCTAGAAATTAATATATAGGGTAATGATGGTTAAGGTTTTAACATAATAAAAGTAATTGATAGTAGTATAATATGTATTTAAAACATATCATGACATAAATGATTTCAGACTTCTAACACAAGAGAAACTTTTTGTCTGACAACAATTAAAAAGAAATTAGATTTTTTATTTTGATATTATATTAAATTTTCAACCTAAAAATGAAATTACTTACTATATATCATTGCACATGTCTTGTGAGTTTCATGTACATGATAATATTTTTAGTGAAAGTACCTAATGTTATCGAATGATAGATTTATAAATATTTTAAACTTTTAATTCAATAGAATTTTGTGTAAAAGTATTTAATTGATGTACTCTAATGAAAAATATAACTCTAGTGAAATACCAAGTTTTTTTACTATAACATATTTATAAATGTAGGAATTTTTATTTATTTATTTCAGTGTAATATGCACTTTGTCCATTACATTCATGTGAAATGCATGCTTACCCTTATGGTAAGACTGTGTTAGCAAATAGTAGAAAATTCTACACAAATATTACAAAATATGAAAAATAAAGGTTAAAAAAAATAGCATCCAATGACTATCCATATTAAAGCATAACATGAATGAGTCACTGGGGATTCTTCACTTTTATGAATCAACAATTCTTTTAATATTTATACTATTTTCTTTTTAAATTCAACTCTCTCTGTCTTCATTTTTTACTTTATTAAGTTTAAAACTATTTATTTATATCTTAAAATAATTTATATTAACTATAAAAGTTTGATTTTTACCTTCAAATGGACCTACCCTTTTGTATCCGACCCACTCACGTAACCAAGTTGGTCCATTTCCACACAGATACAAAAGAACAGGTCCACGTCCAACAAGGACACAATTAAAAAATGTTCAGTGTGAAGAATTAGTTTATATATAAATTAATTTAAATTTAAAATTTTTATTTTTCTTCTAAATTTTTTATTATAAAAATATTCACGGACATGTTTATTCAAAAGGTTTGACGTTGGTTACATCTGTCTTTAAATAAATGTGTACTGGTATTTTTGTAGTAGTGGATTAATTTTGTTTTTTCTTTTTATTGTGTCATTAATTTTCGTGCATTGTGAAATAATAGATTTTGATTTTATAATATTTATATGCGGTGGTGAATTTTATAATTTGTAAAGATTAAAAAATATATTATTAATAAGCAATAAATAAATATAAAAAGTGAGAAAAGTACGAAATATACGAGAGACAGAAATTATAAAGATAACCACATACATCATTAAATAAAGTCATATGTTATTAAAAAACTAACTAAAGTATTTGTTGGCACAACTCGTAACAACTTGTATTCTTTAACTCTGTTTCAGAAGTTAAATTTTGGTGATGATAATTTGAGTGTGAAATAAATTCTAATGAGAGAAGAATATTCGCTTGAGTGCGCTCAAAATCCTCCATGATATTAGTCATCATCTTCGACTATGAGTAAATTGTATCACGGTTAAAAAGAAAACAAGTATATTAAAAAATTAAAGAGTATTTTTTTTTCTATTGAAATTTGTAAAAGTGTGTTTATTATGATGGTTTTAATGCTCTTTTATCATATGTATGCTGTGAATTGTCAAATATACTCTCAAAATTGATTGCATTAGTGTAATATCACCTAACCCCACTCATTCACTAAGCTAAGAGTGCCAAACTTTTAATTGCGACGAAAGTCAATGAAGCTTTTTGAGTGAAAGGTGTTTATTACAATACTCATATTTTCTTCACGTATAAGTTGACAACAATGCCCCGTTATTGACTAGATGAGAGAAAGTATTCAAACGCTTATTCACGAAAATAACAGTTGATTAAAGTTAATTAATTTAAGAAATGGGTAAAAAAATGAAGATCATAATAACGTCTTGGATGAAGAAAAGGTGGCAAAAAGCTATTTGTATTGTATGATACGAGGTAAAGAAGAAGCGGTGAATTGAATAGTGATTATCACCACAAGAAAAAACGACGTTGTCTCGTGAAATAAACCAATGGAGGAACAATCTTAACATGAAAAATATTAAGGTGGACGGACGGATATACATATGTTGTTGAAAGGCAAGGAGAATGTTTGGCACGATGTCGTAGAGCCATTTGTTCGTGTTAGGCACGTATTTGTCATCATTCCCCATTCACGAAGATGATTCATTTTCAACTCATTGGAAAACGACCATCATTCATTGCAATGTAAGAAGAAGAACAAATTGCGTGGAAATTCAAATCCTTTCTTATTATTTCGTTCGGTGTGTGTGTGTGTGTATGTTTTTTTTTTTTCATTCGTTTGGTTGAAGGAAGTAACGTGGAGATTCCCTCTTCTTCGTTCTCACTCTCATGCACTTATTTGGCTTATAAGTGCAAAAAGAAGCCATTGCATTGTATTGGAGAGTCTCTCTTCGTTTTTCTCTCTCTCAATCTGTGTGAGAATGGGAAAGTCAACGGCGTGTTTGATTGGTGCCATTGTGATCCTGTGGTGCTGCATAACCCATGTCATGTCTGATGCATCGGATCACCGTTACAGCAAAGGAGATTCCGTTCCCTTTTATGCCAACAAGGTGGGACCCTTTCACAATCCCAGGTCAGGTTTTAAATTTGTCATTCTTCTCACTTTCACCATTTCATATATATGCTTCAAAACATTTCAATCCCATAAGATATTGAAGAAAAAATAGTTTTTTTGTTGTTGTGTTGTGATGGGGTTACCATTTTGAGGGTGGGGTTTTCTCTGGAATTGGATGCCTTGTCTGTTTCATCCCATAGTGTTGTTCTGATTATGTGTAGTAATGAAGTTTCAATGGCCTATTTATGGTGTGGATTGGGATTTTGGAACCTATTCAAGACTTTGATAGTGAAATTTAGTTGTTTGAGTGTGAAAGGGATGATTTTTTCACAGTGAACAGAAGAAATGAATGTGGCTTAGAAACTGTGCCATTAGTTACGAATACTTTCAATTCACTACAGGAAACTAAACATATCAAGGGATATTAGCTTCCTTTGTTTCAATGTGAAATTCAGAAATAGTAGGCTGTGTTGAATAGAAATTTAGAATGAATCCCAGCGATCAGGCAGGCAGTTGACCTTTAAATTATTTAATGTAAGACTTACCTTCACGATCAAGTAATGTTCTGATGTATCCCTCTGGATTTTTACCTCAACCATACCATTTCCTTCCATTAAAGCTTCATTAATCTATGGCGAAGAAAGAAAGAGAAATATTTTTTTTACTAAACCCGTTAATTCTAATGCCTGTGTATAAGAATGAATATTGGAAAAGTCTAATGCACGTATTAATTCCATCCTCACAATGAGATGACTCTATTAATTCATTGTGCTTTCCTCTTTTTCTTCCTTACCACAGTGAGACATACAGATATTTTGATCTTCCCTTTTGCTCACCAGGTTAGTTTGCTAGTAACATTCTCTTTTCTCCTACTTCCTACTAATGTCTTTGGTTTCTACTATTCCCAATAATTTCAAAACTTGTTGGCTGCAGCTAATGTGGAAGAAAAAAAGGAAGATCTCGGTGAAGTTTTGAATGGGGATCGATTAGTTGTTGCTCCTTACAAACTGGACTTCCAAATTGACAAAGAACCTGAAAGTATCTGCAAAAAGAGGCTTTCAATAAAAGAGGTTGCTCAATTCAGACATGCTGTCTTGAAGGACTATTTTTACCAAATGTACTATGATGACTTGCCCATTTGGGGTTTCCTTGGAAAATTTGACAGTGAAGACAAGGATGAGCCAACCGGGGTCACAGTCCATCTTTTCACGCATGTCCATTTTGAGATTCTGTACAATAAGGATCGCATCATTGATGTTTTCATTCGAAACGATCCACGTGCAGTTGTGGACCTGACAGAAAATAGAGAAGTAGATGTGAACTTCATATATTCTGCCAAATGGATTGAAACCGATACTCCATTTGAGAAGAGGCTGGAGAAGTACTCGCAAACGTCCTCACTGTCACATAACTTGGAAATCCATTGGTTTTCTGTCATCAATTCATGTGTAACTGTTCTCCTCCTGACTGGATTCCTCGCCATAATTCTCATGCGTGTTCTCAAGAATGATTTTGTTAAGTAAGAATCATTCTCATTTACTCTTCTCAGCAGTGTGTACTTTCATGATTTAAACCTCTTAATTCCAGGAACTTATCGTATCAACCATTTCAATACATGACAGGTTTACTCCTGATGAGGAAGCAGTTGATGACCAGGAGGAAAGTGGATGGAAATATATCCATGGTGATGTGTTCAGGTACCCAAGGTTCAAGTCTTTGTTTGCAGCAGCACTTGGAACAGGAACCCAGCTCTTTACACTGTGAGTTACCACCTCTAAGTACTTAATCATTTAAATGTGTTATCCTGTGTTGTTCAGCTCTTTCCTGCCCATGACATTTTCTCCTACTTCCAGTGCAATATTCATCTTTATGCTTGCTCTAGTTGGGGTTTTCTATCCATACAATAGGGGATCTTTGTTTACTGCACTGGTGGTCATATATGCACTAACGTCCGGCATCGCAGGCTACTATGCAGCTTCCTTTTATTACATGATTGAAGGCAAAAACTGGGTACGTTATATTATACTCCATGGGCATCACTCTGTATCTGAGTAGCTAGTGAATTTGATTAAAGTTCTTGATGAAACTCCTTTTAGATATCAGCATATTGTGTAGTTTACTAGCTTTAAAAAACCACATGGATCAAATAGATGCATGATTACAAATCTGAAATGTGGATGAAGTAAATATTTAGCAGTATAAATGATTGGACAGAATTATTATTATTAAATATTAATGTATAATTGCTGTGTCATAATTACTTTTTGTTGGCCTTCGCTTTAAAAAAAGTGGAAGGACACTGCAACCTGGATGAAGTACACTTCTGAGGTTTTTATTTGGTTTTTGACAGGTGAAAATTTTGGTGTTGACTGGAAGTTTGTTCTCTGGACCTTTGTTTTTCACATTCTGCTTTCTTAATACTGTTGCACTTGCCTATAACACCACTGCAGCACTTCCATTTGGAACAATTGTGGTTATTTTCCTCATATGGACTCTTGTAACCTCACCTTTGCTAGTACTGGGAGGGATTGCTGGTAAGAATAGCCAATCAGGGTTTCAAGCTCCTTGCCGCACCAATAAGTATCCTAGGGAGATACCCCAACTACCTTGGTACCGTACAACTCTTTCTCAAATGGCTATGGCAGGTTTTTTGCCGTTTAGTGCCATTTACATTGAACTCTACTACATATTTGCTAGTGTGTGGGGCCACCAAATTTACACCATATACAGCATTTTGTTTATTGTTTTCCTCATCCTATTGATTGTCACTGCGTTTGTCACTGTGGCATTGACATACTTTCAGCTTGCCACCGAGGACCATGAATGGTGGTGGAGGTATGTAGACTTTAGAATGCGAGTTCTCTCACTGATTTCCTTGCTTATTAATTAGAATTTAGGTCACGCTTTGATGTAATGCATGTTCCTCCATTCTCTTAACTATTTCGTTGTTGGCGTGATTAGGTCTTTCCTTTGTGGTGGATCAACTGGCTTGTTCATATATGGGTACTGCTTGTATTACTATTATGAAAGATCAGATATGTCTGGCTTCATGCAAACCTCTTTCTTTTTTGGCTACATGGCTTGCATTTGCTATGGTTTCTTTCTCATGCTTGGAACAGTGGGATTCCGTGCTGCTTTGATCTTTGTCCGTCACATATATCATTCTATCAAATGTGAATAACAAACAGCTTATTGGAACCAACCACGCTTTCTTATCCCTTTGATACAGCAACTTTTCCTCTAATGTCCTTAGTTCTTGTAGCGAATGGTTTGTCAAAATAGTGGGGAAAGATTTCAAGAGCCTGAAGTGCTTTACACAAATGCCACAACCCAGATTTATAGCAGTGCTTCATATAATCTCAGAACATGTGCGACAGTAGCGCAACTCACAAAATTCTCGATTGGAAATATAAAACTTTTTGCATTACTTTCAAGTTTAGAAATTATAGATTTCGACCAGTGCTTCATATATTCTAACATAACATGTATGACAGTTGTGTAACGCAAAATTCTTAGAACTATATTTTGCAATTAGATTCATGCTTTCCTAATTCATGAAAAGATTCTCTTCGTATTCAATGCTACTTACCAATATATGCAATATCAAGATAATTCCGCTCTACCTCTAAAGTTGGCTTTCTATTTATCTAAATATAACCATTATGGGCAGTTTTGTTTCACCATAGCAATAGGCTATGGTAAAGATCTAAGGCAGGCAAAAATGTTGAAAAAGTAGAATGATACTGAAATGGCACGCGACGTCACTAAATTAAAGTAGATTTCCTGAATAAATAAATAAATAAATAAATAATTGAAAAAAAAGGCACTGATGCATTTCAAATCGTAATACATTCCAAAATTTTATCTAAACTAGGATTGAATTTTTTTCCCACATACTATAAAGGCATCGGCGTATATTTCTTATCACTCTTCCACATAAAGGCGTTTCGAAGTACACAGTATTCTTAGATTATTGATCCATGAGGAAACGCAATAAAATATCAGAGTTTAAACTATCACAATGTAAACATGGTAGTTCGGGACTACATAGAATGATCTTTGGTCTAAAACTCACGATTACAAAGCATGAAATTCAATGCATCAGGGATAAATTTTAGTATACATAATCTATGAATGCTAATATAGATAGCATTCACCACCAACCTAAACATCTATCAACCAACGGCAAGAAATGGGCTAGACCAAATACTTTTTGTCTGAGAAGTCATCCAACATCTGAAACGAGAATTCCATGATCACTTTCAATACTTCCAAGTAGACCCGCCAAGTCTAATAACCTCTTCCCCTCCACTATCCTTTCTACGAATTTTTTCCATGTTGGTATCTCCTTTATTATCCCCTAAATCACCATACATATCTTTAAGTTTAGCTAGATTACTGGATGCGGAAGTTCTTTTACTCCCATCTCTCTGTGGGCTAGAATGCGATTCATACCGAGCAGTGCCAGCTTGCAGGCTCTGACTTCTACTCCTGCTCCTACTTCTACTCCGACTCCTCCGATAGTGTCTACTACCATTGTCATAATCCCGGCTGCTTTCTTTATCTGTGTGCTTAGACCTCCTATCATAATCATAACTCCTCTCTCTTTCCCGCTCCTTGTCCCTTCTGATTTTGTCTCTTTCTGGATCTCTCTCGGAGTCACGATCCCTGTATCTTTCCCGTTCTCTTTCCCGCTCCCACTCCCTGTTTCTATCTCGGTCACGGTATCTGTCCCTATCACGTTCCCGTTCCCGATCCCTATCATAATCGCGATCCCTGTCTCTGGACCGTGATCGATCTCGATCCCTATCCCTATCAGGATATTCACGGCTCTGGCTGCGACGATTACTTGGAGATCTTCTTATGTCATCACTTCCATTTCTTTCGTGAGATGGTAATGTCCGGCGAATAGGTGAAGAATCCCTTGTGGAGGCTCGATGAGGAGCCCGCTGACCAAAAGAGACAGAAAGGGCAGCTTTAACAGAAGGTGGTCTACGGGCAGTATCATCGGAACCATGACGGGTAGATTCCCCTGTTGAACCAGAATGTGTAGTGGGGAGCTTCAACTTTTCAAGATTAGCCACAACCTGTCGCAATACAGGAACAGGGATGCGAGGAAACAGTGTGTCGAAGTAATACTGCAACGGCAGAACAGATTCATCAATCCCTTAAAGTATAGTTAAATAATTCGGAAATAAGGGGTGAAATAAACTTGGGAATTGCACCAATCAAGTCTGCCAACCAGGACACATTCTGTACCACGCACAACATTCCCGAAATCATTAAGCATCAACAAACACACAACATATGACAGCAAAGCAGAAGTAGTAACCACATAAAACAAAGAAACATCAAATGTTGATATAAATACTAAATATTCGTGAGAATGGAATGGAAATAATAAGATTAAACTTGTGTGCATCTCTCTAGAATCTTTCCATGCAATAAAAAACATAATAACTTGTTTCGGTTCTTGCACTTGTTCCTTCTTCATTTGAACCAAAAATATAATTCATATGAAACAAAAACATAATTCATTTGAATGTTGGATGTGTTATATAATTCAAATACATTTACATTATATAGAATTATTCTATGCATACAACCTGAGATCAATAATTTAATATGAATTCATAGCAGAAATATTAAAATGCCAATGAAAATATGACCAAAACAAACTTACAATCCAACAAGCTAGGCATTACATAGAAACTCGGACAAACTCATTTACACCTTAATACAAGAAACATATCAACTAGAGTATAAAAGTACATAAAAACTTGATGACATTTGATACTGAACCTCCCACCTTTCAGGATGAACAGCTCCGTATTATATAATACAGAATGGTAGTTACTACATGTCTACATTATAATATGGCCACCCGCTGTTATCAAGTATGAAGTATTAGGTAACAATGATTGAAGACATAAATTGCCAAACATAAAGAAATTATTTATCAACTTAGCCTACAACTTGCTCTAAGACCTCAAAGACATTAAGCTTAAAAAGGATAATCCTAAACGACTTGAAAAAAAGACAGACAAGGATAAATATAGCTCCATAAGACTTGAAATTTAAAAAATGTTTCAACGCCAGAAGTACAAACCCAATTACAGGTAGTGTAAAATATAAGACATGGATCTGCTATACTATCATTGCAGGTGAAAACAAATGAAGATAAACAATGCAAAAGATAGATATCATCTCAATCTAAGCAAGAAAAGGAAAGACCGGAACAAATGATGAAATGTGAAAAGAGAAAAATTTCATTTTAGTCCCAGAAAGATCCACCTCTCATTGATTTTCTCCCTTTTAGATTAATTTTATCAATACGATCCCTCAAGTTCATATTTCCAATATTAGAGCACATTCATCCAAATAATGAGAATAATGTATTTCAAAGGATCAAACAAGTGTAGAGTAAATTGATAACAGCTATGTAGTTCAGGCAGGGTTACTACTCTAAAGCATATACGAAATAATCATTTTTTTACTAAAACCCTCAAAATACAACGGCTTTAGAGATGAGAAATCAACCATAACGAGCATGCAATATAAAAAATGTTAAAAAAAAGGAAGATTCTTTTAGACTAATTTTAATCAGCAACTACTGGTAGGTATACAAGTTTTATATCCAAAGATACCGAAAGCACCTCATACTGTTACTCCAAATTATGGGATGGTGAGGGACATGGCTGCATTTGAAATCTTGTGATGCATCTGAATTCTGGTAGGAAAGCTCTGAAGAGATAATTCTCAGTTTAACTAGTCGTTACTCAAGTCAAATGATTTTATCCCTTGCAATTGTGCAGTGCACATTTAAAATCTCAATATAAAAAAGGTCAGAGCAAAATTTGCTAATTATCATGTAAATGCATTTCATTGTCTACAAGCAAAATAGAAGCATGAGCTCAAAGACAGTAAACCAGGGACCATGCTCTTATGTAAAATATAGCCTGATAGAGATATAAAGAGAACAAACCTGTCCAAGTAGCAAATCACGGACGTATACACCCATTGTAGTCATTCGACCATTAGATCCTGGAGAAAATTCCTGAAACACAGCATCATAATTCATATATTTTTAAGGGAGAACTATCCGAAGATCAGAGATAATTCAAGTCAACTGAATCCCAAACAAACAACTATCTTCCAAAACAAAGAAACATATTGGCCCACAAAACATTGTTGATAAAATATTCAATTAGCATAATCCCGGTATAGCAGTGGTACAATCAATTCTTAGATAAATGGAATAACATACAAATTATATCCAGGATTCAGCACTTCAATCAAATCCAGGTTGAGGTACGAAGAAATTTTCAGAATATAGTAAGATAATAACCATGTCATCATACCTCATCATCTTTTATATATGGCTCGAACCAGCTCCACAGTGTCTTTGGGTCTCCACAATATCTCAGATAGAGAAATCCAACCTAAAAACAATAAATGAAATCAATATAGACCATAAGATAAACAGGAAAAAGCCACAAATGAGAACGTTGCATACAGAACACAGTCTTTATTTTGATGCCTAGCTGAATCATGCTATCCTTCATCTCACTAAAACAACACTTAATATCAATATAAAAAAATACAAGTTGCTAGTACATTCTTACATCAAAACAATTTAAGTAAAAAGGAGAAGATGGATCGAATTATTAAAGCTAAACCAGTTCAGAAGGCATCCTACTTAATAGGGTGTGGAGAGTGTAACGTATGCGACCTTACCATGCAGATAGAGAGATTGTTTCTAAGATTTGAACCCATGATCACTAGGATCACGAGGCAAAAATCCTTACAAATGCGCCAGAGTCCACTCTCATGGACTTGAATTATTATTACAAGAAAGAAGTCATTTGTTCTTTCAAAGAAATTCTTTTTAAGCGCAACTGAAAAGCAGGAAGATAGATAATATCTAATGTATTATATCTAATGAGGTTTCTGAAACAAAATAGGTAAATTGAAAATTTTCCACAAACCAAAAGCGCTTAAAATATCAGAAGATAGGCACAATTGGAGACACAAAGTTAAATATAAATGGAGGATCCAGGAACCAAAACAGAGAAAAAAACAAGAGCATGCAACAGATAAGCATTACCCTAGCCAGAAGCAGGAGCATACTGAAGAAACAGGAAGAAAGAAAGTAGTCAAAGTGTCAAACCACCTACAAACACCCTCCTGCTCAACCCATACCCCCATTAACCCTCAACCATCCCCCAAAAAACTAAAACTTATAGCAACACAAATCAATGCTCAAAAAACAGTGAACAAGTTGGAGGGAAGGGTCAAATGAATGACTAAAGTGGTTATGGCCTTGGGCCCTAATTCTTAAGATTTAGGGTGGGCTCAGGTTTTATCTTTCAGAAATGGGTCATTTGACCAGATGATCGCATCATTCAATCCCTCAATTTATCAAAGGAAAACCAGACAACCTCACTAAATCGTCTTTTTGGGTGTGCCAGAATCATAGCAGCAAGCATAAAAACTGTAGACAGATGCAATCCTCAATCTAACATGTAATTTTGGCTACCTTACATTTGATAATTCAACAGAAACCCACCACAACAGTCAGCAGTTCAAGATCTGTTATGATAATTGTAATTTCAACTATTTAAAATAAATTATGCTACAACTAAGTGATTGCAATATAATTAAATAGTCTCATGTGAATGCATCTTCTATTGACATACTAAATAAACTACGGTTCAAGGCAAGCATAAATTCATAACTTGATTAGAAATGGTCAGAAAGTCATTCAAACCCAAACCAATAAAACTTTCAAGCACAAACACACATACCATAACAAGCACAAAATATTTTCACCAATTATAACAAATCAGTAAAGTCCAATAAACTTTGTCGGGCACCTCCACATACCGCTCTTATGTAAGGAGAATCCGGGTGTTTCAACAGCCCGTGCATTTGCTTGACAGTGAGCTTCATTGTAAAAAACTTGTAAAGAAGACAGAAAGCAGTTGAAGGACCACGACAATTGCCAGTCATCCACGGCTCTACGTGATCAACTTGATTATAGATCTCATCAATAACTTCATGATACGTTTTTAATCTATAGAGCTCCTTGAAGTAATCAGACGACAGAATATTCATGCACAGCACTTTCTCTAACAAGGAGTCAATTGGCTTGCCACAAGTCTGTATCTCCATGATGCCACAAAATAAATTGTTGATCCCACAGTTACAATTTCAAAATGTCAACCACTATATGCCACAGAACATGAAGTCACAGTCTCATTAAGTCATAATCCAATTCCTACAGAAAAATACAAAACAAGTGTGAATGAATACTCAAAACAATAATAACAATAATTATAATTAAATGTACGAAATAAGAAGCAAGCTTATAATTGTAATTCTAGCACAAGGATAAAATCAAAGTAGAACAAAGCTACCTATATTTAAATTTCAAAGAGAACATTCATCTACTGAAAAACCCCTTACAACAAATTAATACACTAGAGGATTTTTATTTTTTTATTTTTTTGTTGGAATATCAAATATTACATTAAAATAGATCATTCAGGGAGGAAGAAATTGGGGCCTGAGTAAGCGAGTGACTGCGATAAAATGAATAAACCAAATCGGTGGAACTCTATATAAAAAAGAAAGGTGAATGAGCCGAGGCGTCAGAAAAAGGAAATCTAATCAAGATTAAGGATTTGAACAACAAGAGAGAAAAGTAAATGAAAGAAATAAAACGAGCGTTAAAGAAATTGGTACCAATTGGTTAGCAAAGGGAGAAGGAAGAAGGTTGGAGCGCGGAAAAGAACCCTAACTTGCGAGACTCGATAGGTTTGGCTTGGGCAACTCAACGCAACTTGTAAGACGGTTTTCAGCCCCTCCTTTTTGTTAAAAAATAAAATAAAAACGAATCAAATACCACCAAACCGGTTCACAGAGGAAAAAATAAGATAACTTTTTTTATCTTAAAACAAAACATAAAATTGATTTCAAAAAATAATTAATAAAAAAAATGCAACAATTGAAGTTACAAATCTACCAAGTTTGGTTTATTCTATAGAATTTTTATTTTAGATAAATAATTATATCAAATAATTTAAAAAATTTATTATATCTATAACTTTATTTAACATGAGCAAAATTTAAATAATAAAAAATTAGTTATGCTCTCTGTCAAATAAAAAGAAAAAACATTGGAGTATTTCAAATGTGAATTTAAGAGATTGTTTTTTCTAATTATATGATAAATTCACCTTTGAAATGTAACATATTTAACTTTTTGTAGGTTTCACACCAAGAAATCAATTGTATACAATTTTTTGTTTTTAAGAAAATACTTTATTTAGATATGATTTTTTTTTAAATGTAGATTATAAGTAAGGCTCATATTTTGATGTTCCAACCAGTTAAATGAGATAAAAATAATAATAACCAAGTTCAATTTAAGTTTTTTTTAAGAGCTTTTTACGTCCATTTATTTTAATAAATTTAGATATATTATATATTTATTAATTTATATCATCATAATATATTAATTTTAAAATTTAAATTATTAAATAAATTTAAAAATGTTATTAAAATCAATATATTGCACACTCAAAATAGAAATGAAAAATATTAATAATTTTATATGGATACAAAACCGTATTAATTACTATTATAATAGAATTTATGTATTCATTAAATAGTAGGTATACGAATATTAAAATAAATAAAGATTTTAATTTTAATACAAATCAATTTTAGAGTTACTAAAATCTTATTTAATCATTATTAATAACAAACTTCATGGTCATTTTTTATTTCTGTATTTTAAAATTACTAATAACCTTTTATTTACATCAAAATATCTTTTATAAAATAAATAAATTGAAAAATTAATATACTATAATAATTTGAATATAATAATAATAATAAAATATGTTTTATATGTTATTTAAGTGATTTATTCATTTTGATTTAAAAGACTGTCTAAATAATTTAAATTTTGAATTTTTTAAGAAAGGTCAGGCTACTGTCCTTCAAATATGATAAATATATATTTAAATAAATAAAGATGTTATTAAGAATATTATCTTTAAATTGTACATGATAGTTCGTTTATAATTTGAAAAGATATATTTATCGTATTTTATATGTAATTTTGAATTTTAACTGTAAAATTGATATTACAAAATCTATTTTATTTTTTAAAAATTAAATAACTTACCTTTATTGTATAGGAAGACACTCTTTTTTTTGTCAACAATTATTCCGTTGAAATAAACTTTAAAGCATCAATCTTGATTAAAGACATACAATTAAACATGTTTTAAAATACCACACAAAATATTATCTAATGTTTTTAGATTAAACAATGCATCATTGTCACGCAAAATTAACTTATATAATCTATGAGTAGCAGGAGATAATATATTATCTAAGTAAAATTAAGTGTGTTTTGTGAATATAAATACTATTTAATGTTCTTTTTCAAAAAATATGTTTATTAATTTTTAAAAGTTTATTATTAGTTTCCTTATAGAAGCCTAATTCTAATATCTTTTAACAAATAAAAGATTAAAATGATTTTTTTTTTTGAATAAAAGTTTAAATTGAATACAAGTAAATACAAATCCAAATAAGGTGGAAAGACGTATATTTCCCCATGTATATCCAGAATGTTCTAGACACACCATGGTCTTTCTCTCTTACTAAATCATTAGAGAAACAGTTGAATTCTTCTCAGTGCTAATGGTCATTGAATTAAGGAGCACTAACACAATCTGTATAGCAGCGACAGAAGCAAGAGATTCTCAACATGTTCGGAGTTGTTTTTCCAAACCGAAGCTTCCCAATGGACATCTCAGCCTTCACCCAAATCGACACCTTCCACTGGGTCCTCGACATGAACACTTTCGTAGGTAACATGAACCCTAAACTCAAAACCCCACATTCTTTTTTTAACTCCGGCCCACATTAGCTTTCAATTGCTCTAACCCTCTAAGGTGGGCAGGCGAGGCGTATGACCAAGTTCGCGACCTCTGCATCTTCCTCCTCGACGGCTTCACCCTCCCGCCGGAGAAGGCGCTCGCCGTCTACATCCAGTCGCCGGGATCGCCCTTCGTCTTCTGCGGCGCCGTCACAGTGGCGCGCCCCTCTGCCGTCCTCACCCTGGCGTGGCCAGAGCCGGGCACTGGCGGGCCGCTGCAGCTGACGGCTGACGCGCAGCCGCTATCGGCGAAGATTGGTGTGTCGGTGGAGGATCTGGCGTCGCTGCCGTCGCTGGACGTGGCAGCCGGGAAGCGAATTGAAGGTTTGGCGATGAAGGTTGGAGAGAATCTCTTCAATTTCATGCAGTCGTTCTGTGGTGTGGATGGGTCCAAGTTGGTTGTTCCCATGGATATCTTGGACAGGTGGTTCAAGAAGTTTCAAGAACGGGCCAAGCGTGACCCTGAATACTTGAAGGGTTTCGCGTTGTAAGTCTTTTTTTTTTTTTCTTTTTTTTTTAATAACTATGTAAAATGGTAATGTTAGGGAATAGGAATGAAATATTAACTTTCATTGTGATTGTAGCTTAGATTTTCATTTCTGAGAACTTGTGCTTCACTTCATGATTTTGTGTTCTGTACACTGAGAGTATCTTTTGGGATATTTTGTATTTTTCCCAAAAAAGTTTGAAGTTAGAAGTGTTAAATTGTTGGAAATGATGAGTTCATCATAGTTTAGAACTTGAAGAGTGATAAATACTTGAAATCTGTATTTGGTATCAGAACCACTATTAGTACTGATACACAGAATGCAAGGTTAACATATGCGCAGGTGGAATATGATGTGGTGCAAGTTCTTGTCTACCATGTTTAGATTCAATTTTCAGAAGTTGAAGGTATAATTTTTGCGTCCCTAACATTATTAAGCTCCAAATGTGTTCACTTTTTTTTATTCTTAACCTAATACCAAACATGTAATATAGTATTCATTTTCTGAACGCATCATGATTTCATTGTTGATGGCAAAAACATTGTGAAAATAATTGAGGTTAAAGAATGGGCAGAATCAAGAGGCTGTTGCGTGGTTGGTTAGGGTCTGCACTGCAGCATGAAGCATGCAGCAGTATTAATATTTTACATGGTGAAAAGATAAATGTTCATATTTTTAGCTGTGATATAGGTTCCCTTGTTATCTTGGTGGATTATGTAGAGATAATGCAAGTAATGCAATGCACTCAAAAGCACCCCAGATTAATTCTATGATTCTATCCGAGTTTTTTTTTATTTTTTGTTTTTTCTACAATTGAAGTTTTAAGGGATCCACTTGCTCATGCCTATTTTTCTTTTGGCATCAGAAATGATCATACTTTTCAATCTTAATACAATATAGGAAAATCTGTGTACGCACTTTTTGTGAAGTTTTGTGAAATTGCATGCTGGTGGGTTTCGAAAATATTATTGCAGAAGAGTGACTGCAGATTTACCGAGTCAGGATTACTAAGTAGAATGAGTGAGTAATCTCATATTTTTAATTAAAAATAAATACAGTTTTTATTTTATTATTTTATATTTGTAATATTTTTGTTTTCTATTTACAATTTAAAATTTTAATATAATTTTAATTATTATTTGTAATTATATATTTATAGATAAATAACATTGTTGTAGACTGCCACATTCTAGAGTGGCCCAAAGCCATTAGGATTTGTTTACGTGACAATGAAACAAGCCCAATAACCTCTCGTAGGGACTATACATTATGAATTCGGTATCTCATAAAAATTACACGACTAACAAGCTAGAATCTCTAAAAGCCTTTCAATAATAATAAAAAGCATATTCAATAAATTTAATATGATCCATTCTTCTGGATATATATTGATATATTTAGAAAGAGATATGGTTCCATTACAAGCAAATTTGGATTGTTTATTGAAAAGTTTATTCTAGAGGACTCAATTGAAAGAGAGGATTAAATTGTATAAATTATTTAGAATATTGTTTTTATTAACTTGAACTTAAAAGCTATTTTTATAATATAGAATTTGAAGAAAGTAATACTTAAAATGATGGTAATTAATTTAATTTAAGAAAGTAATATAATAATTAACTTAGTACAATAATATTTTATTTGTAACTATAATATTGATACAGATTATTTATATACTTAAAAATAGTGAGTAGTAAAATGTTTTAAAGCATATGAATATTTTCCTTTTCAATATACAGCTTATTTCGTAGCCAAAATAACATCATTATATTAACACAACAATATTGATTTGATATAAAGAGATTAGAAAATAAACTTACAAAAATTAGAATTTTAGATAAAAGACTTGCAAAATATTGAATAGGTTTGTGAGAATCTTGAACAAAACTTCAAATACTTTGAAGCAAATTGAACTTTTTTTTTTTTTACTTTTTTTATAGGTCAAGTTAGGTTATCTGTTTTGCATTGACACGTGATAATGTTTTGTGTACAACAAAAGTTGACATCTAAAAATAAACTTACATAGGCAGTGAAGAGTGAGGACTTTACATAATGTCTTCATAATTTTGAATAAATAGAAAAACATGTCTACAGGTTGTAATGGGTGGTGCCATATAATTAGTGTAATTTTGCTATTATATCTTTTAAATCACTCTCTTTAATTTTTCCATTTAAAAATTTATGTAATTTTAAAAATAATTGTGCAATGCCACTTTAACTTATTATTTAAAAATTACTTATTGGAAAAACTGATTTGTTCTTGATTACCCATATATCATGAGAAGAAGAGTTGAAAGAATGACTCTTAAAAGGAATTTGAAACGAAAGATATATATATATATATATATATATATATATATATATATATATATATATATATATATATATATATAAATGCTAATTTTTGAATGAATGAATGAATAAAATGATAAAATTAAAAAAGTGAGAAGGACTAGACAAGTAGATTCCTTTTGAGCCTAATTCCTAGCTATATCTAGCTAGGGTTCCAATGAGGGCCATTTGTTTTGGTACACCCTACTCCCCAAACTCCATATTAAAAAAAGTGTTGGATGAGGCAAAGTCAATTGTCTTATTCCTTATCCCATTCTCTTTTGTTCAATGTTGTCCCTTCCTTTACCTCATGTGGTAGAGGTTGCTCATTATTCACATTAAATTTTCCAACAACCCTATTCTCATCACACTATCAAACCATGTAGTTATTTAGTCCTTCTGCTACATACCATCATCATCAACAACAAATCTCACTCCATTTATTAAGAACACCCTGCATTATAATTAGAAAAATAATAGATGAGTAAACAAGCGTAAACTCTTTGGTTGAAGCACTTCGGCTATTCTTCTAATTATTGTTGGGTCTAGGCCCAGCTATGAAATAGACCACCCCATGTGTTATCTTCCTTCATCTTCTTCTTCATTATAATCATCTCTCACACTTTCTTTTGTTTTTATTTTTGCCAATTTCATATGTTCTGTGAGGATTTTGAAGTTATGTTTACTAGTTATTTATGATACGAAAAGTTTGAAGATGGACTAAATGAATTATGAAATTAATTACTAACAAAAGGGAGATATAAATTACATGTATTTTTAATAGTTATTAATTAAATGGTAGTGTTATAAAATTAATTTGATTCGAAGTCCAGTTAAAAATAGGAAAGAAGCTTACGTATGCAAAATTGAAGTTATATTCCACTTTGAAACAAACATGGTAAAGTGTAAGCACGTGTACCTGAAATCAAATCAGAAAATCAGAGAAGGGAAGAAGTTATAATTCTTTTAAACCACGTTTACATTGATTATTAGAGGTAGGTTTGAAGGTGTCAAACGCGATTTGAAAGAATGCAGAAGGGTGAGAGAGGTGGTTATTATTGGTTGTTTATGTGGGAAGGAAGTGAAAAAGGAAGAAAGTGGAGAAGGGAAGAGAGGGTTGGAGAGAAGGGAAACAGAGCGCGCTTTAAATGCGGGGCAGACAACAGAGTCAGCGACTTTGGTGAAAGACACTGTCAGGGCCCTTAACAAGCCATGATGTGAAAGCTCAGTCCCTCATCCCACTCACACACATGCATGCATATAACAACAATACAAAACCCTCTTCTTTCTTCTTAATTCACTCCTTCATTCCCTCATTAATGCCCTAATTATTTTGGTTTTCTCTATAGGGTTTTTCATGACTTACTTGGTGTCTCACATTCCAGAAAACAGAACCGTATATATCATGATGACAAAAGGTTAGTAAAACTATGTTATTCACTACTCCATAATTTATGAGAACAAATTGTCCATCTTTTATTAACCAAAACATCCACTTTTCACATCTGAAAATCAAAATACTATTGACAAAGCACATGTGCATGTAATCCATCTTTTTCCTCTACCCACATATATACACTAAAAATTGGCATTAAATATCTAAAGAATCACATTTATTAATTAGGTTTTCAGTTCTCTAATTTTCGTAACATAGCTTTCAAGTGTGGTTTCCATTAACTAGATCACGAGTGATGTACATGTAGTAGCTCTTTCCTGAGTAGGGGAAAAGCAAGTTAAAAAAAAGCTGAGTGGCACCAATTTATCTTTGCCCTTTTATCAGCAGAGGACAAAGTGTACTGCACATGTTAATCGAGTCAAGAGGAAGAAGAAGCTATATGTATCTCTCTATCTATGCATGCGCTGCAATGTTGATGATATAGTCATCATAACCTCATAATTAATAGTTGTTCTCTTTCTTCTCTGAACAGTTTTCTTGATTTGTCAGTATAAAAAGTAAAAGTTAAAATAAAGAAACTTTTCAAAAGGGCTTTTTAGCAGTAACCTTTTTCTCTCTCATTGTCAACTGCATACTTTTTGAATGCTCATCAATCATAAAGCAATCGATTACAAAATCATTTTCTCACCTCTCACATCAGGACCCTCTTTTCTGTTCTGCCAAAAAAGTACTGTTTTCTCTCTGACCCTTTGCATTTATTATTCTCCTTTCGAAGATCGGGCCATGATAGGGTTACAAGTCATCACACCCATACATACTCATCACCACCGCCATTACCACCTATTCTGCTAAACCTTCTTTCTTCCCTTCCCTCTCTCTTCTCTCACACACACGCGCAAATACATATACCATATGTCAACTTCAAAGCGTACAACTTTGTTCCACGTATCACCTGTAACAATTTATGATGCCTATGACCATGGTTTTCTCTTACCAATTACTGTCTTTCCTCTTCTGTTTAAGAATCTTTTAATTACTTTGCAAAAATTACGAAATTTGGATTTTTCAACCAATCTAAGTAGAGTGTTTGACTTTTCAGTATGATTTTTCAGATATTTATAAAGCTTCAATATTTTAAATGTCAGAAAATTAATTTTTGATCTACATCTTAGTCAACTTAAAGTTTCTCCCACCTTTTTCCGATAATGTGCTATGTAGGAACAAACTTGGAGTCATTTTTCAGTGTCGTTTAGGGATTCACACCTATTGGGTAAATTTGGTTACATTTATTTCATTAATAGTTTGTATGGTTTTAATCTTTGTTCAATTAGTAAATACATTCCTATTTAAGATTACTTTTGTTAAAGAACAACTATAGCTATCGAAGATTTAAAGACAGTCTTGAAAAAATAATCAAAAACAATTTTGTTAAACAAATGTCATAGACAGGATCAGAGTTAGTAATAATATAGTTTTGTTAATTGATGCTTAAAGTAATAATTAAATAACAATTTAAGATGTATATATACACATTTAATACATAAAATTTATTTATCAATGTTTTGATCATTCACTTTTAGATACTGAATTACTACTAATTTGTCGAATTTAGCTATTCCTAATGCAATTCCAGAGATCTCTATTTCTTTTTTTACCTCTCAAGCCAGTGTAAATTTCTGCATTTCTCATATCTCCAAATCATGGCACAGTTTCCTTTTTTTTTTTTTTCTTTTTCATAATCATATTATTAATATAGAATATTCGTTAATTAACTTTATTGATGATTACTGTTTCAAGAAACTTGAGTGACTACATCTTTCCTGTCAAGAACATCTATTTTATCTACAAAAGTTTGGACATCTTGATCTGATTCCTGCAATTCGGGTTGGGAAATAAAACAGAGAATTATGGAGAAGAAAAGGAAGGAAAGGACAAGTATGTATTATATTGGGGTTACAATTTAGACGCGTTATATGTGTACTGTAGAGGAGCAAAGAGGTAGTGGATGAAGTTGTGTGATTGATGGGAGAGTGGGTGGTTGAGTTGGGTATGTAAGAGGTGGACACTCCAAGGTACAATCTCTGGGTGGTGCTCTTTCACCTTCAATATATTCGCTTGCAATGGGGTTTCAAATTTGGACCCCATTTCCCTTTTTCTTCACTTCCTAACATCTCACAACAAAAGTGGACTTTGACATGTCTTTCTCATGCTTTCTTTTCTCCTTCTCTCTATATTCATAAATTATTAAATCAACCTATTGCTGTTAGATTTACAACTAGTGTAGCACCTATGCTCCTAGGGTAAGACTAAATTTGTTCAGTGTTCAATGAGGCTGTGAATGCTTTGGGAGTTATATACAACAATCACAAATTTCAAACCATGAAAGGATCTACTTAACTATTCCAGCAGCATGTGTAACATTGTTCAGTGGTGTAAATTCTAGCTACCTCCAGTGAAGGAAAAACTAAGGGAAAATTTTAGTTTAGTAATCGGGAGTGAGGTATTACTGATAAAAATATGAAGTGGGTGGAATGCTTGAAAAGATGGAATACTTTTGTGGTCTTATTTTGTAAGGGAAAGGAACACTTCATGTGTTCTTTTTTCTGTGTTACAGATGGGATAACGGTCCATTTGTTACACATTTACATCGAATGATATGACATTATGTATCACAGGTTCATGGAATATTGTTGGATATATATGGCCCTGGTTCAAGGCTTATGAACAACCATTTTGGAAGAGACTGTTTTTTCAACCCCGACACTTAGCCACTTGAGGAAAGTTTGCATGTTTCATTATTGAACATGCTATTCCCACCAAAACTTGAATGCCCTAATTGCATATACATAGTCATAAATCCATAGCATGCTATAGATTTATAGAGATATTTTAGATAGTGATTGTACTAGCTCAGAAGATATATATGACATAAACACTTCAATAGTATGAAATTTAATATAGTTTATGTTTATGAGACTTTTAATGAAAACTTACATGAATTTTACTTAACTATTTAGGTTTTTAAATACAATTAGCACCACTGTATGTTTATTTTTATAATGAATGTTAATAAGATTATGATAAGACATGTTATTAGTTGAAAATGAATGATTTCTACATTTTCTTGCTTTACTTATAAATAATGAAAAGTTAAATGATTCATATTTTAAGATGTTGAATATATTTATTTTACATTAGTTTTTTGGTCAAATATGAGATAATTAATGAAAGCACCTTAATAATAGACTATATAAGTACTACTAAAACACAAAAGTTTGAAAGTACTACAATTATTTATTAGATATTTGTAATTATTAAAAAAAAAAGCTATTATTATTATTATTATTATTATTATTATTATTATTATAATATAGTAAACACTTCATTTTTCTCACATGTAAATACTAAGTTTGTGTCGTGTTTTGTTCGTGTGAGTGAGAGAAAGTGAGACATGCATCTACTAAAGCAAGCCTAGTAGGGCACAAATTATGTAGGCTCCTTCCAAATAACATCTAGGGACAAAATTTTACAACTATCAAGATGTTTGACTTTGCAAATTCACTATTTGCACAACAATGATGATTGAGATACCTATCTTAATTTTCATTTTAAGCCGTGTTCATTAATTTCAATCCCTTAGCAAATTAGCAATATCCAACATTAATGTAACCATTGAAATTGCTTCCCATATATTATAGTCTTTCACATTTGAAAATTATATTCAAATTGATGTACATTTTTAACATATATACTAATAAACATATATTGTATCTTTATTAACATTGAATGTGATTTTTTAATAAATGTATATGTATATTTCACAAAAAATAATTCTACGTGAGGAAAGATATGTTCCGTGTTTATATAAAAAAATTATTTTTTGTTAAAAAAGGACCGTATTAATGGATGCTAATCTTATAATAATAGTTAATTTTTTGGAGATAGCTTGGGGTTTTGTTAGTGCATGGATTTTGGTTATTATATAGAAAAGGAACACTTTGTCTAAATTAAATTTGGACAAATGATTAAATTAATTTAGGTAGTAATTTTTTTGTGGAGAGTTGAAGTTTTTGAAGCAATTTTTGGATTGAAGTAGAGAATAGATTATTTCAGTCGTGTAAGTAGAATTGGTATAGGTTAAACCAGTCCAACTATAATTTGTCTTTCTCTTTAACTTATAATGCATCTAGTGAATACTCCCATTTAGAAAGGTACATTTTGAAAAATTTCTCCAATTCACTAGAGTCTGAGTTTCTTAATTACTAGATCTTTTAAAAGTTTTACATCTAACATTTTAATATTAGATTATAATGTTTATATAGGTAATAAATATTATGAATCTACACCCCATGATAAGTATATTAATAAATAATTTCGTTGTTTTATGTGTCTACATTCATAATTTATAATTTTCCATATATGTATATATTAGTAAAGATATCCTAATACCTTATTACGAAATTGGTTTCTTAAGTTTAGGAATTTGTTCATTTTACTTTTAAAAACACAGGTTCATTATGTTGAGTTTTTTTTTTTTTTTATTCTCTCTATAAAAAATAAAGAAGAGATTGTATTATATTCTTTATATAAAACAATGATTATATTTTGATCATGACTTGTATGAACGTTAAATATTTTAGTTTCTTTATTTATAACTAATTGTTTATTTGGTATCTTAATTAATTATGTTGGCTGGACATATTAAAAATATATACTTCAGTTTTAT
This sequence comes from Sphenostylis stenocarpa, assembly GCA_963425845.1. Taxonomy (NCBI): domain Eukaryota; kingdom Viridiplantae; phylum Streptophyta; class Magnoliopsida; order Fabales; family Fabaceae; genus Sphenostylis; species Sphenostylis stenocarpa. Next base: position 3,376,691 of record OY731405.1, on the reverse strand, counting down.
ATTTGTAAGTTAGTATTATAATTAACTCGTTTCAATCTTAAATATTTATATATCCCCATCTAAAATGAAATTAAATCATATTATTGTTCAATATGAAGAAATTTTAAATGCAAATTATTCTCACTGAACCCTGATAATTTTATTATATTTGATCGAAATATGCATCATTCTCTTGTATCCATGAAAAATAAAATCAACTTCATAATAAGGAGATAAGTAGAAAAACAATATACCAAAAATAAATAAATGTTATTATCTGTATTTATCCACTATAATCGATAGTGCTTATATACATGTCAAATATTATATTTTTATTATAAATTAGTATCTTAATTATCATCTATTTGTAACTAATAATTAAGGTTCAAATATTTTAATTTTTAATTTTATTTTTAGATATATTATTCTCCATAGTTAAGCAATAGCAGGTCACAATTATTCCTAAATATGCATCCAAACCTATTTAGTGTGAAAATGATGTTTTGAAGTCTTATTTGTCAGTCAAACTTGGATTAAATTCCTATGTAGTTAAATTAATTAACAGGCATTAAACTTTTAAAATATAAATGTGAACATGGTGTGACATTTGATTTGATTTTAATATTTTTGAAAAGGAAGGTTGATTGGGTTGCATTATATATTACATGACTTATGAGAAATGCATGTTTTAGTATTTTGCATTACTAACCACAATGGAAGAAAAGACAGATTGAAAATATTGCCAGATATATGCAAAAAGATTAAAAGAAGATGTGAAATGAACGTACATGTAACTTTAGGAAAGGGAATTACCATAGTTTTGGTGAAGGTGGTGGTGAAGTGAGCTTTTCCGCTTTCGTGAAAACGTCAACTTTTTTGCAACTCACAAGCACCAAAACAATAAGGACCTTCCCATTTTGCTTTCTTTGGTTTTCGGAACCACCAAACAGCTTTTCCTCTCCCTCTACCACACATTACAAACAGATACTACTTCCCTTCTTATTATTTACTTTTCTTTCAAACAAATTGTATATATATAATCACTTTTCAGATTTTTATTTATTTATTTTACTAATCTGTATTTCTATTCCACAGCTACACATACATACATACTCAGAGAGAACGCAGAAGCGCTTTCGGAAGTAAATGTTATGTTTGGCTGAATGTATCAATCTTTTTTAAAGAAGTTAAATTTTTAGCGATTTTATTTCTGTATATAAAAAAAAAAAGTTCAAAGTTGGCACATAACAGGTGAACATGGGGATGAAAAATAATATATTAATACTATTATTAACTTGAAAGACACTCCAATAATTTCCGAAATTATGATAAGCTATGGGCCAGAGGTGGGCCCAAATGAAAAGTTAATACAAATCACGTAGAGATGGGAATGGGGACAGCTGTGTGTTGGAGACCGTATACATGATACATGTGCGCGTTTAGATCCACGAGAAGCATGTTTAGAAAAAAATTTGGTCCTAGATTCTAAAATTAAGTTCTCAAATAGAGAACGTGATTCTTTTTAGATTTTACACCCATTAGTTGATTTAGCTTGATTAAATCTATAAATAAAATCACATAAAGTAAAGGCTTTTTTTTTTTTTTTAAATTGAGTCGAAAATTTAATTCTTACAAAATTACGCGCACACTAAATTAAGAAAATATAATGGAATATGTCTCCCTTCTATATTATATGTTGGTTTGGAATTGAAAGAGTCAAAAGGTAGGGTCCAGCAGAATCATCGGAGACTTTCATTCCCCGATATATTCTTTCTCTCTCTTACTCTTCAGTAGCTTTGAGAACCACCGTACACACACATCACACTACACATCAAAATATTCTCAGACCCATTTCAATTTCTAAAAATGATAAATAATGTTAAACTCTAATAAATAATTTAAACTCAAAACAATAATGTGACTAATAAAGATGATATAAAAAATATTGGGGGCTAAATTATAATTAAAAAGAAGCAAACATATGCACATAGTGAATGATTTAATTTAATCCATTTTACTTGCAAGCACACACTGTGAGTATTATGTTAATCATTGTACATAGTCAATCTTTTTCTCTCACCGGGAATCTAGCTTTTCGTGAGTTTTAGAAAGAAAATGTATAAAAATCCTTCCTTTTTCTTCAATTCCAATTCCTTGGTTATATGATATATAATATAAGGTTAAATACAACCTAAAAAGCACTAAGAACTTGGTCCTCTAAAATATTATGTTTATTATGGTCTCACATAATTCCTATTCTCCCGACACATTTCTTTATTCCTCCCTCTCTACCAAATCACATCACAACAATTCTGCTTCTGGTGGATCTTTTTTTGACTCTTATTTTCTATGATCACAGCAATTATTGGTGTAAAGTTCAAAATAGGTTCAGTAAGGGACAAGTTGGCAGGTGGACATATAATGTTCTTCATTTCGATCTCTCTCTATTAAACACACAGTTATCGATCATTCATGTTATCTTTCTGCCTTGCTTTTGTTCCATTTAGTACCCTTTATTTCCTTTTACATAATGTTTCCATAAGCACTTTCATGTAGCAGTTATTTTGCTTCTGTGGCTTCAAACATTTCATAGCAAAAAGAAGTCCTCCTTTCTTTAATTTGGACAATTGTGTTTGTCACACATTTCTTTCTTTCAACATCATCCGTGCCTCATATGAGGGGACCAATATTAATATCGCCCTACTTTCGTTTCTATTTTGTTCATGTTCCTCAGACTGTGTTTTCTCTGTATAATCTGCGTCACACACAAAGTCAATCTCTTGTACAATCAACATGTATGCCTTCATTCACTCAACAGTAGCTTTCCACCGGTACCTTCTTCATAAATGAGAAAATATATTGTCCCTGTAGCATTGTCAATTATAACTAACAATCACTTTGATTCTACTACTATTCCAGTTACTCTCTAAGAGATTTAATTGTTAAAGATGTAACTATAGTGCTTAGGATTCTCAGTCACAACAACACACCCTCCTTATGTCGGCTTCGGCTTCCTTACTGCACCATATCTATTCAATAATTACACCAATATTCTAATATTTCCCAACAAAATTGTTATTATACTTTAAACATTTTTCACTTATTCAATTTAAAGAAAAGATAGATTAAATTTTTAATGAATCCATTCAAGATTTGTGTGTTCAAATAAAATGGCTGTAACCAAAATGTTTTTTCATCCAAAAGTGGATCATGAATACACCCCATCCGTTTTATGGAGAATTTCATGATATTTTTCTAGTAGATGAGAAACACCTCACTAAGCTAAACTAAAGTCTAAGAAAAACTAGATAATATTATATGCATGAAAAAAAAAAAAAAAAAAAAAGTGTGTTTAGGTCATTGTTATTTTGAAGAGGTGGGGACTAGGTTTGATTTGATGGGACCTAGATGATGAATGGTTAGTGATTGAAGAGAGGAATGAGTATTATTTGCACGGTACAGGGTGTGTACCAAATATTAAGTATGATAATACACGCCATTCCATATTCTCTACCATACATTCTTGTCAATCTGACATCTAATAAATGTGATCATGTGGGAGAAAAAAAATCTTCACTCTATTTTCCAATAATGACAAACAATATCATCAATGCCAATTTTCATACCCTTTTATTTTCTTCTCCACTAAATCTTCCCCTCTTTTCTAACAATTATCTTTTCCCTTCTTTTAATCATTTTTAACCTACTAAGCTAATTACTAGAGTCACCTAAAACACATTTAACATAACACAATAATAAAACTTTTGCTTCATTTAATTCAGATCTTAAAATAAGTTAATTTTGATGTATTAATTTCATTTAATTTTTGTAATGCAATATAAATATAATTTATATTTAATTATGTTTTTTTGTGCATTAACTATGTTAAGTCTCAATAGGACAATTCCTATCACTACTAGAAAATATACTTTCAACGTCGCTGTTTAACGTCGGTTACATTTTAGCCGACGTTGAACATGCTTTCAACGTCGGTTGGTCAACAACCGACGTCGAAAGTCGAATTTTTACACATTCTACGTCGTTTTAGCATGCACGACGTGGAAAAGTAGGCTTTCGACGTCGGTTATGCCCTCACCCGACGTTGAAAACCCTTCTGAACTCATTATGACTGATCAGAATACAAATATGACCGATCAGAACCGAATGTGATCGATCAGATTTTAATTATGAGCGATCAGAAGTTTTTCAATCGATTAAAACCACGTTTCAATCGATTAAAATCTCTTAAAGGGTCAGGATGATCGATCAGAATCCAGTTATGACCGATCAGAACTATTTTAATCGATTAAATCTCGTTTCAATCGATTAAAACATATGAAATCGAGTTTCAACGTCGGGTGTGGGTATAACCGACGTCGAAACCCCGTTTTCCCATTTGAATAGGCTACCATATGCATTTTTGTATCTCCCCTTACTCTCCAGCATCGCGCCCACTCCCCTTACTCTCCAGCATCGCGGCCACCACCTACCACCGTCATTTGGACTCTCCGGACGCCCTCCCTCACGTCGCCACCGCGCACCGCGTGACACCCCCGCCGCAACACCTCCACCCCACTGCAGCTTCCACCCCACCGCGACGCTAGTCGCCCACCGCGACGCTAGTCGCCCACCGCGACGCTAGTCGCCCACCGCGAAGCTAATCGCCCACCCTCCACCCCCACCGCAGCCTCCACCCACATTGCATTGTCCGCTCACCACAGCCTCGACCCTAACGCCGCATTGCATCCTCCACCTCCACCCCAGTGCAGTGCCTGCTCTCGTTTCTCGTGGTGCGAACCTTCATCGTTGCCTTAAACCACGAGTACGATGTTGTTGCACTTATATTTATTGGGCAAAGTCATACAATTTTACTTACTACATTTCATAGGTAGAGATTGTTAGTCATTTGCCGTTAACTGTTGATTCAATTCTTAGTCATATTATAGTTTTTTTCAATGTATTGATGATGTGTACAATTATACTTGAACTGCTTGAATATGCCAGTGGGGCTTTTTATTGTCAGGTTTCACTGTGTCATTTAAAATTGTTGCCAAAAAACAAAGGAAACTCTGTCGGATTTTTGTTAGAAATTAATCATGAAGTGTGAATTCTGAAAACTACATATAACAATGTAGTTATATAAGTGATGGTAGTAACAATGAAAACTCTATAATTTCAATTTATACAAATTTGGTTTTGACCAAAAAATAGACGAAATTCTGTTGAAATTTCGTTACAAATTAATCTACTTTGGTATAGATTTCATTAGAGATAACGATTATTAGTAATAATCGTTTTATGGGTTTCTCATTTGTAGACTCCAATTCCAAAATGGATCGAAGTTGGGTAAATGCAAGTCGTATTTCACAAGAGTATGAGAATGGAGTTGAAGAATTTTTGCGATTTGCCGAACACAATGGCACCAAGGTTAATGGAAAATTGTATTGTCCATGCGTTAACTGCGTTAATGGGAGAGTACACACACTAGAGACAATACGGGAACATCTTTTATGTGATGGGATAATGAAGAATTATATCCTATGGACATGGCATGGTGAAGTGATTCATACACCAATAGTAACACAAGCTGAGGAAGAGGAGGATATGACAATGGAAGATCGAATAGAAGACATGATTCGTGATGTAGGTCAAGAGAATTTTCTGCAAGCACATGCTGCTGTCTATGATAAATTGAAGATAGATTCAGAGATACCTCTGTATGCTTGGATGTACAACATTCACGCGATTGTCAGTTGTATTGAGATTGGTCAATTTGAAGGCCAAATTTGGTTGGAGTGATAAAAGTTTCACTGAGTTACTAGAAGTTTTGAAAGATATGCTCCCAAGCGATAACACCTTGCCCGATCGTATGTATGAAGCCAAAAAAATACTTTGTCCAATGGGTTTACAGTATAAAAAGATACATGCTTGCCCTAATGATTGTGTATTATACGAGAAAAGAGTTTGAAAGCCTACATGAGTGTCCAAGATGTGGTGTATCGCGTTACAAATTGAAAGACAAGGATGATAATAGCGAATGTATTGATAGAAAGAGACCTCCTGCAAAAGTTATATGGTATCTTCCAATTATTCCAAGATTGAAGCGATTGTTTGCCAATGGAGAAGATGCCAAGAATATGATATGGCATTCAACTGCACAAAAACGTGATGGATTGCTTCGTCATCCGGCCGATTCTCCACAAGTGGAAGAAAATTGACTGCCTATTTCCAAGTTTTGGCGGTGATGCAAGAAATGTTAGACTTGGACTAGCCACAGACGGCATGAATCCTTTTGGTAACTTAACCGAGTAATCACAGCTCATGGCCAGTTCTTTTAGTGATTTACAACCTTCCACAATGGTTGATTTTCAAGCGCAAGTACGTGATGTTATCCATCATGATTGCAGGTCCAAGACAATCGGGTAATGACATAGATGTTTATCTAAGTCCGTTAATAGATGACTTAAGGCTATTGTGGGAGGAAGGAGTGGATGTGTTTGATGCATATCAACAGCAAAGCTTCAAGTTACATGCAATGTTATTTTGTACTATCAATGACTTCCCGACATATGGAAACTTGAGTGGGTATAGTGTCAAGGGTCATCATGCTTGTCCTATTTGTGAGGAAGATACAAGTTTTCTACAATTGAAGCATGGAAAAAAGACTGTGTATAATAGGCACAGAAAATTTCTTCCACATAACCACCCATATCGAAGATTGAAGAAAGCTTTTAATGGTCGACGGGAAGATAAAATTGCCAAACAACCTTTAAGCTGGTGAACAAGTTTATGAACGGGTTAGAAACATTAATGTTGTCTTTGGAAAGACTAAAAAACGGTCGTCGATAAAAGGTTGTGGAAAAAGAGATCAATTTTCTTTAACCTTCCATATTGGAGTCATCTAGATGTGAGACATTGCATTGATTTTATGCATGTGGAGAAGAACGTATTTGATAGTCTCATTGGCACACTATTGAACATTAAAGGAAAAACAAAGGATGGAGTCAAAGCTCGTCAAGATCTATGTGAATTGGGAATACGTCCAGAATTACATCCAAGACACTGAAGGCAAGAGAACATATTTACCACCAGCTTGTCACACATTATCAAAGAAGGAGAAGACTAGTTTATGTCGAGTGTCTTCACGAGTATTAAAGTGCCACAAGGATACTCTTCAAATATTAAGAGTCTTGTGTCCATGAAAGATCTGAAGCTAGTTGGGTTAAAGTCGCATGATTGTCACGTTTTGATGCAACAACTCTTACCCGTAGCTATACGTAACATATTGCCAAAGAATCTACGACATGCAATTATGCGTCTTTGTTTCTTCTTCAATGCTATATGTGCCAAAGTAGTTGATGAAAAATCATTGGAGCAGTTGGAAAATGAAGGCTGTGGTTATATTATGTCGGTTGGAGATGTATTTTCCTCCATCATTTTTTGACATTATGGTGCACTTAATAGTTCATCTTGTAAGAGAGATAAGACTGTGTGGTCCGATTTATTTGAGGTGGATGTACCCAATTGAGCGATGTATGAAGATCTTTAAAGGGTATACAAAGAATCCATATAGACACTGAAGCTTCTATTGTTGAAAGGTATATTGCGAGAAGAAGCTATAGAATTTTGTTCTGAATATTTAGGAAAGGCCCTAGCAGTGGGTGTACCTACTCAACGACATGATCATAGAATAAATGGTAAGGGCACTCGTGGGGTCAAAATACAATCAAAAAATGCTAGTGAGTTGACCAGGGCACACTTGTATATTCTAAACAACACGAGATGAAGTTCTTCCTTACATATCTGCTCATCAATCAATATTGAAGACCCTCAACCCCAAAATGAGTGAGCGGTGGTTGGTTAATGAACATAATAATACTTTTGTTAGCTGGTTTAAAACAAAAATCTTTTCAGAGGACAATGCATCCGATACTTTGAAATGACTAGCACATGGTCCTAAACGAACGTCGTGACTTGGACTGGGTATGACATTAACAAATACTCATTCTACACAAAGTTACAAGATGAAAAAAGTACAGTCCAAAATAGTGGAGTATCTATTGAGGCGACATCCATGCACTTTTCTAGTTCAAAGGATAAGAACCCAATTATGGCGTCTATGAGTTACTTTGGAGTGATTGAGGAGATTTGGGAGGTTGACTACATTCATTTCAGAGTTCCTATATTCAAATGTAAATGGATTGATATTAATACTGGTGTTCAAACTGATGAAATGGGATTCACTTTGATAGACCTTAAGAAGATAGGACATAAGGAGGAACCATTCATAATGACGTACCATGCAAAACAAGTTTTCTATGTAACTGATCCATGTAATGACAGATGGTCAGTGGTACTCCAAACAAAAGGGAATGATGTTATGCATGAAGAAGATGATGAATTAGATGATATTATTAACATCCCCACTCCATCACGGATGCCTAGTAGTATTGATGATATGCAAGAAGATTTGGTTCATGCTATTCGTAAAGATCATGATGAAGGCATATGGGAAAACTTAACTATTTAAGTTATGTGTTCATAACTAATTTGTGTTTATATTGAAAATATGTGATAAATTGTGTTTATATTTCAAATATGTGATAAATTGTGTTTATATTCCAATTTATGCAAAAACTTAACTTAATTTTTTTTTTTTAACGAGGCAAATGGCATCTCCTCCACCATCTCCTCCAAGCATCTCCTCCAAGCATCTCCACCCCCCCATCTCTAAAGAGGACTCGACAAGCCACACGGTTGAAAAAGTTGACCGTTCGTCATATGGCAGGAGATAAGTTAGTTGTGAGTGTGGATCCAAAGACTGGCAAAATATCGGGGCCACATCACACTCAATTTAGGTCCTACTTGGGTACTCTTGCTAGAGAAAAGGTATGTAATTTTTTAGAGTTTTTAACTTGTTATGCATATATGGTCGAGCATATGTAAATGGATTGATATCTAACGTTTTAAGTTCATAATTAGGTATCTATTTTGCATCCATCTTGGGATTATGTGGAGGAGACTTGCAAAAATTTAATTTGGCAAGATATTTTGGTAAGTTTTGTTAACTCGTTAAATTATGTTAAGTTAAGTTAGATCCTAAACTTTGTTATCCTAATTTATTTTGTTGTTTTTGCGAGAATCACTTTGATATTGTTAACTCTGAACAACTTAGGAGAAAAGTCATGTCATCTATTGCCAAAATGTGGAGGCAATTCAAGTCGACATTGACTTCAAAATGGATTTTTAATGACCAAGCCATTAGCAAAGGATTAACTCCTTGTCAGCGTTATGGCATAGATGAGGAAACTTGGAAGCGGTTTGTCGGGAGTAGGACTGGTCCACAATGGGAGGTATGTTACTATTTAAAAACTTTGGTATGTTTCCATATTGTCTTATTAATTTAGCACATTGTAATATGATATTATGTTGCAGGAGAAGCGAATAAAAGGAAAGGAGATTCGGAGGTCTGAATGTGGCCCCCACTGTCTGTCTCGTGGGGGGTATGATTTGTTGACGCAACGCATGATGAAGGAGAAGGCTAAACTCCGAGAAGCTGAGTTAGCCTCTTCGGTGTAAGCCAGGAAGAAATTTCCCCACCATCTCCTCCAAAACGTCATCAAAAATGGAAGAGGGCTCGGCAAAAGGCCTCCGGTGAAATGACATCGGAGGAGGCCCGCTTGATTGCTGAGCGGATTGTAAGTCAAATTAGTTTCTTTCAACCTCATTAATCATGCTTTGTCATTCATCAATTTTTTTTTACAATATATAATGCTCAATTGTAGGATTCTTTAGAGGAGCAGTATACACAGGGAACATTCGTTCCCCGTGGTCGTGAAGATATATTAACTATTGCTACTGGACGCCCAAAACACCCAGGGCGTGTTCGTGCTGTTGGAGCTGGTGTGGGTATTCGAGCATATTTTGGAGCTCCATCATCAGACCATACCCACACCACATCATTGAGCCAGCAGGAGATGGCCAGATTGGAGGAGAGTCTAACAGCGAAGCTGAGACCAACGATGGTTGAAGAGCCGACAGCGACGCCGACACCGGCCATTACCGCACGAGTTCGAGGAGGAGATGATGCGTGTATTTGGTTCAAGTCTAGCATCCATAGGTGTCACACGGCCTATCCACCCACCTATGGATGTTCCTCCTCCATCTCGCGCACGAGTTAGCACTAAGGGTAGTTGTGCTTGAGCCAAATACTGGCTGATCAAGAGCTTCCTGCTACTAATCGAGGAGGTTGTTGTTGTTGTTGCGAGACATCGACCACTCAGGTATGTGTGGATGATATCTTAATGACAAAAATTCATGTGCATATTAAATAATTAATGTCTTATTTTTGTGTAATCAGGTCGATGTGAATTTTATGTTGATGAGGATGGATCTGAACCACGATTGGTGGCGGTTGGTTCAATTGAAGAGGGGGCCTCTACAATTCATAGTGTGCCTTTAGCACCTAACTTGGCCAAAGTGGTCATTGAAGAGGTTCGAGATGCTTATGCTCTTGTACCTGTGCCCACGAGCGAGGTGATGACAGTGGGACAGGCCCTCCAGGACCTTCATTGCATGGCCTAGACATCTAATCGGGCCTATTATGAAAAAGGTTTGCATATACTTTCTGTTAATTATCATATGTAGTCTGGTACTATTTTTTATTATTTTTCAAGTCAATGTTATTTTATGTAGGATGTTCGGAAGCCACCCAGTTGCCTAAACTGGTTCCTACTTCCCATACTAGTAAAGGTAAGGAAGTATATGTCCCGAGAAAATCCAATTTTTCAACTACTATCTCGTTGTCCCACAGTTGTATATTCAATCTTTTCAAGTGAAGTGGGATGTTGATAAGTTAGGGGTAAACAATAAGAACTTTCCCCTTTACATTGACCACATCGATGCTTGTGGAGATAGCAGTTGGCAATCGGTGTCTAAACATAGCAGTGTTACAATTTTGGACAATGTAAGTATTTATTTTTATTTACTAATTATGTTATTTGAAGTTATCGTCATATTTAATGTACATTGAACTGGCTACTTTAGGATGATGAATGAATTGTCGGAGGAACAACGCACCCAAGATGTGTATGGATTTTTTGAGCCCCAATCCATACAAAAATCGGAAACAAGAGAGAAGAAGTTCAAATATACATCCAAAATTGGATGATGAAGTCAAGGAAGAAAGTTTACTTGGGTGCTTACCACCATCAGTAAGTATTTAAGCGTATGAAATTATTCGCATTAAATTTTATAGTGTATTGTATTATCCTAACTTTTTGTAATGTAAGCGGAAATCATTGGCGGTTGTTGGTTGTTTGCCCAAAGCAGAATGTTGTGGCTTGGTTCTACTCACTGGGCAAGAAACCTGATGCAGATCTTAAAAACATTGTAAACAGGTACACATTCTTATAATAATTTAAACAATTATTAATTGTTTTGTTACTTAATTGTTTCATTATATCTTGTATTGCACAGTGCATTTAAGGTTTGCAATACAATTGATGGAGTACACACAAGCAAAAGCACGACTCCAGATTGGATTTTTGTTAATGTAAGTCATTTTATATTTATGTATTATATCATTCATTTTATATGTCAAATTAATATATTATTTTTTGTAGTGTAATAGGCAACCAGGATCTTATGAGTGCGGATATTATGTTATGCACTTGGATGTGGCTGATTGTTGTTAGCAAGATTGAGGATACATGGAATCAGGTTTGCTTAAATTTAGTATTCAATAAAAGACCCAAGTATTGTGTCATTGGATACTCGTTAAATTATCTTTTTCTTGTAATGGTATTTTCAGACAGGGAAGCATTGCCCATAGAGACCATTGACGATATTAGAAACACATGGGCCGATAAGTTTGTTAAAGTTAGAAGTAGGCAAGTTTAGTTATTAATTTAGTACTTAGTTTAGTAGTTAGTTTAGTAGTTAGTTTAGTAGTTACTTTAGTAGTTACTTTAGTTACTTTACTAGTTAGTTTATTAGTTAGATTAGTAGTTAGTGTATTTGGTAGATAAGTAGTTGGATACACTATAATTTTGGATACAATTTTATTTTTGGATGCACATTCAATTGTTTATATCTTGTACATTGTCTCACTGGGTTGTATTCAAATTTGCAGGTATGTATATATACAAACATTGGGTACCCTGTATAAACAAAGCGTCCATTTAAAAAAAAAAATAGACTTTCTACGTCAGTTCATACCATAACCGACGTAGTAAACACGTACTCGCTTGAGCGACGAAAGCTTCAAACAAAGGGGACTCTCGGGTTCCATCTCGCTTGAGCAACGAGTGTACTCGCTTAAGCGACGAAAGCTTCAAACAAAGGAGACTCTCGGGTTCCATCTCGCTTGAGCGACGAGTGTACTCGCTTAAGCGACGAAAGCTTCAAACAATGGGGACTCTCGGGTTCCATCTCGCTTGAGCGACGAGTGTACTCGCTTAAGCGACGATAGCTTCAAACAAAGGGGACTCTCGGGTTCCATTTCGCTTGAGCGACGATTGTACTCGCTTGAGCGACGAATATACACTTTTCAACGTCGGGTATGAATAACCGACGTTGAAAGCCTAAACTTTCAACGTCGGTTATCTATACTTTCAACGTCGCCTGATACAACGTCGGTTGTATAACCGACGTTGAAATCCTTATATAACCGACGTTGAAAGGCATATCTGTAGCAGTGTATCTAGAATGATTACCAATAGAGACCTATACCTCTTACCTAAAACATTAATAAATTAACTTTAATAAACATTAACATGATTGCATAAAAGATATAGATTACATATAGTCACATAAATGAGACTAATCAAATAACTTAAATATATTTATTGACATCAAACTAATTTGAAGTTTTGAAAAACAAAATTAACACTAACTATTATTACTACAAGAAATTTATTAAATATAGAATTTAGAAAAAAAAATGTAATCATCACATTGACTATCTTAGAAATTATTATAACCAAATTGAGTTTTAAATTTAAATTTAAATTAATTTATAGTCTAAAAACCCTTTTTTAACTACTAATTTTAAAAATAAATAACTAAAATTTTGATAGCTAAAATTAAAAATTATTTTAAATTTTAGTTCAAAATAAATTTAATTTAATTAAATATAAATAATATAAAAATTAAATATGTATTTGAATTAAATGATATTTAATAAATTTATTGTAATGTATATTTATATTAACATATAGTTAATGTAGAAATTTTCAACAATGATCCCAATAAAGATGATTTTTTTATTAAATCAATTATAAAAATTAAAATATAATTAAAAAATTTAAAATATAATTTTTATACAAATATTTATAATGATATATTTTTTAATATTAATCAAAATATAATAGAAAATAACATATTTTTATAAATATAAATTAAACTTATTTTAAGTGTGAGTAATATATATATATATATATATATATATATATATATATATATATATATATATATATATATATATATATTGCATAATAAACTCATTCAAAATAAAAAATAAAGGTCAAAATCTCTCAAAGGTATAAGTACAATATTTCTAAGTAGTCTAAATAGATATTGGCTATAATTTTAATTTTGATATTACGTTAAATCAATTTTTTTTTTTTCAGAAAGTTAAAGATAAAAGTTACTAGTTCTTATATAAATTATTTTAATTACATACTCTATACAAGATGATCAATATTTAAAATTCATTTGAGTTCAGTTGTATTAATCTTGTTAACTTAGAGTTCAAAAGGTGAGGACGAACTTTCAAAACACAACTACTTATCAAACAAATAAACTTTACATCTTCTGTTTTTGTTTCTTTTCTTTTATTGTATGTGACATTAGCACTATTACCAGTATTTACTCAACCTCTTCCATTTCCATCTTATCGCAGTGAAAAAGTGAAAAAAAAAAAAAAAAAACATTTGACCATCACATCAAATGTGTGGGCTAGGGATTGATTTGAAATGTTTTTTGGTTAGCTAAATTTCAGGAGCAAAGTCATACTGTAATTGGTTAATTGGTTCAAAGGGCTAGTTGGGGAGTTTACCATTAGATGAAATTATGGTGTAATCAAATGGACCCTCCTATTATGAGTAGCATCATAGTAGAGCATGTTTATGGGTGTTAGGACAATCTTCTGACCAATAATAGATTAAGAAATATTTTTCTTTTCCTTATACGATTAAAAGCTGCTTTGACAATAGGAAGAATTTTAATCATATACAGAATTTTGACAAAACTGCATCTACTTTTCAAGTCTTTCATAATGGGTGTACGGATCAAAGGTTTCGTATCACCTACTATACATTTTCACCCGCCACTCCTATTGAAATTTCAAACACTGACCCTTTTTTAAGTTGAGAATTTCAATATTAACTATATCATGTAAGATACTAAATTTATGAATTATGATTATGACATTATATTTCCTCATCACAAGAACTATTATTACAAACTAGTTGTTGATTTAGTTATTACGAATTTAATGTTTGATTTAGTTATGTCACACATGGAATAAAAATGAGGATTAAGATTAAGGAAAGAGCAGTATCAATTTTTATATAGATTGTATTTATCAGGGCAATCCATTCGAAAGAGTTAGATATAAAAAAATATATTCAAGTATAATATAGCTGCAATAATATATATGTTAATATTGTATCATTGTGATGTTTAACTCATAAGAAAAACAAAAATAAATGCATTGTTTTTCATGGTTCACTGTATCAATTACTAACTCTACAAACTAATATTATTCCTTTTAATTTCTTGTTACAAAAGGTGTATAGTTTTTCACTTTTCTTCTTCTCGTTTTACGTCAAACGAGACATGCATACTTAAGTTTAAGTTCATTTCAACAAATTATTAATTTATTTAGACTTTTTTTCTTCTTCTAATTTTGCTCTTATTATTTTTATGTCAACAGATAAATAAAGAAATATTAAATAAATGTTAAAAGACTACATTTAACATATAAGTATTATTTTAAAAATTATCATTTGAATATTTATTTTATTATAAGATGTTAACATTTCAATGGATTTATTGTATTAACTTAAATAAATTTATTAATAATTATAATTTTATATTATGTAATTATATATATATATATATATATATATATATATATATATATATATATATATACTACTTAAGTTGGGTGGCTAGAAGAATTATTATTGAAAGAATCGTCCTATTTTTTATTATTTTAAAATTTTAAATATTAACTAATAATCACTTTATAAATTAATAATTCTAATAATATATTTATACATCATTCACATGTAGAATTAACTAAAAAACAGATAAATGAAAAGTATTTAATGGGTTAAAAATTAAAGACCATATACCTTAAATAAAAGTAAATAAGAAATTTTTATTATATAAAGTAAACCATCAAATGTATGCGTACATATTATCGTATATAACAAAGTTCTTTTAGATTATGAAGAAATTTATTAAATATAGTTTAGAGATATTCATATTTAGTCGTGATATTAATTAAATAAAATTATTTTAATTAGATTGGTTTTTTATTTAGAATTTTAATGAAATTCTTTCTCTAATTATTAATTAAAAATTAGACTTTAAATTGATTAGGGTACAATTTTTAATTGATAATTAACTAAAACTTTTATAATTAAGATTAAATTTTAATTAACAAACAAATTTAACTAAAATAATTTTTAAATTAATCAATATAATCGTTACATATTTTTTAATGTTTGATTTAATATTATTATATTCTTCAATTTCTTATATATATATATATATATATATATATATATATATATATATATTTCTTTTATATAGGTTTAATATGTTGAATAATGAAAAAATGTTAAAATCTTAATAAAAATGGTCAAATATAGTCTAGGATATAAAAACTGATTTAACCTCGAATAAAAAACATATATATGGGCCAGATTATTTTTTGTTTTGTCTTGAAATTGGTCATAATTTCAAATTTAATTATATGCATTTTAAAAAAATAATTATATATATTTAAAAAACTAAAATGTTCAGTGGCTTTTATTTTTGCCCTTAATCTCAAATAAAAAGTATTTTAAAATGAAAGTGATGAACAATTCAATTTCAAGTAATTGTTATGCTATTCCTCTAAAATAAAGTAAATAAAGAAGGGGAAAGTAAATTTGTTGATGGACATGCAGGGAGAAGACAAAAAAGTTTGATTCAAGGTCTTATGTAACGTTATGATCATGCTGTGTAGAATTGATTTCTATTTATTAATTTAATATTTGCTATTATTCGATGAACAATACGAATGAAATATTTAACCACTTTTCTGTACATGTTGGGTAAAGACTATTTATCACCACAACGCGTCAAAAGAAGATGGCAGAAATTGTAAGAGAATGGTGGGAAGGGTTGCCTTCGAAGACAACAAGCTCATGAATTATGATTGGGAGTTTTTGGATAGGGAAGCAAAGACATTTTTTTTAATTAACTAAAATTATATGGTACAAACAATAATATTAATAAATAAAAAATTAATTACGTTAAAAAAGTTAAATAAAAACATATTTTTTAAAATAAAAGAAATTGTGTATGTAAGAACTAAAGAAATTAATGAAGTTCACTGCACCAAATTTAAGCATTTAATGAATCCCGCAAACAGTGCCTCTGAATTAGTGTTTTCCTTTGGCAACATTGGAGTTGGTGGCACTGGGACACTACACTAACTATAAACCTTCATTAATTAACTGTTTGATTAAAAAAAGCTGAGACTCCAAGACCAAGCTTAGAGCATGGTTTGTCATCTACGGTGTCAGCATTTAAGATAGGGGTTACTTCCCAATATAAAGAGTTATGTATTGCATATTTTTATATCATAAAATTACTATTCTCTTCGATTTAGCCTAGGGTTTTGGAAACCCTAACTCATCTTCAACACTGGTCAATGCTGAAGGATTTTCAATCATTCCAAAATATACAAACTTGGATTTTTTTTTTTCTCTACCATACTCCTCATTTTCTAAACAAAAACGCTATTATCTTATCCATTTTATATTTATTTTTTAACAATAAATTTGTACATAAATTTTAATAAGAATTGCTATCTTTTGTTACCCATTGCCTCCTTTTTTAATATAAATATTAAAAAAAATAAAAATAGACAGCAAAAGTCTTTAGTTATTTATTAGTGTTGTAAGAAAAGACTGTGCTTACACATGCGTGGAATACAAACAGTAAAATTTATAATTAGTTAATGAGTTAAAATTAATGAATGCTAATTTAATTTTATTGATTAACATGTGACTGGTGACAATCCAAATTTAAAATTCCCGGAACCATTACTTTTTATAATTTCTCAACTATTAAATACACGTCCATAATTTCAATAAAATATTCACACAAGCAGAGGAAAAGAAAGAACAAATTGATATTGGAATTAAATTTAGAGTAAAAAAGGCTAATTGTATGGTTTTCAAAAACAGGAATAAAGGCTGATGAAGAAAGGACCGAAAAAACTTGGTGGTTTTTTTTTTTCTCACTCATTGATAAGTCAATAAGCTGTTTTTGTATGTGTGTGATTGTTTTTATTTTAGTACAAAGAACATTACAAAATCCCAATCCAAAACCCCTCTGAGAAATATAAAATTGTAGGAAAGAAAAGTATTGTCCTATAGCTAAGCATTCCTATTAAAGCAAGAAAATGAGACACCACTGATTGATTTACTCGAAAAAAAAGAAGAAGCTTTTTTTATTATAATGAAGAAAGAGATGATGGTAGCGAAGGGAGTGGGGGAAAAGGAATTACACATGAGAGTGTCTTTCTCTGTCTAATAGTTTTTATCCCGTCGACTCCGCGGAAGGGAAATCCAAAGCGACCCTATTTTTTGGTACAATTTTGTGGGTTTTGACTAAAGATGGAGAGAGAAAAAGAGAAAACAGCTTGTGTTCTATCTTCTTCCTTCCTCTTCTACTGTCATTTTCCGATATATACTCTCGAGGAAAACAAAACCCAAATCCACCTGTTTTCCTCCCATGCCTCTCTGGATTTCTTTTTCTATTTTTATTTTTTTAGTTCCCTTTTTACACTACAAGAAATATTAAAATTACCGACGTCAAAATCGTCGGTATAACAAAATCCGTCGGTAATGAATATTACGATGAATTCACGCAAAAATCCGTCGAAATTGATTGTCGTAAATATTACCGATTTATCCGTCGTAAATGTGTTATGAAATTACGCGATTTATCCGTCGTAATAATTTTATTAATTATTAAATATTTGACTTATTTATAACATATTTTTTTTATAGAACTCCTCCCTCTTATATTCTTATTATTTATTACTAATTATTTCTCCATATTATATTTTTATAGACTTTGAATTATTGTCGGATTAAGAGAAATGTCATTGGCAGGATTGAACCCAAGATCTTAGAGTCGAAGTCGATACTCCAACCACTAAGTCTACTAGAATTTCTTGATAACAATTTACAAATAAATTATATTTATATACAAATATACAAATACATTTATATATATTTATATATATTTATATATATTAATATATATTTATATATATATTTATATATTTATATATATTTTTATATATTTATATATATTTATACATATTTTTATATATTTATATATATTTATATATATTTATATATATTTATATATATTTTTATATATTTATATATATTTATATATATTTATATATATTTTTATATATTTTTATATATTTTTATATATTTATATATCTATATATTTATATATTTTATATTTATATATTTTTATATATTTTTATATTTTATATTTATATATTTTTATATTTTATATATTTATATATTTATATATTTATATATTTTATATTTATATATTTTTATATATTTTTATATTTTTATATTTTATATTTATATATTTATATATTTATATATTTTATATTTATATATTTTTATATTTTCATATATTTATATATTTATATATTTTTATATATTTATATATTTTCATATATTTATATATAATTAAATATTTATTTTTAAAATTACTTAATTTAATAAATGATTATAAATTAATCTAATTATGATTAAATTAAATTATTAAATAAAAAATATTTATTTTTTAATTAGTGAATAATTAAATTATATTATATAATTTTACCGACGGATATATCCGATCGGTAAATAATTTTTAATTTACATATGAATTTACCGACGGATATATCCGTCTGATAATTAATTGTTAAATTATCGACCGATTCTACAGACGGATATATCCGTCGGTAAATTCATCAATAAATTACAGACGGATTTATCGACGGATATATCCGTCGGTAACTAATTATTATTTTACCGACGGATATATCCGTCGGTAACATCAAATTTCACAAATATTCTATATCCGTCGGTAATTTCCGTCGGTAATGATTATTTTCCGACGGCTACAAATCCGTCGGTAAATATCCGTCGGTAATACGCGATTTTCTTGTAGTGTTAAATTCCATTCCTTCTACCTCACTCACTGCTAGCTTACAACAACAATCTCTATCTATCTATCTCTCTCCCTCCCTCTCTCTCACCTCTCACCTCTCACCACATTCACAACCTCTTGGGCATGTTTGTTTTTTGTTTAGCAAAAATTTCCAAGACTCACTTCCATCTCGCTGCCTCCTTTGCTTCTTCTATGCTTGATTTTGTCTCCCTTTTTCTCTTTCTCTCTTTCACAACTTCTTCCTAGTTAGCCTTCCAGATTCTTTTCTTGGGAAAGACTGAAAAAACAAAAGTGACATAAGAGAAGGTGAGGAGGGAACAAAGGGATTATATTACACACGCTGTTTCACAGTCTTGCTCGCTTATTCTCCTCAGCTTGTGGATATCGCACTTTTAATTGTCTTGTCTCTCCCGAGTAGTATCAAAATCTGATATCGTTTTAATAAAGGAAAAAGAAAGGTATTTGATATATATATTTTGTGAGCATCAAGCCATCCCTTAAAGAAGATGACCTTGGAGGGGATTTTCATTGAGCCTACCTCAACCACTGCTCCTGATCTTTCTCTTCACATAAGCCCCCCAAGCATCTCCTCTTCCTTGATTTCCAGTAACAACCACATCACCAATTATGAGCACCAACCAAGTTTCCCTTCAAGGACTGTGTCTCAAGCCCACACAGAACTCTCTCTTGGAAGGAATTTCACTTCTGGAAGGGAAGCACCAACGCCAACACCAACTCCAACACCACACATCCCTTATTATCAAAATCAAACCCATTTCCATCATCTTCTCCACAGCAGCAGCACTACTAGTACTAATACTACAACAAGTTTTGCTACAAGTACCAACACTCCCTTGAATCACATAAACTATGGAGTTTCAATGCTTGATGTGTCATCATCAGACGGCTTGAGACCAATCAAGGGGATTCCGGTGTATCACAACCGTTCATTCCCTTTCGTGGCCATGGACCATGCTAGAGACAACAAGGATCACCATAACAAGATGTGCTTCTATCATCATATGCCTTCTTACCCCTCTCTCTCCTCCTCGTGTTCCTCTCTGTGCTCCACAACCGCTCCTTCTTCTTCACCTTCACCTTACTTTGTGGATCCCATGTCCTTCTTGAACAACGGTTCCACCGTGGCGTGTAGGGCAGCCACTGCCACAAGGTTTAATGGGTTTTCTGGCGATGCTTTCAAATCTCACCCATTGCACCAATATGGAGTAGGCTCTTCAGAAGCCTCTTCAGGGTTCATGAGATCAAGGTTTTTGTCTAAGCTTCCCAACAAGAGGAGCATGAGAGCACCGAGAATGAGGTGGACAAGCACCCTCCATGCTCGATTTGTCCATGCGGTTGAACTTCTCGGAGGCCATGAAAGTAAACTATATTTCTTTAATTTTCTTCCCTTTTAATTATTCATAATTTCTTTTAAACCCTCCATCTTTAATAATCCTGCTGGATGATATTATTCTGTGATTCGTGTAGTGGATTTCATCAAGATAAAGATTTATTTTTGTTTTGTTTTTTTTAAGTTGACTATATTTTTAATTTTCTACATGTCTTGTTCTTTGTTTTTTATTAATGAATTGAGGGGTGTACTAGTTTTTTTTTGTATTAAATTATTGGCTTTTATTTATCTAATGTGTTTGGATTTTGTGGATTTAGGAGCTACTCCAAAATCAGTTCTTGAGCTCATGGATGTGAAGGATCTAACATTGGCTCATGTCAAAAGCCATTTGCAGGTATAGTTTTGAATCTCTCTCTTTCTCTTCTCTCTTTATGTTCATGTGGGGCGGTGTTTGTTGTCTATCCTAATGGCACGGTAACCGATGAAGAAAGCAGTGAATGTGGGAGTGGATGAATGAATTTAAAGTCTGTAGTCAGCTGAGTAGGAGCCTTTAACGTCTGAGAAGACCAGACAGAAAACAGTTTCTGCTTTGAAAGAGAGAGAACAGACAAAGATCATCATTTTCCAATAATACACCCTCTCATTATAACCTCATCAAACATCAACCTCGTGATTAATGAGGTAACCCACCCAGAGCCAACATAGAAAGAGAGAGAATGAAAAAGGATCTAAACAGGAAATGATTTTATATTCTTTAATAGATTTTGTAATAAAAAATTTGGAATTTTATATACATATATACATCTCACGCAGTCACGCACGGTAATTAATGGATTTTCTTCCAACCATGGCAAAGCCTTTTATATAATGCCTTGTTTTGTTTATGACTTCTTCCCAGATGTATCGAACTGTTAAGACCACTGACAAATCTGCAGCATCTTCAGGTAATTCGTATTGTTTAATCTTCAACCATTTTTTCTTTTTTTAGCAGCCTTATCTTTTTCTTAAGCACGCATCAACTAATTTGTTTTGTCATAACATAGTAGGGAAATAATGTCACACCTTGTTCTTTTTAGACCCAACAATTTTTTACTATTACCTTTAATTTTACCGCAAACTATTTTTTTTCTTGTTCCGCCTCTCGTACTTTTACACAAACCCTTTAATAAAAAAACTTTCCACAGAGATATCAGATGTTGAACACGACTCCACATTAGTCCAAAATAAATTATACATAGTACCAAGATGCATGCATGCATATATCATAAAAATGTATGCATATAAAAAAAATTTAAAACTTTGGGTTTGCAGGCCATTCCGATGGGTCTGGAGAGGATGATTTATCTCCTATAGGCAGCACCGCAGATCGCGGCGGTCTCCGGCAATTCCCCAACAACAGAGGGCGGCAGGAATGGGTGGCGCAACAAGACATGGACTATTCTTCCACCACCACTCTTTGGAGTAACTCTTCAAGGTACTCTTACCAATTTCCTCTTTTATAATTTGTGATCATAAATTATTTGTTTTACATATTTTTATATATCTGTGTAGTGTGCAGCCTGTTTGAACGTACATGTTTATGATTGTGCTTTTACTTGCTTTTGCCTTTGCATGGTATCTGATGAATATCAATGCAATGCAACCCACGTCCACCAGATCCTTTTTTATGAAGAATAAAAAGGGCTCTTGAGTCAGCTTTTGCTTTGCTTGTGTTTGGTTGTTTTCTTCTTTTATTTTATATCTTTTGTACCTCAGGCGAATTTTTTCGCCTGACATGTATATGAAGATATAGTGGGTATATAATAAAGGAATGCTTCAAGACATAATCAAATGTTAATTAGGATAAAAGCACACTCAGCACCTATAGCTGCATGCACTTTTTCTCTTCTCCATTGGAAGAATTTGATCTATTTATCAGTTATTATATGTACTTATTAATAAGTCCTGCTCTTACCTAGCATTATGCTGCTTATTTAAGCCTACTAAGTGTTGTATATTGTATATGTATATATGGAGTTCTTATTCTCCACCACAAAACCCAAATAATAAATTTCTTCTCATTGATTATGATTGCCTTTAACTTCAAATATTCTTATTAACAATGCATATATTTTGAAACCACATTATACATTATATATTGGTCATTGGCATATTCTATACTGCACGTGTTTTAGCCTAACTAAGAGATTCCTGATAGGGGTCTTGGGAGAGGATGGAGAAAGAACATAGAAATAAATATTTTGTAATTCGAGGCTGTTGTTGACAGTTAAAACCTTATATATATATATATATATATATATATATATATATATATATATATATATATAAGAAAAAAATACTCTTGTTTTTATGCTTGAAATACATATATATTATTAAATTATATATAAAGAAGGTAAAAGTGAATGCTCAAGATACATAGACATCCATCACCTCACCTCAAGGTGATAAGTTGACTCTCTTGCATGAAAATGAAGCTTTGGAAAACATAAGATCCAAAAATTCCTTTACCTGAGATATTATATAGTTGGAGTATAAATATCAGGAAGTGTCAATTTTGACTTTTTCAAGTAATACTATTTAACATGAATAGCAAGTGTAACATATGACATGTACTTCTGTGCTGTGCCTGTTTTAACACAACAGCTCAAAATAAGTAACAAAAGCCATCTCCACAGTTCAAGAGCTGTAGCTTATTATTAGTGCCTATATATCTCTAGATTTGTCCTGACTTTGGCCTAACAGTCCCTATTTTCACATAGATTTATTGCATATTTGAGTCAACATAAAAGCAAGAATTCTTTTTAAGGTAAATAAATTAGAATTCAAAATACCATTTTACTGTGCAACCTAACCCAGCTTTCACATAGAGCCTGTACTTTTTAAAAGCTGGAAAATCGGAAAGCATGACCTCTATTATTGAAATATTGTGGAAGCTACTGTGACTGAGTAATGTCAAGTCATGAACAACTTTTTTTAAAAAACTATATACTGGCTTGGCTTACTACTACCACATTAAAAACTTTATGTAGAAAATCAGTAGCACATAGAACATACCAGCAACAAAACTATGCAGCATCTCCTGGTCTTATTATATATAGTCACTTTGTTATGTCTCAAAGAAGGATATTAAAGCTCATCTCTTCAAACATAACTTTATAAATTCAAGATGTTTATTGTAGTTGACTCCTAAGTTAAAAGTAAACATCTATTTAGTTAAAGTGATTTTCGTTGCCCGTGGAAGTTTTAATTACTGTAGTGAGAATATATAATCCTTAAAACAAAATTTTGTCAATTTGTAATACTTAGTAAAAGACGTGCTTGCTGACTAGAAGTGGAAATAGAACTGTAGAAAATGCTTAAACATTGCAGATTATTTGGTATAAATGGTGTGTACACAGTTACGAGCTGACGATATATTGATTGTTAGGGAGAAAAAATGAAGATGTGAAAACTGGTAAAATATCAAGATGGAAGATACGTGTAAAGAATATAATGTCTACGCTCTTGATATATATTTATTTCCACCATTTTCTAGCATATTAATATTATTTTATATGCTACGTGGTACATATATATTTTGCATGTTCTTCTTGATGACCAGCTGAATTTCATGGAACTGATAACAGTTGTGGAGAGTCGCGACTAAGAACTACTTCTAACGACATAGATGGTCTCAGATCACCTATCCTCCAGTCACAAACAATACCAGGAGCCCAGCAAATTGAGGTAATCAAAGATACATCATAACATTTGTTTGTGAAGCCTTGACTTGATTTTTCCCATGCATATTCACAATTTTGAGTGTTTTTCCGTCTGCATATATGATGGTAGGGCAATACTAACACATGAAATTACAGGAATGTGATTCAACCAAACAGAAGAACAACATGGCAGGTTCTAATTTGGAGTGCAAAAACCCAAGCTTGGAATTCACATTAGGGAGACCTCATTGGGATGGCAAAGAACAAGCCTAGCTAATTTTGATTGGTTCCATTGTTTTCTTTTTAATCTGCAATTTTATTTATAAACCATGGTGACAACTTCATCATCTTTTATGAAATGTAGAGGTGATTATTTAGATAAATATAAATTGGTGTCTAGGAGATGAAGAAAAGACCCTTTCTAGTTCTGCATTGAGAACTGTTTTGAGTTCATGACAGTTTTGTTTATATTCTATTTTTTTTTTTTTTTTTTTTATCGAAGAGGATGAAGTAACAACGGGAAATTATGATGTAGCAACAAGGCTTTATGAAGGAAGACGATGCATATGCCAACTGAAATTCAAACTTGGGAAAGAATAGAAAAGTTTAATTATAAGTTATTGTTTTCATTTCTCTCCTCTTCTCTTCCCTTAATTTTTTCAAGTTTTTTACGTAAATATATTAATCTGCTTGAAATTTAGTAAAGAAAAATATAGAGTAAACCTTTGTATATAGACTTATGATCTTTTCATCATGTTTGGAAAATGACCCATTTGAATCTTTGTAGTTTAAGTCATCAAATTGTTATATCTTAATTATTGATTTCAATTTTGAGACTGGAATACGTAGTTATGTTAAATACTCCAAAGGAATAGTTTTGTAATCTACAATAATCTTCTTGTATTGGAGCAAAATATATGGATCACTCACCAATAACTTCCTTTAATTACTTAATGTATTAATACGTTCAAAATTTAAACTAAACAAACTTATTTTGTTTACGTACGTATATAACATAACATTGTAATATAATACATACAAATAATATAAACAATCTAATTACATAATTTTTTATTTATTTGGAGTACTTGTACTTATCAGAACTACTTGAATTCTTAATATATAATAATACGGCAAGGAATTAGTTGTCTCGTATGTCAAGTTAAGCTATGAAAGAATTGAAGTCAAACTTTAAAAATGTCTTATAACAGGTAAAAATAAATGATTCTCAAGCTTTGTAATTAAAAATCATGTTGAACCCAAACTTGTAAACTCCTAATTTAACCTTAGGTTATTTCTGTCTCTAATCACTAATCTTCTTAGCTATTCACAGTTAGCTTCTAAAAAGAATTGTCTAAATTTTTTTAGGTGAATTTAAACCTTCTTTAATGTACATTCTGGCTTCTGGCTTTAACATTTAGCAGTAGTTAGAAATTGTTTCTGTACTCTTAAATCTTATGGATTGTTTTTTCTTTGTTTGAGTTGTAAGGTAATAAATGTGAAGTCATTGACCATTTTAACAATCCGGTCTCATGACAGTTTTAGTAGTAAAATCTCACATTTTAACCATATTTTTTTTATTTACATTTTATTGCAACAAATAGTCATTGATAATAAAAATTTTGTTTATTTATATATTAAAAGTAGATCTGTCTTTAGATGATTTAAGAATTTAATTAGACTTTTACAAGAGTAGCAAATTAATCTAGTCACATGACACTAGTGCAAAAAGGGTTTTTACGTCAGGTATTTTGGGTTTTTTACGTCGCATTTAAGACTGACGTTAAAATGGGAGACGTAAATTTACGTTGGATCCTTAACCTGACGTAAATTCACGTCGGTTATCGAGATCTAACGTTAATTTACGTTGCATTTACACTAAACAGATGTAAAAAGTATCAAAAATTAAAAAATTTGGAACAAATTTATGTCACGTATTAGTATATGCGACGTAAATTTACGTCTCATATTGGTATATGCAACGTAAATTTACGTTGCTTATACCAATATACGACGTAAATTTGCTCATTTTTAAAAACAATTGGGTTTATTTTGTCTTACAACCAAAATCTGCAAATATATATTATAACCAGATGTCCAGAGGTTCATGTTTCTTTAGCTATGTAATTAAAAAATATAATATTATATATAATTCAAACTACATAATAAAACAATATAATACAAACAATAAACTACAAACTAAAATCTATTACAAACTAAAAGTTAGTACAAACTAAAAGTTAGCACAAACTAAACTACTTAAACTACATAATACACACAATATAATAGGAGTAATAACCTAAAAAATTAAGTACTAGAATTGTTAAACGAAAAACCTTACCCATTGTTCTCTAATTTGTTTGATATCATATTTTGGCAATGAAGATGGATCTTGAAGTACCTGAAACATTAATTTGACCCTTGTAAACATGTAACACACATAAAGTTAAATAAACTTAACTAATGTTGAAAGCAATTACCTCCGTCCAAGAATCAGTTATACCCGCACAAACTATGACTCTCATCCAATACATAATATAGTAACCACATTCAAATGAGTCTGTTTTCTTATTACACTTGAAATGATGAATAAAATATAATGTTATTTTCAAAATTTAAATACAAACAATAATTATGGTATTCACTTATTATATAAGTTTCTAACCTTAGGATAAATGAACTGCAAAGTCTTTGTTTTGAGTTTTCCATGTAAAACATTAGTTCTAGACACGATTCTAAATGAAAAAAAGTCATATATTATTCAATACCTTTTCTATTTTCACTAGCAAATTTCAAAAATTCATCAACTCTCTTTCGTACTCTTCACTAATACGACAGACATTCATCCAACTTCGATTCATATTATGTTATAAAGTTTTGTCACTCCTAGAGATTCAAAATTTATATTTAAAAATAAATTAATATACAAACAACAAAGCACGTAAATGAAGTGTGTAAACCAAAAATACACTCAAACAAAATAATGACATTCCAATAACAATCCAGTGGAGACATTCATACAATGACGTGATTGAGATCCCTAAAAACAATCACAGATTCAATTTGAACATATATCAAGAGACATAGAACACTAGCCTCGAGTAAACACGAAAACGATTTCAAACTCGAATCCAATCGGAGAGAAATGTCAAATTCGTAAAATGAGACACAATGTTGATGTTTTTCACTGCCAAAATGATCAAAAATGGTGTGAAAAGATAGTTGTCATCGTCGTTCTCAAAAACCCTTGCGACGCGAGATGCGGGAGTGGGTCTAGAAGAGAATAAAAGGCACTTTTTACGTCACACACCCTAGTACGTGACGTAAAAAGTGCTTTTTACGTCGCGCACCCCCCATGTGACGTAAAAAGTATCACTTTTTACGTCGTGCACCCCCACGCGACGTAAAAAGTCCTCTTATACGTCGCGTTGTATCAGGTGCTACGTAAAAGAGGTTTTTTACGTCATCTCCTACAATATGCGACGTAATAGTTTCACCTCTTATTTTCAAAATTGTCACCGTGTTTTATTTACGTCGAATATTTTGACATATGACGATAATTGGATGACGTAAAATGTCATTTTTGCACTAATGTGATTTTTTTTTTCATGTTTTCCGATACATATATTAGTTTAAGTTTTATAATTTATTAGAAAAAACTTTAGAAAATAATTTCCAAGTTAAATAACCAAACAATGAGAAAAATAGTGACCAATACTTCGAAGAGTATCATAAATGTTTCCTAAAAAAATGATATAACTTTCTATAGGTTTTATTATTTCATATATATTCTAATTGGAAAAATATCGGAGTAGTGTTTATGAAGTATGGTTTTTGAATATTTTAATTAAATGATGTATTTTTATTTTATAAGTTAAATTTTATATAAATATTATAAAACAAGATAATTATAAGAAACACATTTCTAAAGAGTAAATTATATCTCTCTAAATTTGTTTTTTTTACTCAAATAATTAGAGACTAAATTAGAATATAAATTTAAAGTGGCAAAAAGCTTGATAGATAATTTGAGACTGATTTAATGACTACTTCAGAATTTTATTCAATGACAACAAAACATAATTTATAAGATTAATTATTCTCAACTTTTAAACTAATTTCTGAATCAGTATACAATTGCAATTTTTTTTTTCGGTACATCAGTTTTTACTTTGATGAAAATTATTATAATAAACACCTAATTTGTAAAACATTGTTAATAAACTTTGTCCGTACTAAAGGTTAAAAAAAAAACACTTATTTTTTATTTATAACAGGATTTCAAATATCATGACAAAATTCATCAAAAATTATTTCATGGTCAAATATAGATTGAAATATTCATTTTATGTTATAATTTTAAATAGTATTATACTTTGTGTCTAAAATATAATTTATATTTACAGATGAATCGTTTTCTCATTGTGAGTGTTTATATTATTATGTTTTATCATTTTTTTGGAATAACATAATCTCAACTAAATTTAAAAACATATAATTTGTTAAATTTATTTTATGATGAAATACGAGTCACATTATAGTTATAATGAAAATAGGGCTGGAGATGGGCCTGGGCTTAAGCGGAAAGGAAGAAGGCCCAGGATCCAGGGTTGAGGAGTCGAAAATAATCAAACAACATTAAAGTAGAAAAAAAAATTAATCAATTCATTTTTTTATCATTTATTTTGTTGGCTTAACTATTGATTTTTTATTTTTTTATAGTGTAATAAGTTTTCAAAATCAAGGCTTCAAGACTCTTTATTTTGTTGTGTTTTTAATTCTGCTAGTCATCTTTTAACTATATATATATATATATATATATATATATATATATATATATATATATATATATATATATATATATATATATATATATATATATATATTCATTGTACAAGAAAAAAGTTGGATGGTAGTTCATTATTGTTATAAAAATCCATTCACTACCCTACCGTATTTTAAAAAAAATATAAAAATATTAAGTATATATATATATATATATATATATATATATATAAGCATTTATATTTTTAAAAAAATGTATTTTTCTATGTACTTTATTAGGATTAGAATTAAAATAAAGATGAATGAAATAGAAACGATAACAAAATTAATAAATGAGTTGTATGGATAAGTGAAAAGGAGATTAGGAAGAAATAAATAAATTATATGAAAATAATTTTATATTAATCAAAAGTAGAGTATTTTTAAATAATTTTCAACATTGAATCCAGAAAGAGTTGGTTCCTTATTCTTGAATTGCAACAAAAATGTTAAAGTTGTCACTGTGAGTGTTTGGATTTGTCTAAACATTCACAAGTGGAGACCACTAAATCATCCTTTCAAACTCATGAGTGCTTATTTTTTGGAAGTTGTTTTTATTTAAGTTCCTTGTGTTTCATTCCCAAACAAATTTTGTAATAGAAAAAACAATTTCTTATTGTATGTCGCTCCACATTTATCATCCAAATTTAAATTTCAATATTGATGGAATCTAAAACAGGATATTTTTATAACATATTAATCCTAATCATAACCATCCAATATGGTAGATTCACTTAATCGAAAGAATACACCTTTTTTTTAAGTAAAGATTACAGGTATTTTTTTATGGAAGACTATTATGCTAGAGTCAAATAGAACAATTGTAGATAACTATATATGCTCAAGACTTGACTTAAAATATATTATTAAAAGAGACAAACTTCATACAAGTTGATCAACACACTTAGCAATAAAAAACACTATAAATTAATAGGAAAATATTAATTGAATAATTAATTACCACTTTCTAATGTAATAAAATTCCATGATCATAACGATATTGTTTTTTAGAAGTTTTACATTGCAGTAAGTTGTTTCGTTCAATATAATTGTTTTACTGGTAGTATCCTTTCATATTTCACAAGTACCGTAATCCTTCATTGGAGTTCTTTCTCACTTGATCCTGTAGCTTAATAACAACAAATGGAAGAAAAACCTAAGTGACCAAATTGGTGATTCCTCTGATTCTTTAAAACGAGTTTCTTCACATTTTCTTCTCTAGTACGGGCTTCCATCTATGCTTGGTTGGGGAGTGTAGTTCTCGATCAAGTCAGTTGAATTTATTTTGGCATGTAACTGTGTGGTCCTTCAGAATCATTCTTTTGACATGTTTAGGTTTCAGATAGTGCTAAGCTCTGCTCCTGGGGTTGGTGTAAGGCTAAGGTTTTGTATCTATTAATCTATGAGATGTGTTTCTGTCTTAGTACTGGGAAGCTCCTGAACGATTTGTATCTGGGTGAATATTAATTGCGCTCTCTTTAATCCAACTTTTTATTTGCTTAACAAAAATACTCCAACATTCAGAAGTGCTACAGTAGTATGATAGTAAAAACCAAGCTACCAGTGATTGTATTCAATATTTTGAGTAACCGTGTCATAGCATAGGTATTGTATCTGTCAATGACTAAATGACAAAGTTCAACTTTCAAATATACAGCAATAAACATTGCAAGCCCGAATTGCCAAATAATGAAAAATTAACATCTTAGTAATACACATTGAAACAACAATAGGGTAAATTGTTATAGCCACATGTACGTTATGTTTATAGCAGGACCATGCATCAGGTTTCAACTAAATAAATATAAAATGTCATTAACCTTGCTATAGTTGACTGGTAGCGGCTCTAACATTGCATAAACATTCTTGCTCACATAAATGCAGCAATTTCAATTTACAACTCATTCCAAATTTACATCATTTACCACAGCACTCCAATTTCATGACGTGTAATACCAGGTGACAACGAGCTACATAAAGAAAAAGCAGCAGTTTTTCCAACTTCAAAACTGTACACAATACAGACACCCTGAAATTTTATCAACATTGCTTTGATATAAAATGCACAAAACCAAACCATGTCATTTTTATTGACGTAAAACAAGCGCTCTATTGACAGCCACTGAAACCAAACTACGAGCGAGATTAAAGATAAGACACTCTACCAGTCAATAGAAGATGCTTTTGCCATTTCAAAAATCATGCATTTGTAAGATTTGTGCACAGGCTTCTATATGTGACCAGCAACTAAATTGCTTTTTTGTTTGCAAGGTTGCGAGTACCCCAAGCAGCAGCATAAGTAGTAATTGCAGAGCCAGTTACACTAAGAGATTGCTTTGCAAATCCAAGGCTCTTTCTAGTTACCAGCCACAAGGTATAAAGGAATCCAACCCATCCTGGATCAAATAATTTTAATGTGAAGCGAATATATAGTGTTAGTTCACACAAGTAGGACATAATAAAAGTCCTAAGTCATAAAATACTCTATCCTCGAAAAGGTAAAATAAGGAGTAAGAGGAACCAAATGTATTGCCATCATAAAGTTAGAGTTGCCACTGAACCTGTTAGGATATAAGGAGATGGAGAAGTTTATTAAGATAATTAAAATATTAATGGGTTGGTTAGATATATATAGGGGAAGAAGGTTAGGAGAGATGCAAATTTGTTGTTATTGTAAATTGAGCATTGGTTCTTTGAGAAAAGAGAAATCCTTTGTGAAGGAGAAATCTTTGGAGGAGAGATTCTCTCCTATTTCTTGTTCTTTTCATCCAATTTAGTAAAAATCTTCTTTCCTTTTTCTTTTCAGTTCTTGTTTCCTAACACATCCTCTCCGGTGGCTAGCATCTGCACATTACTAGTCTGTAATTTAGTTACATGCTCTAGATCCTGCTTGAATAATTTTCTCTATATGCACTTCCAAAAAGGAAATTAAGTAGGTAAAATAATTAAGTTTTCCACTAAACTAAAATCAACTTTTACACTTCAACTTTTGGATAAGATGAGAGTTTCTAAACAGTTGTATAAGTTGACTTAGCTTATAGGAGAAGCTCACTTCATTTCACCATTTTATGGAGAAGTTTATCAAGTAGGCATCATATTGAGATAAAAGGAGTTTATAATGCATTTCTTGTCTGAAGCATCTATTTGACTGGCAAGTGCACAACATTCAAATTATGGGCATATACATCTCCGTTCGGTAGTTCAGTAGGAGGTCTTTGTCAGGAAAATATGCCTAGTATCAACACAATTTCAAATATTCAAATTTAACATATAATTTATATACATGCAATGATTGGGGTAAAAACCTATTGTCAGTGGATTCAAGTATCTTTTGGGTAAGACAACAGACTAAAACAATCATTAATCCGAAATAGCGTCAGTCTTCCTGTCTCAATTGAAATTCAGAATCTTAGCTTACACGGAATCCTCTTCAGAGATACATATGATATGGTTAAAAAACATAGATGCTGATAGTCCACACAACCAATCAAAATCATTGAAAAAATTTAGATTTTGCTTGAATAAGCTTCTCAATCACAACTTGTAAAGAAAAAAGTAAAAATGAAATGAGTTTTCCATAATTAAAATTAGTTTATATAAGCTAATTTATAAATTCTCTTATGAACTTTTCTAAAAGCCGATTCTAACTCATGCATCAACTAACTTTAGCTTGGGAGAAGTCGAATTTATTTTATCTAATTGTTTAATGACAAGTAGATAGAAAGGAACGGGCATCCAAACAGGTTGTTACCTGAAGTAATAACAACAGCCACAACAGCCCAAAAAGTAACTGTGGAAAGAGCAAAGATGGCCACCGATAGTGCTCCAATATATATAGCTGTCACAAAAACAAAGAACAGAGCCAAGAATCCTCCAGCCACTGCCAAAGAAATGAGAAGGGAGACCAAAATGGCATTTATAGTTGCAGCCAGAAAGAAGACCATAAAAGCAACAAGTCCTGAGAGAGTGACAAGAGCAACTATCCCAACCTGCACCAATTTGTATCAGAAATCAATGTCATTCAAATTAAGATGCTCCACTTTGTTCACATTACCTATACAAAACTTAAGATACACCTATCTTTGAACTTACTAGTCTCTATTCTTGGTAAACATAATCTTAATAAGGATTATCTACTAGTACTTTTAGGGTATATATATATATATATATATATATATATATATATATATATATATATATATTCAATTATAAGAAAATCAGACTCATTCAATACCACTCGAACTAATTAAGGTAGAATGTCTAAACGGTTCCTAAAGGTATAAGCCAGTTTCAAGTTAGTCTTTAAATGTTCCTACATTTAAATTCAATTATAAGGAAAATTGATTATTTTTACGTTGATACAATAAAAATATAACTTTCCTAAATTACTCTGAATCATATTTAATGGAATGATTCTTAAATTTTAAAACAAAAATATTTTTAAAAATATTAACATTAAATAAGATTAACGAATTTGAAATTTATTTATATATAAGTCCACTAAATGACAATTAATTTTTAAATTTTGTTATTGTAAAAATTTAAGTCATTAAACTAAATCAGAAGTCCTGTCACTAATTAAAGTATATTTTAATAACAACGCATTGAAATTAAATTATATTTTAATAATAAATTATATAAACCTATACATATTTAGCGTGAACAGATGAATGTTAAATATGAAATCCAGTGGAAGACATTTTATTTTAGTTTACTAGAAATCAGGAACTAGAAACGTTCATACGACATAGATTATTGTGGCACCAATTACTAATTCACATTTTGTAGTCCAATTAACAGGGCCTTGATTAGGAACTTCAAAACCTGATGACGAATTAGACATTATAAAAATAATAATATTCAATTATATAGAAAGAAGTACTGACAGAGATGCAGAGGAGGCGTTGAAGGGGAGAGCCTTGACGGGACCAGATGAGAAGTTGGCGAGTGTAATTTCTGGAAGCTTCCGGGAAAAGAGGGACGAGGGAGGCCTTCACCTTAGAAGGTTCGAAGATGAGACGCTGAACGACGTCGTACAAGTTGTCCTTTCTCTCCTCTTCCACTTCTTCTCGCTTTGGCTTCTCCTCCGCCATCTTTCACTTTCCAGTGGCAGATGTAATTCAAATGGAACGAAACAAAGGAAAATTTCAGAGTTTAGACTTAGAGGGTACTATTTTTCTTAAAAAAAAAAAAAAAAAAAAAGCTCGTTTTAGTCATGGTTTATTATTTTATTGTTATTGTTAGATGATTCATTGTGTGGCGACACGTGAGACGCTTGATTGGACTCACGCAGAGTGATTGATTGGTACAAGAGGATATTAACTGGATAAAATCATATCATTTATGAGTTGAGTCACATGTTCTACCCATTAAATATATTATTGAATTGAATTTGATTAAAATTATTAAATAAATTTAATAAAAATAGTAATAATAACATAATGAGTTGAGTCACAAATTCTACACATTTTAAATGGGTTTTATTTCAATCGTCGACTATTACTTTTTAATACATTTGTCAATAATAATAATAAATACAAATAAATAATAATATTAATATTAATAACAAATTTTATAATTATATGTAAGAATTTTTCTTTGTAATCAGTTTTTAGTATAGGCAGAAAGAGAAAAATAAAAATATAATATAGTTTTAAAAATAATTATTATAATTTATATTTAAAAATATTAAAAATTTAAGAAATAAAATATGATAAGTAATTAATAAAGAAAAAAATAAATATATTTAAAAATAAAAATATAAAATAAAATTAAAAAAATATGGTTAAGAAGAATATTTATATTCTTTTGTTAAACCCTTTTGTATTTGTTTTCTCAAGATAAAAACACTTTTCAGTTAACCATTAATATATTAAAAAATTGTTTGATTAATAAGTTCAAGAGTCTGATCATAAATTTAATTATAACATTTACTAAATGAGATAAAAAAAAACTAATTTTATTAAGGTTAAATTTGATATACTTTCTGAGTTAATTTTTTTTTCTTTATATATACTTAAGTTACTTGTACGGCTGTATATAAAGATATGTTGTGCAAGGCAGTTTTTGAATCAATGAGCATCATTTTCTTTCATCCACTTTATTATCTTGGATTCAACATGGCATGAGGAGGAGTTGCTAAACTTTTTCAACAATGGAAGATCCTTCAAATACTTTTTTTTCCTCCATAATTTTTATGGCCATGTTCATGTATTGATTTAATTGAAGTTGAAGAAAAAAATCTAATATTTTAATGTTTTGAATTGAAACTGGTAATATATTATTGGGTTTGTAGATTTAACATGGTGTGGTTTAGGCCACATGGTCACCATTGATACTTGTTTTAGGCTATATTTATATTCTCTGTATTACAGTCCATTTTGTTTCTTTTAATATTAAGTTTCTAAAAAATAAAGGTTTTTCTAGTACATGAGGATATCAGGATATCTAGAGTTTCGAAAATAAAATTGTAGTAAGAATCGATTATCTTATTACAAACTCTCAATAATTGTTTTTAAAAAAATAAAATCCTTTTCCATCCCATTCTCAATTGTGTTAAGTAAAAAAAGTTTAAACAAGGTTGCCTTCATCTGTACACGGTAATTCAAAAACTGTGGAATCCATGTTTAAACATGGAATATTCAAAAACTTACTATCTCATTTGGGGATTTCGTCTATACACGGTTGCCTTAATCACCAATTGGCTTCCTCTAACAGTTTGAACAAGTTTCCATTTGAGTTTCATTATTGAAAAGAACTAGAGAACAATGCCTTTATGCTATTCATCTACACTTGCTTCAAAGAAACACAAAATTAATACAGGAGCTTCTCCTGTTGTCTTGCTTGGATACCAAGGAGTTACATAAGGCTACAAATCATTTCATACTGAAAAAACAATTTTATCCCAATAGATGTTTGCTTCCATGAGGGGTACAAATCTTTTTCTATTTGTTTTGAGTAATGTTTTTACATTTTAGGATTTTAGTTTTCGCAGTTACGTCGGTAAAAAATTTGTACAATATTTTGTGTTGGGAATTTTTTTTTATGAAATTCTACTCCATTATTTCAAAGCTTGTTTTTTTTTTCTAGGAGTTCTCTGGGAAATTTGTTTAGTAAAAAAATTTCACTCTGGTGTTTCAAGCTTATTTTTTTATTTTTCTGTTTGTTTTGAGTAATATTTTTGCTTTTTAGAAATTTAGTTTTCTTCTAGTTAGAAATTTCTACAATTTTTTTGTGTTGGGGATATTTTTTCATAAAAAAAATTCCACTGCACTCTTTCTAGTAGTTTTGAGTAATATTGTAATATTTTTCGAATTTAGTTTCGTAGTTACCCTATTGAGAAATTTATACAATTTTTTGTATTGGGAAAAATTTTTAGGAAAAACATTCTACTCGCACTCTTTTAGGCTCTATAATTTATTTACTTTCTTTGTAATAATAATTTTACAATTTTGGAATTCAGTTTTTGTAGTTACACCGAGTAAGAAATTTCCGCAATTTTTTGTCTTGGGTAAAGACATTTCACTACTGACCTTTCAAGCTCAATTTTTTATTTTTCTAGTAGTTTTGTGTTGGGGAATTTTTGTAATAAAAAAAATTTAACTACACTCTTTCAAGCTCATTTGTTTATTTTTTCTATTTGATTTGAGTAAGGTTTCTACATTTTAGGATTTTAGTTTTCGCAGTTACATTGGTAAAAAATTTGTACAATTTTTTGTGTCGGGGACTTTTTTTTTATGAAACTCCACTCCACTCTTTCAAAGCTAATTTTTTTTTAGGAGTTTCTTTGGGAGATTTTTTTAGTAAAAAAATTCAACTGTGGTGTTTCAAGCTAATTTTTTTATTTTTCTGTTTGTTTTGAGTAATATTCTTGCTTTTTAGGAATTTAGTTTTCGTAATTACTCCAGTTGAAATTTCTACAATTCTTTTGTGTTAAGGATTGTTTTTCGTAAAAAAAATTCCACTCCACTCTTTCTAGTAGTTTTGAATAATATTGTAACATTTTTCGAATTTAGTTTCGTAGTTACCCCATTGAGAAATTTATATATTTTTTTGTGTTGGGAAAAATTTTTAGTAAAAAAATTCTACTGCACTCTTTTAGACTCTATAAATTATTTGCTTTCTTTGTAGTAATAATTTTATATTTTTGGAATTCAATTTTTATAGTTACACTAGCAATAAATTTCGTAATTTATTGTACTTGGATAAAGACATTCCATTATAGTCTTTCAAGCTTAATTTTTTATTTTTCTAGTAGTTTTGTGTTGGAGAATTTTTGTAATGAAAAAATTCCACTACACTTTTTCAAGCTCGATTGTTTAATTTTCTATTTGTTTTGAGTAATGTTTTTATATTTTAGGATTTTAGTTTTCGCAGATTACACCGGTAAGAAATTTGTACAATTTTTTGTGTTGGAATTTTTTTTTTATAAAATTTCACTCCACTCTTTCAAAGCTTGTTTTTTTCCTAGGAGTTTCTCTGGAAAATTTGTTTAGTAAAAAAATTTCACTGTGGTGTTTCAAACGAATTTTTTATTTTTCTGTTTGTTTTTAGTAATATTTTTGATTTTTAGGAATTTAGTTTTCTTAATTACTCCAGTTAGAAATATCTACACTTTTTTTGTGTTGGAGATATTTTTTCATAAAAAAAATTCCACTGCACTCTTTCTAGTAGTTTTGAGTAATATTGTAATATTTTTCGAATTTAGTTTCGTAGTTACCCCATTGAGAAATTTATACAATTTTTTGTGTTGGGGAAAAATTTTATGAAAAAAATTCCAATGCACTCTTTTAGCCTATATAATTTATTTGCATTCTTTGTAGTAATAATTTTACAATTTTGGAATTCGGTTTTTGAAGTTACACCAGTAAAAAATTTCTGCAATTTTTTGTGCTAGGTAAAGACATTCCACTACAACCTTTCAAGCTCAATTTTTTATTTTTCTAATAGTTTTGTGTTATGGAATTTTTGTAATAAAAAAAAATTCAAGTACACTCTTTTAAGCTCATTTGTTTATTTCTCTATTTGATTTGAGTAAGGTTTCAACATTTTAGGATTTTTAGTTTTCGCAGTTATATTAGTGAGAAATTTGTACAATTTTTTGTGTCGGAGAATTTTTTTTTATGAAATTCCACTCCACTATTTCAAAACTTGTTTTTTTTTTCTAGGAGTTTCTCTGGGAGATTTTTTTATTAAAAAAATTCAACTGTGGTGTTTCAAGCTAATTTTTTTATTTTCTGTTTATTTTGAGTAATATTCTTGCTTTTTAGAAATTTAGTTTTCGTAAATACTCCAGTTGAAATTTCTACAATTCTTTTTTGTTGAGGATTGTTTTTCGTAAAAAAATCCACTGCACTCTTTCTAGTAGTTTTCAGTAATATTGTAACATTTTTCAAATTTAGTTTCGTAGTTACCCCATTGAGAAATTTATACATTTGTTTGTGTTGGGAAAAATTTTTAGTAAAAAATTTCACTGCACTCTTTTAGGCTCTATAATTTATTTGCTTTTTTTGTACTAATAATTTTATATTTTTGGAATTCGGTTTTTATAGCTACACCAGGTAAGAAATTTCTGCAATTTATTGTGCTTGGATGAAGACATTCCACTATAGTCTTTCAAACTCAATTTTTTATTTTTCTAGTAGTTTTGTGTTGGGGAATTTTTGAAATAAAAAAATTCAACTAAACTTTTCAAGCTCATTTGTTTAATTTTCTATTTGTTTTGAGTAATGTTTTTACATTATAGGATTTTAGTTTTCGTAGTTTCATCGGTATGAAATTTGTACAATATTTTGTGTCAGAATTTTTTTTTTATGAAATTTCACTCCACTCTTTCAAAGCTTATTTTTTTTTCCTACAAGTTTTTCTGGGAAATTTGTTTAGTAAAAAAATTCCACTGTGGTGTTTCAAGCTCATTTTTTTATATTTCTGTTTGTTTTGAGTAATATTTTTGCTTTTTAGGAATTTAGTTTTCTTAATTACTCTAGTTAGAAATTTTTACAATTTTTTTGTGTTGGGGATACTTTTTCATAAAAAAATTCTACTGCACTCTTTCTAGTAGTTTTGAGTAATATTGTAATATTTTCGAATTTAGTTTCATAGGTACCCCATTGAGAAATTTATATAATTTTTTGTGTTGGGGAAAATTTGTTGGAAAAAAAATTCCACTGCACTTTTTTAGGCTCTATATTTTATTTGCTTTCTTTGTAGTAATAATTTTACAATTTTGGAATTCAGTTTTTGTAGTTACATCGAGTAAGAAATACCTGCAATTTTTTGTGCTTGGGTAAAGACATTCCACTGCAGACCTTTCAAGCTCAATTTTTTATTTTTCTAATAGTTTTGTGTTGAGGAATTTTTGTAATAAAAAAAATTCAACTACACTCTTTCAAGCTCATTTGTTTATTTTTCTTTTTGATTTGAGTAAGGTTTCTACATTTTAGGATTTTAGTTTTCGCAGTTACATCAATAAGAAATTTGTACACTCTTTTGTGTTAAGAAATTTTTTTTATGAAATTCCACTGTACCCTTTCAAAGCTTATTTTTTTTCTAAGAGTTTCTCTAAGATATTTTTTTAGTAAAACAATTCAACTGTGGTGTTTCAAGCTAGTTTTTTTATTTTTCTATTTGTTTTGAGTAATATTCTTGCTTTTTAGGAATTTAGTTTTCGTAATTACTCCAGTTGAAATTTATACAATTCTTTTGTGTTGAGGATTATTTTTCTTAAAAAAACAAATCTATTTCACTATTTCTAGTAGTTTTGAGTAATATTTTAACATTTTTTGAAATGAGTTTCGTAATTACCCCATTGAGAAATTTATACATTTTTTTTGTGTTGGGAAAATTTTTAGTAAAAAA
This sequence comes from Sphenostylis stenocarpa, assembly GCA_963425845.1. Classification (NCBI taxonomy): domain Eukaryota; kingdom Viridiplantae; phylum Streptophyta; class Magnoliopsida; order Fabales; family Fabaceae; genus Sphenostylis; species Sphenostylis stenocarpa. Next base: position 3,336,503 of record OY731405.1, on the reverse strand, counting down.
ATTTCACTGTACTCTTTTAAGCTCTATAATTTATTTTCTTTCTTTGTAGTAATAATTTTATATTTTTGTAATTTAGTTTTTGTAGATACACCAGTAAGAAATTTTTGCAATTTATTTTGCTGGATAAAGACATTCCACTATAGTCTTTCAAGCTCAATTTTTTATTTTTCTAGTAGTTTTGTGTTGGGAAATTTTTGTAATAAAAAATTTCCACTACACTTTTTCAAGCTCATTTGTTTAATTTTCTATTTGTTTTGAGTAATGATTTTACATTTTAGGATTTTAGTTTTCCCAGTTACAATGGTAAGAAATGAATACAATTTTTTGTGTCGGAATTTTTTTTTTATTAAATTTCACTCCACTCTTTCAGGGCTTGTTTTTTTCCTAGGAGTTTCTCTGGGAAATTTGTTTAGTAAAAAAATTTCACTGTGGTATTTCAAGGTCATTTTTTATTTTTCTGTTTGTTTTGAGTAATATTTTTTATTTTCAGGATTATAGTTTTCTTAATTACTCCAGTTAGAAATATCTACAATTTTTTTGTGTTGGGGATATTTTTTCATAAAAAAAATTCTACTGCACTCTTTCTAGTAGTTTTGAGTAATATTGTAATATTTTTCGAATTTAGTTTCGTAGTTACCCCATTGAGAAATTTATACAATTTTTTGTGTTGGGAAAAATTTTTATGAAAAAAATTCCACTGCACTCTTTTAGGCTATATAATTTATTTTCTTTCTTTGTAGTAATAATTTTACAATTTTGGAATTAAGTTTTTGAAGTTACACCAGTAAGAAGTTTCTGCAATTTTTTGTGTTGGGTAAAGACATTCTAGTACAACCTTTCAAGCCCAATTTTTTTATTTTTCTAATAGTTTTGTTTTGGGGAATTTTTGCAATAAAAAAATTCAATTACATTCTTTTAAGCTCATTTGTTTATTTCTCTATTTGACTTAAGTAAGGTTTCTACATTTTAGGATTTTTAGTTTTTGCAGTTATATCAGTAAGAAATTTGTACAATTTTTTGTGTCGGAGAATTTTTTTTTATGAAATTCAACTTCAGTCTTTCAAAGCTTGTTTTTTTGTAGGAGTTTCTCTGGGAGATTTTTTTAGTAAAAAAATTCAACTGTGGTGTTTCAAGATAATTTTTTATTTTTCTGTTTGTTTTGAGTAATATTCTTGCTTTTTAGGAATTTAGTTTTCGTAAATACTCCAGTTGAAATTTCTACAATTCTTTTGTGTTGAGGATTGTTTTTCGTAAAAAAAAATCCACTGCACTCTTTCTAGTAGTTTTGAGTAATATTGTAACATTTTTCAAATTTAGTTTCGTAGTTACCCCATTGAGAAATTTATACATTTTTTTGTGTTGGGAAAAATTTTTAGTAAAAAAATTTCACTGCACTCTTTTAGGCTCTATAATTTATTTGCTTTCTTTGTAGTAATAATTTTATATTTTTGGAATTCGATTTTTGTAGCTACACCAGTAAGAAATTTCTGCAATTTATTGTGTTGGATAAAGACATTCCACTATAGTCTTTCAAGCTCAATTTTTTATTTTTCTAGTAGTTTTGTGTTGGGGAATTTTTGTAATTAAAAAATTTCACTACACTTTTTCAATGTCATTTGTTTAATTTTCTATTTGTTTTGAGTAATGTTTTTACATTTAGGATTTTAGTTTTAACAGTTTCACCGGTAAGAAATTTGTACAATATTTTGTGTCAGAATTTTTTTTTTTATGAAATTTCACTCCACTCTTTCAAAGCTTGCTTTTTTTCCTAGAAGTTTTTCTGGGAAATTTGTTTAGTAAAAAAATTTCACTGTGGTGTTTCATGCTCATTTTTTTATTTTTCTGTTTGTTTTCAGTAATATTTTTGTTTTTTAGGAATTTAGTTTTCTTAATTACTCCAGTTAGAAATTTCTACAATTTTTTTTGTGTTAGGGATATTTTTTCTTAAAAAAATTCCAGTGCACTCTTTCTAGTAGTTTTGAGTAACATTGTAATGTTTTTCGAATTTAGTTTCATAGGTACCCCATTGAGAAATTTATACAATTTTTTGTGTTGGGGAAAATTTTTTGGAAAAAAATTCCATTGCACTCTTTTAGGCTCTTTATTTTATTTGCTTTCTTTGTAGTAATAATTTTACAATTTTGGAATTCAGTTTTTGTAGTTACACCAGTAAGAAATTTTTGCAATTTTTTGTGCTGGGTAAAGACATTCCACTACAGTCTTTCAAACTCATTTGTTTATTTTTCTATTTTATTTGAGCAAGGTTTCTACGTTTTAGGATTTTAGATTTCGCAATTACATCAGTAAGAAATTTGTACAATTTTTTGTGTCGGGGAATTGTTTCTATCAAATTCCACTCCACCCTTTCAAAGCTTGTTTTTTTTCTTCCAAGAGTTTCTCTAGGAGATGTTTTTAGTAAAACAATTCCATTTGGTGTTTCAAGCTAATTTTTTTATTTTTCTGTTTGTTTTGAGTAATATTCTTGCTTTTTAGGAATTTAGTTTTCTCCAGTTGAAATTTATACAATTCTTGTGTTGAGGATTGTTTTTCTTAAAAAAATCTATTTCACTATTTCTAGTAGTTTTGAGTAATATTGTAAAATTTTTCGAAATTAGTTTCGTAGTTACCCCATTTAGAAATTTATACATTTTTTTGTGTTGGGAAAATTTTTAGTAAAAAAATTCAACTGTACTCTTTTAGGCTCTAGAATTTATTTGCTTTCTTTGTAGTAATAATTTTATATTTTTGGAATTTTAGTTTTTGTAGATACACCAGTAAGAAATTTCTGCAATTTATTTTGCTGGATAAAGACATTCCACTATAGTTGTCAAGCTCAAATTTTTTTTTTCTAGTAGTTTTGTGTTGGACAATTTTTGTAATAAAAAAATTCTACTACACTTTTTCAAGCTCATTTGTTTAATTTTCTATTTGTTTTGAGTAATGTTTTTACATTTTAGGATTTTAGTTTTCCCAGTTACACCGGTAAGAAATTTGTACAATTTTTTGTGTCGGAAATTTTTTTTTATGAAATTTCGCTCCACTCTTTCAAAGTTTGTTTTTTTCCTAGGAGTTTCTCCGGGAAATTTGTTTAGTAAAAAATTTTTACTGTGGTGTTTCTGAAAGTGATGAAGATCTTATTGAATTACTTTGGCAAAGATCTTGATGATTTGATGAAGTAAAAAAAAGTCGAAGGCTACTTCGTGGCAGTCAAAGGTCACTTAGATAAAAGGGTAGTTGGATTAGTGAGTCTGCATTTCTGCTTAGGTATAATCATTTTTATCTCTCTGCTGCATGAGGTTTCTTCATTTAAAAGATTTTGCAAATGCCTCTAAAAAATGTTTAAACGGTTAAAAATAAAGTATTTGTTAGAAATGTAGGCTGAGATCAAGAGGGGGGGTGAATTGATCTTTGAAAGATTTTCGCAATTTACAGATTATCTATTTCAAAGATTAAGAATTCTGACCAGTTGTTGAATCACACACAGCAAGCAATCAAAATAAATGCAGTAACAGAATTAAAGGAGAGAAATATTTAGAAAGATACAACCAAGATTTATACTGGTTCACCCAATCCCAGGGCTACGTCCAGTTTCCAGCCAAATACTAGCTGGGTTCCACTAGATTGAACGTTTTACAGATTACAACTTTAATCTCACACTCAATCTACAACAAGAACCAAAATTCCAGTTCCTGCACCTAAACCTTCACCAAGAACCAAATTCCAGTTCTTGACCAACCCTGCAGCCAAATTCCAGCTACAGAAACCAGTGCCCACAATTCCAGGCACCCACAATACAGTAAAGAAGTAAAGAAACAAATAGAAGAAACTAGAACGCTCAAACAAGATTTATGCAGCTCTGCAGTATGTGTTTCTTCTCCAAAATAATGCAATTTTGCCTCAAGAAAGAACTTCTATGAACTTCACAAAACTATCGCGATTCTCTCTTGAAAGTAGCACTTATGATTGCTTGCTAAAAAATGTATTTTAAAAAGTTCAAGCAACTATGTTTATATAGAAGAATTTCCAAACTGCTGGTTTATTTAATCTGTTAAAATAATCTTTTAATCTCTTAAAAGTCTTGTTTTAATCTGTTAAAACTCCTTTTAATCTGTTAAAAAGTTCTTGATTATTTTCCAGATTTTTTTAACCGATACTGACACCGTTTATATCAATTAAAACTCTTTGTAAAAAATCTTCCAAACTTGTTTTAATCGATTGTTTCGTCTTTCAATCGATTAAAATACTGCAAAACATTCTGTATTTTTTTGTTGGGTAAAGAAATTTCTTTAATTTTTTGTAATTTTTAGTAAAAAAATTCCACTGCACTCTTTTAGGCTCTATAATTTATTTGCTTTCTTTGTAGTAATAATTAGACATTTTTGGAATTTAGTTTTTGTAGTTACACCAGTAAGAAAATTCTACAATTTTTTGTGCTGGGTAAAGACATTCCCCTACAACCTTTCAAGCTCAATTTTTTATTTTGCTAGTAGTTTTGTGTTGGTAAATTTTTGTAGTAAAAAATTCCACTCCACTCTTTCAAGCTCATTTGTTTATTTTTCTATTTGTTTTGAGTAATATTTTTACATTTTAGGATTTTAGATTTCGCAGTTACACCGGTAAGAAATTTGTACAAGTTTTTGTGTCGGAAATTTTTTTTAATCAAATTACACTTCACTCTTTCAAAGCTTATTTTTTTTCTTGGAGTTTTTGTGGGAATTTTTTTTTGTTGAAAAATTCCACTGTGGTGTTTCGACCTCATTTTTTTTGTACAATTTTTTGTTTGAAAAATTTTGTTTTGTTGAAAAACTCCACTGTGGTGTTTTGAGTAATATTCTTGCTTTTTAGGAATTTAATTTTCTTAATTACTCCAGTTAGAAATTTCTACAATTTTTTTATGTTGGGGATTTTTTTCCACAAAAAAGTTCCACTGCACTCTTTCTAGTAGTTTTGAATAATATTATAACTTTTTTCGAATTTAGTTTCGTAGTTACCCCCATTGAGAAATTTATACAATTTTTTATGTTGGGAAAATTTTTAGTAAAAAAATTCCCCTGCAATCTTTTAGGCTCTATAACTTATATGATTTCTTTGTAGTAATAATTTTACATTTGTGGAATTCAGTTTTTGTAGTTACACCAGTAAGAAATTTCTGCAATTTTTTGTTATGGGTAAAGACATTCCACTATAGTCTTCCAAGCTCAATTTTTTATTTTTTTATTAGTTTTCTGTTGGGAAATTTTTGTAATAAAAAAATTCACCTATACTCTTTCAAGCAAATTTGTTTATTTTTCTATTTGTTTTGAGTAATGCTTTTGAAAGTGATACTAGCAAAGATCTCAGTGATTTGATGAAGTCAAAGATAAAGTCAAAGGTCAACTCTGCAACAGTCAAACAAGTCACTCAGAAGAATGGAGCTGAAGACTTAGTGTGTCTTATCAGAAAGCTTAGGTAAAACCACTTTACCTTTTCCACTGCATGAAGCTCCTTCACTCATTTGCAAAATGCCTCAAAAATAGTTTTAAACAAATCAAACAAAAGCATTTTGACAAAGAACTTTCTTAACAATGTTTTTAACTGATATAGTTTTAAAAGAAACAATTAAAATCACTTAGAATGCGTAAAGAAGTGTTTTTACAGTATTTTAATCGATATAAACTTCTTATAATCGATTAAAACCCTTTATGACCGATTAGAATTCGAATATGACAGGTCAGAATGAAATATAATCGATCAGACTTTAAAAATGAGCGATCAGATTTATTTTAATCGATTAAAACACGTTTCAATCGATTAAAACCACTTTGGAAGTCAGGATGATCGATCAGAATGAAATTATGACCGATCAGAGTTGGTTATGATCGATCAGAATTGAATTATGACCGATCAGACTTATTTCAATCGATTAAAACGAATTTCAATCGATTAAAATGACTTGAAAATTTTTGTACAGAGTTTCAATCGATTAAAACGCATTTCAATCGATTAAAATAACTTGGAAAATTTTTGTACAGAGTTTCAATCGATTAAAACGTATTTCAACCGATTAAAACAACTTGGAAAAATTCTGTGCAGGTTTTTAATCAATTAAAACGACTTTATATCAGCTAAAATAACTTGGAAAGTTTTATAAGAAGGTTTTTAAGCAAATCAATCGATTAATACGCGAATCAATCGATTGAATTACTCTTTGAAAATGTGTGTAAAATGTTTTAACTGATATAAACATGGTTGTATCAACTAAAACCATTCTGTTAAAGAAACAAGAACGCATTAATGGGTTGAAAGGACTTTTAACAGATTATAACGGCTATTTCAACAGATTAAAATAAACTTTCAACAGATTAATTAATGCAGCAGATTTGAAAATTCTCTTTAAAAACAGTTTTGCTTGAAACTTTTAAACAGAGATTGAACATCAGTTTTTACACATCCAAAGCAATCAATTCAAGCAACTGTTAGCATCCTTTTTCCAAGAAAGAATTACAACTGTTTTGTGAAGTTCTTTTTGAAATCTTTCTTGAGGCATATTGCATTCTGTGAAGAAGAAACTTACTGTGGATTAGAGTAATCCGGTTTGAGCTTTCTAAGTCTCTTCTTTGTAAATTCTTTTTCATTTCTTTGTATTGTGTTGTACCTGGAATTTGGGTACAAGTTTTCTGCAGCTGGTAGGTGGTTGTAGAAGTTTCCAAGAACTGGAATTTGGTTCTTGGTGGAGAGGTTGAGTACGAGAGCTGGAATTTGGTTCTTGTACTTGTTTGGTGCCTGGAATTTGGGCACTTGGTTTCTCTCGCAACTGGAATTTGGTTGTAGAGGTTTTCAAGAACTGGAATTTGGTTCTTGGTGAAAGGTTTGGTGCCTGGAATTTGGGTACTGGGTTCTCTGCAGCTGGAATTTGGTTGCAGAGGTTTCCAAGAACTGGAATTTGGTTCTTGGTGGAAAGGTTAAAGTCGGAAGCTGGAAATTGGTTACGGTGTTAGAGTAGGTGTAAGATTGTTGAGTCCGTAAAACATCTATTCTAGTGGAACCCAGCTGGAATTTGGCTGGAGACTGGACGTAGCCCTGGTATTGGGTGAACCAGTATAAAATTACCGGTGAAATCTTTCCTAACCTTTCTCTCTTTAAATTCGAGTTCTTGCGCTTGTATTGTTTAATTGCTTTGTGATTCGTGAATTGATTAGTAAACTTAATTTTCGAATTAGATAATCTGTTTATTGCGAAAAACTTTCAAAAATCAATTCACCCCCCCTCTTGATTTAAAACTACTTTTCTAACAGCTTTAACATTTTAGGATTTTAGTTTTCGCAGTTACACCGGTATGAAATTTGCACAACTTTTTGTGTGAGGATTTTTTTTTATGAAATTCGACTCCACTCATTCAAAGCTTGTTTTTGTCTAGGAGTTGTTTTGAGAAATTCTTTTTGTAGAAAAATTCCATTGTGGTGTTTCAATCTCATTTTTTTATTTTTCTGTCTGTTTTTGAGTAATATTCTTGCTTTTTAGGAATTTTTTTTCGTAATTACTCTAGTCAGAAATTTCTACAATTTTTTTGTGTTGGGGATTTTTTTCATAAAAAAAATTTCGCTGCACTCTTTCTAATGGTTTTGAGTAATATTTTAACTTTTTTCTAATTTAGTTTCGTAGTTACCCCATTGAGAAATTTATACAATTTTTTATGTTGGGGAGAATTTTTAGTAAAAAAACACCACTGCACTCTTTTAGGCTCTATAATTTATTTGCTTGCTTTCTCTGTAGTAATAATTTTACATTTGTGGAATTTAGTTTTTGTAGTTACACCAGTAAGAAATTTCTGTAATTTTTTGTGCTGGGTAAATACATTCCACTACATCCTTCCAAGCTCAATTGTTTATTTTTCTAGTAGTTTTGTGTTGGGAAATTTTTGTAACAAAAAAATTCACCTACACTTTTTCAAGCTCATTTGTTTACTTTTCTATTTGTTTTGAGTAATGTTTTTACTTTTTAGGATTTTAGTATTCGCAGTTAGACCGACAAGAAATTTGTACAATTTTTTGTGTTGGGGAATTTTTTTTTATGAAATTCCACTCCACTCTTTCAAATCTTGTTTTTTTTCTAGGAGTTTCTCTGGGAAATTTTTTTCGTAGAAAAATTCCACTGTGGTGTTTAAAGCTTATTTTTTTATTTTTCTACTTGTTTTGAGTAATATTCTTGCTTTTTAGGAATTTAGTTTTTGTAATTACTCTTTTAAGAAATTTCTACAATTTTTTTGTGTTGGAGATTTTTTTTCGCAAAAAAATTCCACTCGCACTCTTTCGAGTAGTTTTGAGTAATATTGTAATATTTTTCTAATTTAGTTTCGTAGTTACCCCCTTGAGATATTTTTACAATTTTTTGTGTTGGGAAAAATTTTTAGTAAAAAAATTCCACTTGCACTCTTTTAGGCTCTATAATTTATTTGGTTTCTTTGTAGTAATAATTTGACATTTTTGGAATTTAATTTTTGTAGTTACACCAGGAAGAAATTTCTACAATTTTTTGTGTTAGGTAAAGACATTCCCCTACAACCTTTCAAGCTCAATTTTTTATTTTTCTAGTAGTTTTGTGTTGGTGAATTTTTCTAGTAAAAAATTCCACTCCACTCTTTCAAGCTCATTTGTTTATTTTTCTATTTGTTTTGAGTAATATTTTTACATTTTAGGATTTTAGTTTTCGCAGTTACACCGGTAACAAATTTGTACAAATTTGTACTCTAGTTGAGAATTTTTTTTTATCAACTTACACTTCACTCTTTCAAAGCTTGTTTTTTTTCTTGGAGTTTCTGTGAGAATTTTTTTTTGTTGAAAAATTCCATTGTGGTGTTTCGAGCTCATTTTTTTGTACAATTTTTTGTTTGAAATTTTTTTTGTTGTTGAAAAATTCCACTGTGGTGTTTTGAATAATATTCTTGCTTTTTAGGAATTTAATTTTCTTAATTATTCCAGTTAGAAATTTCTACAATTTTTTTATGTTGGGGATTTTTTTCCACAAAAAAGTTCCACTGCACTCTTTCTAGTAGTTTTGAATAATATTATAACTTTTTTCGAATTTAGTTTCGTAGTTACCCCATTGAGAAATTTATACAATTTTTTATGTTGGGGAAAATTTTTAGTAAAAAAATTCCCCTGCACTCTTTTAGGCTCTATAACTTATATGCTTTCTTTGTAGTAATAATTTTACATTTGTGGAATTCAGTTTTTGTAGTTACACCAGTAAGAAATTTCTGCAATTTTTTGTTCTGTGTAAAGATATTCCACTATAGTCTTCCAAGCTCAATTTTTTATTTTTCTTGTAGTTTTCTGTTGGGAAATTTTTGTAATAAAAAAATTCAACTACATTCTTTCAAGCAAATTTGTTTATTTTTCTATTTGTTTTGAGTAATGTTTTTACATTTTAGGATTTTAGTTTTTACAGTTACACCGGTATGAAATTTGCACAATATTTTGTGTGGGGATTTTTTTTTATGAAATTCGACTCCACTCTTTCAAAGCTTGTTTTTGTTTACGAGTTGTTTTGGGAAATTATTTTTGTAGAAAAATTCCATTGTGGTCTTTCAATCTCATTTTTTTTATTTTTCTATCTCGTTTTTGAGTAATATTCTTGCTTTTTAAATTTTTTTTCGTAATTACTCTAGTTAGAAATTTCTATACTTTTTTTGTGTTAGGGATTTTTTTCATAAAAAAAATTTCACTATACTCTTTCTAGTAGTTTTGAGTAATATTTTAACTTTTTTCTAATTTATTTTCGTAGTTACCCTATTGAGAAATTTATACAATTTTTTATGTTGGGGAGAATTTTTGGGAAAAAAATTCCGCTGCACTCTTTTAGGCTCTATAATTTATTTGTTTTCTTTGTAGTAATAATTTTACGTTTGTGGAATTTAGTTTTTGTAGTTACACCAGTAAGAAATTTCTGTAATTTTTTGTGCTGGGTAAAGACATTCCATTACATCCTTCCAAGCTCAATTGTTTATTTTTCTAGTAGTTTTGTGTTGGAAAATTTTTGTAATAAAAAAATTCACCTACACTCTTTCAAGCTCATTTGTTTACTTTCCTATATGTTTTGAGTAATGTTTTTACTTTTTAGGATTTTAGTTTTCACAGTTAGACCGGCAAGAAATTTGTACAATTTTTTGTGTTGGGGAATTTTTTTTTATGAAATTCCACTCCACTCTTTCAAATCTTGTTTTTTTCTAGGAGTTTCTCTGGAAAAAAATTTTCGTAGAAAAATTCCACTGTGGTGTTTAAAACTCATTTTTTTTTTATTTTTCTGTATGTTTTGAGTAATATTCTTGCTTTTTAGGAATTTAGTTTTTGTAATTACTCTTTTTAGAAATTTCTACAATTTTTTTGTATTGGGGATTTTTTTTTCACAAAAAAATTCCACTGCACTCTTTCAAGTAGTTTTGAGTAATATTGTAATATTTTTCTAATTTAGTTTCGTAGTTACCCCATTGAGATATTTTTACAATTTTTTGTGTTGGGAAAAATTTTTAGTAAAAAAATTCCACTGCACTCTTTTAGGCTCTATAATTTATTTGCTTTCTTTGTAGTAATAATTTGATACTTTTGGAATTTATTTTTTGTAGTTACACCGAGTAAGAAAATTCTACAATTTTTTGTGCTTGGGTAAAGACATTCCGTACTGACCTTTCAAGCTCAATTTTTTATATTACTAGTAGTTTTGTGTTGGTGAATTTTTGTGGGAAAAAATTCCACTCCACTTTTTCAAGCTCATTTGTTTATTTTTCTATTTGTTTTGAGTAATATTTTTACATTTTAGGATTTTAGTTTTCGCAAGTATACTGGTAAGAAATTTGTACAATTTTTTGTTTCGGAGAATTTTTTTTATCAAATTACACTTCACTCTTTTAAAGCTTATTTTTTTTTCTTGGAGTTTATGTGGGAAATTTTTTTTTGTTGAAAAATTCCGTTGTGGTGTTTCGAGCTCATTTTTTTGTACAATTTTTTGTTTGAAAAATTTTGTGTTGTTGAAAAATTCCACTGTGGTGTTTTGAGTAATATTCTTGTTTTTTAGGAATTTAATTTTCTTAATTACTCCGAGTTAGAAATTTCTACAATTTTTTTATGTTGGAGATTTTTTTCACAAAAAAGTTCCACTGCACTCTTTCTAGTAGTTTTGAGTAATATTGTAAAATTTTTCTAATTTAGTTTCGTAGTTACCCCATTGAGATATTTTTACAATTTTTTGTGTTGGAAAAAAATTTTAGTAAAAAAATTTCACTGCACTCTTTTAGGCTCTATAATTTATTTGCCTTCTTTGTAGTAAGAATTTGACATTTTTGGAATTTAGTTTTTTTAGTTACACCAGTAAGACAATTCTACAATTTTTTGTGCTGGGTAAAGACATTCCCCTACAGCCTTTAAAGCTTAATTTTTTATATTTCTAGTAGTTTTGTGTTGATGAATTTTTGTAGTAAAAAATTCCACTCCACTCTTTCAAGCTCATTTGTTTATTTTTCTATTTGTTTTGAGTAATATTTTTACATTTTAGGATTTTAGTTTTTGCAGTTACACCGGTAAGAAATTTGTACAATTTTTTGTGTCGGAGATTTTTTTTTTTTATCAAATTACACTTCACTCTTTCAAAGCTTGTTTTTTTTTTCTTGGAGTTTACGTGGGAATTTTTTTTTTGTTGAATTTGTTGAAAAATTCCATCGTGGTGTTTCAAGCTCATTTTTTTGTACAATATTTTGTTTGAAAAATTTTGGGTTGTTGAAAAATTCCACTGTGGTGTTTTGAGTAATATTCTTGCTTTTTAGGAATTTAATTTTCTTAATTACTCCGAGTTAGAAATTTCTACAAATTTGTTTATTTTTTTATTTTTCTATTTGTTTATTTTGTAATAAAAAAAATTCACCTACTCTCTTTCAAGCAAATTTGTTTATTTTTCTATTTATTTTGAGTAATGTTTTTACATTTTAGGATTTTAGTTTTCGCAGATTACACCGGTATGAAATTTGCCCAATTTTTTGTGTGAGGATTTTTTTTATGAAATTCGACTCCACTCTTTCAAAGCTTGTTTTTGTCTAGGAGTTGTTTTGAGAAAATTTTTCTTGTAGAAAAAATCCATTGTGGTGTTTCAATCTTATTTTTTTATTTTTCTATTTGTTTTTTAGTAATATTCTTGCTTTTTAGGAAACAATTTTTCGTAATTACTCTAGTTAGAAATTTCTACAATTTTTTTTTGTTGAAGATTTTTTTAATAAAAAAAATTCCACTACAATCTTTCAAGTAGTTTTGAGTAATATTTTAACTTTTTTCTAATTTAGTTTCGTAGTTACCTTTGAGAAATTTATACAATTTTTTATGTTGGGGAGAATTTTTAGTAAAAAAACTCCACTTGCACTCTTTCAGGCTCTATAATTTATTTGCTTTCTTTGTAGTAATAATTTTACGTTTGTGTAATTTAGTTTTTGTAGTTACACCAGTAAGAAATATCTGTAATTTTTTGTGCTTGGGTAAAGACATTTCACTACATCCTTCAAAGCTCAATTGTTTATTTTTCTAGTAATTGTGTTGGGAAATTTTTGTAATAAAAAAATTCACCTACACTCTTTCAAGCTCATTTGTTTACTTTTCTATGTGTTTTGAATAATGTTGTTACTTTTTAGGATTTTAGTTTTCGCAGTTAGACTGACAAGAAATTTTTACAATTTTTTGTGTTGGGGAATTTTTTTTTTATGAAATTTCACTCCACTCTTTCAAATGTTGTGTTTTTTCTAGGAGTTTCTCTGAGAATTTTTTTTCGTAGAAAAATTCCACTGTGGTGTTTAAAGCTCATTTTTTTTTATTTTTCTGCTTATTTTGAGTAATATTCTAGCTTTTTAGGAATTTAGTTTTCGTAATTACTCCAGTTAGAAATTTCTACAAATTTTTTATATTAGGATTTTTTTTCATAAAACAATTTCACTTCACTCTTTCTAGTAGTTTTGAGTAATATTGTAACATTTTTTTATTTAGTTTCGTAGTTACCCCATTGAGAAATTTATACAATTTTTTTTGTTGGGGAAACTTTTTAGAAAAAAAATTCCACTGCACTTTTTTAGGCTCTATGATTTATTTGCTTTCTTTGTAATAATAATTTTACATTTTTGAAATTCTGGTTTTTTAGTTACACCAGAAAGAAATTTTTGCAATTTTTTGTGCTGGGTAAAGACATTCCCACTACACCCTTCCAATCTCAATTTTTTATTTTTTTAGTAGTTTTGGGTTGGGGAATTTTTGTAATAAAAATTCCACTACACTTTCTCAAGCACATTTGTTTATTTTTCTATTTGATTTGAGTAATGCTTTTACATTTTAGGATTTTAGCTTTCACAGTTACACCGGTAAGAAATTTGTACAATTTTTCATGTTTGGGAATTTTTTTTATGAAATTTCACTCCACTCTTTCAAAGCTTGTTTTTTTTCAAGAGTTTCTCCAAGAAATTTTTTTAATAGAACAATTCTACTGTTGTGTTTCCAGCTCATTTTTTTTCTATTTGTTTTGAGTAATATTCCTGCTTTTTATGAATTTAGTTTTTATAATTACTTCAGTTAGAAATTTCAACAATTTTTTTGTGTTGGAGATTTTTTTCATAAAAAAATTCTACTGTACTCTTTCTAATACTTTTGAGTAATATTGTAACATTTTTCAAATTTAGTTTCGTAGTTACCCCATTGATATATTTATACAATTTTTTGTGTTGTGAAAACTTTTTAGTAAAAAAATTCCACTGCACTCTTTTAGGCTATATAATTTATTTGCTTTCTTTGTAGTAATAATTTGACATTTTTGGAATTTAGTTTTTGTAGTTACACCAGTAAGAAATTTTTTCAATTTTTTGTGTTGGGTAAAGATATTCCACTACAACTTTCCAAGCTCAATTTTTTATGTTTCTAGTAGTTTTGTGTGTGAGAATTTTTGTAATAAAAAAATTCCACTACTCTCTTTCAATTTCATTTGTTTATTTTTCTATTTGTTTTGAGTAATGTTTGTACATTTTAGGATTTTAGTTTTCACAGTTACACCAGTAAGAAATTTGTACAATTTTTTATGTTGGGGACTTTTTTTTATGAAATTCCACTCCACTCTTTCAAAGCTTGTTTTTTTTCTAGGAGTTTTTCTGTGAAATATTTTTAGTAAAACAATTTCAGCGTGGTGTTTGAAGCTCATTTTATTATTTTTCTTTTTTTTTGAGTAATATTCCTACTTTTTAGGAATTTAGTTTTCATAATTACTCCAGTTAGAAATTACTACAATTTTTTTTGTGTTTGGGATTTTTTTTTTCATAAAAAAAATTCCATTGCACTCTTTCTATTAGTTTTGAGTAATATTGTAACATTTTTCAAATTTAGTTTCGTAGTTACCCCATTAAGAAATTTATACAATTTTTTGTGTTGGGTAAAAAATTCCATTGCACTCTTTTATGCTCTATAATTTAATTATTTTCTTTGTGGTAATAATTTTACATTTTTGGAATTTATTTTTTGTAGTTACACCAGTAAGAAATTTATGCAATTTTTTGAGCTGGGTATAGACAATCTACTACAACCTTCTAAACTCATTTTTTTATTTTTCTAGTAGTTGTGTTGGGGAACTTTTGTAATAAAAAAATTCACCTACACTGTTTCAAGCTTATTTGTTAATTTTTCTATTTTTTTTGAGTAATTTTTTACATTTTAGGATTTTAGTTTTTGCAATTACACCAGTAAGAAATTTGTACAATATTTTATGTCGGGGATTTTTTTTTTATGAAATCCTACTCCACTCTTTCAAAGCTTATGTTTCTCTAGGAGTTTCTTTTGGAAATTTTTTTTAGTAAAAAAATTCCATTGTGGTGTTTCAAGCTAATTTTTTATTTTTCTATTTGTTTTGAGTAATATTTCTACCTTTTGGGAATTTAGTTTTCATAATTACTCCAATTAGAAATTTCTACAATTTTTTTGTGTTGGAGATTTTTTTTCATAAATAATTTCTAATAGTTTTGAGTAATATTATAATATTTTTTTAATTTAGTTTCGTAGTTACCCATTGAGAAATTTATACAATTTTATGATGTGGAAAATTTTTAGTAAAAAAATTTTACTGCACTCTTTTAGGCTCTATATTTTATTTGCTTTCTTTGTAGTAATAATTTTACATTTTTGGAATTCAATTTTTGTAGTTACACCAGTAAGAAATTTTTGCAATTTTTTGTGTTGGGTAAAGACATTCCACGACAACCTTTCAATCTTAATTTTTTTATTTTTCTTGTAGTTTTGTGTTGGGAAATTTTGGTAATAAAAAAATTTCACCACACTCTTTCAAGCTCATTTCTTTATTTTTATATTCGTTTTGAGTAATGTTTTTACATTTTAGGATTTTAATTTTCGCAGTTACTCCGATAAGAAATTTGTATAATTTTTGTGTGAGAGAGTTTTTTTTTATGAAATTCCACTCCACTCTTTCAAAACTTGTTTTTTTTCTAGGAGTTTTTGTTGGAAATTTTTTTTAGCAAAAAAATTTCACTGTGGTATTTCAAGTTCATTTTTTTGTTTTTCTATTTGTTTTGAGTAATATTCTTCCTTTTTAGGAATTTAATTTTCGTAATTACTCCAGTTAGAAATTTGTACAATTTTTTTTTTGTGTTGGAGATTTTTTTTCATAAAAAAATTCTACTGGACTCTTTCTAGTAGTTTTGAGTAATATTGTAACATTTTTCCAATTTAGATTCGTAGTTACCCCATTGAGAAATTTATACAATTTTTTGTGTTTGGGAAAATTTTTAGTAAAAAAATGTCACTACACCCTCTTAGGCTGTATAATTTATTTGCTTTCTTTGTAGTAATAATTATATATTTTTAGAATTTAGTTTTTGTAGTTACACCAAAAAGAAATTTGTGCCATTTTTTGTGTTGGGTAAAGACATTCCACTACAACCTTCCAAGCTCAATTTTTTATTTTTCTAGTAGTTTTGTGTTGGAGAATTTTTGTAATAAAAACATTTACCTACATTCTTTCAAGCTCATTTGTTTTTTTTTTTCTATTTGTTTTGAGTAATGCTTTTACATTTTAGGATTTTAGTTTTCGTAGTTAGACCAAGTAAGAAATTTGTTCAATTTTTTAGTCGGGAAATTTGTTTAGGAGTTTCTCCGGGAAATTTTTTTAGTAGAAAAATTTCGCTGTAGTGTTTCAAGCTCATTTTTTATTTTTCTATTTGTTTTAACTAATATTCTTGCTTTTTGAGAATTTTTTTTTGTAATTACTCTAGTTAGAAATTTCGACAAATTTTGTGTTGGGGATTTTATTCCATAAAAAAATTCAACTGCACTCTTTCTAGTAGTTTTGAGTAATATTGAAACATTTTTCGAATTTAGATTTATAGTTACCCCATTGAGAAATTTAGACAATTTTTTGTGTTGGGGAAACATTTTAGTAAGAAAATTCAACTGCACTCTTTTAGGCTCTGTAGTTTATTTGCTTTTTTTGTAGTAATAATATTACATTTTTGCAACTCAGTTTTTGTAGTTAGACCAGTAAGAAATTTCTGTAATTTTTTGTGTTGGGTAAAGACATTTCACTACAGCCTTTCAAGCTAAATTTTTTATTTTCCTAGTTGTTTTGTGTTGGAGAATTTTGTAATAAAAAAACCTCAGTACACTCTTTCAAGCTCATTTGTTTATTTTGAGTAATGTTTTTACATTTTAGGATTTTAGTTTTCGTAGTTACTTCGGTAAGAAATTTGTACAATTTTTTGAGTCTGGGAATTTTTTTTTACATTTCACTCCACTCTTCCAAATATTGTTTTTTTTTCTAGGAGTTTCTCTGGGAAATTTTTTTTAGTAGAAAATTCCACTGTGGTGTTTCAAGTTCATTTTTTATTTTTCTATTTGTTTTGAGTAATATTCTTGTTTTTAGGAATTTAGTATTCGTAATTACACTAGTTAGAAATTTCTACAATTTTTTTGTGTTGGGATTTTTTTTCATAAAAAAATTTTACTGCACTCTTTCTAGTAGTTTTGAGTAATATTGTAATATTTTTTAAATTTAGTTTCATAGTTACCTCATTGAGAAATTTAAATAATTTTTTGTGTTGGGGAAACATTTTAGTAAAAAACTTCCACTGCACTCTTTTAGGCTCTATAATTTTTTTGCTTTCTTTGTAGTAATAATTTTACATTTTTAGAATTCAGTTTTTGTAGTTACACCAGTAAGAATTGTTAGAATCGCGCAGCGGAATGTTTGCATGAACGGACAAAAACCAAGAGGGGGGTGAATTAGTTTCTTAACAAAAATTAGGTTTTAAAAATTTTCCCCAAATTTTACCGATTAAAATACTGTGTAAACGTAAATAAGATAAGGATAGAGTCTTACACAGAGAATTTATACTGGTTCGGATCAAAAGACCCTACGTCCAGTTGCTAATCACTCAAACAGAGGATTAATGCTGTCACTATAATCAAAGTTGTTACAAACAGATAACAATTGAAAAGATAAAGTAATGAAAGCACCTCTTTTGAAACCCACAAGAGATGAAGAACAATTTTCCCTAGAGACGACACAACACACAATCCACTAAGAACTCCACTTAGTGATTCTTATCGCTTCTAGCCCACACCAGGTTCCAAAAGCCCCTTTTTCCTCCAACAAACAGTTCTCTGGCACTCACAGCTCTTAACTTTTGTTTGAAAAAGGTTGTTCAATTTTCTGAGAGTCATAGAGAACCTTAAGTAGATGAATTAGGGTTTGGGAATTGGGGATTTTCGAAACTTGGAGTATTGGGATTAGGGTTTTCGAAAATAGGTTTAATTTGAAGTTCAAAATCCAAATCTGACTGAAATAATCGATTAAATGAAGTGTTAATCGATTGTTACAGAGCCAAAATCAACAAAACCCCAAAACGCACTGGTTTAATCAATTAAGTGCCCTATTATTACACAAACTCATCATCAAAACTATGTTATTACAGACTATGTACCGACTATCTTAGACTCTAATATTACAGACTCAAACTCATCAAAATAGAGTTATTACACAACAATACAAGTCTTCAACTCTCTAAGTTCTTTGATCTTGAATCATCATCAAAATCAACAAGCTTCATGTCCATGTAAGTTCAACATCAAGTCCTTGTATATTTTTCGAATTTAGTTTCGTAGTTACCTCATTGAGAAATTTAAACAATTTTTGTGTTGGGGAAACATTTTAGTAAAAAACTTCCACTGCACTCTTTTAGGCTCTATAATTTTTTTGCTTTCTTTGTAGTAATAATTTTACATTTTTAGAATTCAGTTTTTGTAGTTATACCAATAAGAATTTTTTTCAATTTTTTGTGTTGGGTA
This sequence comes from Sphenostylis stenocarpa, assembly GCA_963425845.1. Taxonomy (NCBI): domain Eukaryota; kingdom Viridiplantae; phylum Streptophyta; class Magnoliopsida; order Fabales; family Fabaceae; genus Sphenostylis; species Sphenostylis stenocarpa. Next base: position 3,318,165 of record OY731405.1, on the reverse strand, counting down.
AAGACATTCCACTACAGTATTTCAAGTTCAAATTTTTATTTTTCTATTAGTTTTGTGTTGGGAAATTTTGTAATAAAACATTTTCAGTACACTCTTTCAAGCTCATTTGTTTATTTTTCTATTTATTTTGTGTAATATTTTTACATTTTAGTATTTTAGTTTTCGTAGTTACTTCGGTAAGAAATTTGTACAATTTTTTGTGTCGAGAATTTTTTTTTTTTGAAATTCCACTCCACTCTTCCAAAGATTGTTTTTTATTTCTAGGAGTTTCTCTGGAAAATATATTTTAGTAGAAAAATTCCACTGTGGTGTTTCAAGTTCATTTTTTATTTTTCTATTTGTTTTGAGTAATATTCTTGCTTTTTAGGAATTTAGTTTTCGTAATTACTCTAGTTAGAAATTTCTACAATTTTTTTGTGTTGGGGAATTTTTTTCATAAAAAAATTTCACTGCACTCTTACTAGTAGTTTTGAGTAATATTGTAACATTTTTCAAATTTAGTTTCGTATTTAACCCATTGAGAATATTATACAATTTTTTGTGTTGGGGAAAATTTTTAATAAAAAAATTCCACTGGACCCTTTTAGGCTCTATAATTTTTTGTGCTTTCTTTGTAGTAATAATTTGACATTTTTGGAATTCCGTTTTTGTAGTTACACACCAGTAAGAAATTTCTGCAATTTTTTGTGCTGGGTAAAGACATTCCACCACAACCTTCCAAGCTCAATTTTTTATTTTTCTAATAGTTTTGTGTTGGAGAATTTTTGTAATAAAAAAATTCTACTACTCTCTTTCGATTTCATTTGTTTATTTTTCTATTTGTTTTGAGTAATGTTTGTACATTTTAGGATTTTAGTTTTCGTAGTTACACTGGTAAGAAATTTGTACAATTTTTTATGTTGGGGAATGTTTTTTTTTATGAAATTTCACTCCACTCTTTCAAAGCTTATTTTTTTTCTAGGAGTTTTTCTGGGAATTTTTTTTAGTAAAACAATTCCATTGTTGTCGCCGCAGTCAAAACGAGGCGGTCGGAGCTACGCGATGGTTCCGACTTTCCAATTTTTGCGTTTTTTATTGGTGTGGTTACAACGCCTTTAGGTTGTCCGATAACCGGGCTGAACCTAGAGGCGAGGTTTTCGAAAAGGCGCTCTTGGGTTGTCCGATAACCGGGCTAACCCAAGAGCTAATTTTGGAAGGGTTCTTCTGGAGTCGCCACCGATGTTTTTACCGGAAACATCGGAAAATGGGTTTAAAAAGCGTTGGTTTTCGAAAAACCAACTTTGGTCATTATAACCAGAGTTGGGTAAGGGAGTTAGTTACACGTAAATGAAGTGTTAGTTCCTTTACGACGCCCCTTTCGGGTTCCCTATGATAGGCCAGCTATTCTAAGTAAATAAACCGAAAAATACGCTTTTACTCTTTTATTTTGCAGAATTTAAAATTATGACTACATGACCCTAATGTCTATTGCGTAATTGAAATAAAGCGGTAAAAGAGAGAGAGAGAGTGTAGAAACCTCCGAGGCACGCTTTCTATTAATTCTTTAAAAATTTGGGTGCTTTTTGGCAGCCCTTCGCTCTTTACAACGCCAGAATCTCTCAACAAACGCTATAAAAAGCTCTAGAAAACACTCAGAAACTCCGGAAATGCTTCAGAGGGGTTCTAGAGAGAGAATTTGAAGAGATTTCTAGAGAGAAGGAGGAGGAACTGTGTGAAATGAGGGGAATGGGGGCCCTATTTATAGGGATTCGCGCCTATCAGGTCGAGACGGTCGTCTCGCCTTGCAAGAATGGTGAGACGGCCGTCTTGCCATCCGCGAGTGACGAGACGGCGGTCTCGCCATTTGCGCAAGGCGAGACGGCGGTCCCGAATCTGGGACGACGGTCTCGACCTTTAAAGGCGAAAATTCTTATTTTTGTGCCAAAAATACCTCCTATCCTAGTATGGGGCCTAATAGTCTCTCCTAGTGGCTTCTTAGGCTTCATCCATCTTCAAAAAGGAGGTCTTCTGTTCTTTATTTTGAGGCCGGGCAAAATTAGGGGTCTACAGCTGCCCCCCCTTTACCTGACCAGTCGGCTGTTGGCCTGTTGTGCCAAGAAGAACAACTGGAAGGTAAAGGAGTTGACCCTCTTGCCCGGTTATCCTTCAGATGTTCCGTCTTGCGGCGGTTGATCTTCTGGGAAAATTTGTGTTGTGCACCTCCAGGATACTCCTTCTGACGGTAGCCGATCCCTTTGGTTAACACATGGTAGAACCTCAGGATACTCCTTCTAACGGTAGCCGATCCTTTGGTTGATGGGTATAAACCCCCCATCAGGCTGGTAGTTGCAGTCCGCTGTGTAGGACTGGATGAGTATGAACCCCCCATCAGGCTGGTAGTTGCAGTCCGCTATGTAGGACTGGATGAGTATGAACCCCCCATCAGGCTGGTAATTGCGACTTACTGACCTGGCTGGGGCGTAGATCAGGTGCACTTGCGTGCGCGGGTTGATAGGTATGAACCCCCTATCAGGCTGGTACAGTCAACTGCGTAGGACTGGTGGTGGTGACGGCTTACTGCTCGAGTGGCTCATGCGCCGAGTGCTTGAGGTGTACTTTCTTTGTTTGTCTTTTTCTGGGAATGGTCGTCCGGTCTGCGCCGAGGATTTTGTTGCTGTTCGTCCAGTTTTGTTGATTGCTGGGGATTCTTTATTTTTGATCTTTTAATGGTGATCACCCGACTTTCGGTGGTTGGTCGGGCATTGTTGGTTGTTCGACTCTTTGCTTGGTCGTCGAAGTGTGTTAATCCTGCCTTTTTCGCGGTTTTATCTCTTTTTTCTCGCGATTTCGGATTTTGGTTTTTTTTCTTGAGCGTATGTCTTTTTACTCTTAGTTTTTTATTACGCTGACTTTTTGGAAAAGATAGCGAAAAGATGCATGGAATAGAAAAATTTATTCATATAAGTTTTTATTACAACATCCCTTATTCTATGAGCACTATCCCTATGGACTATCATCTAGAGACGACCCGTAGGAAGGGAATTGCTGGTACATGTGTCTCCGGAAATCTGCTTGGTCCCGGATCTCATCGCGGTACTCTTGCTGGAATGTTGCCCAATCTTGCCGCATCCCTTCCTGGTACTGGTAGATTATCTTCAATCTCATATCAAAGGCTTCCTGCCTTAGGGACATCTGCTCTTGCCGCACAGACATCTGATCGAATTGTTGGTGCAGATCGTTCATGTTGCGTTTCAAGCCAGCGAAGTCGTCTGTGTATGGCTGCTGTGGTTGTTGCTGCTGTTGTGGCTGTTGGAAGTCGGGAGGTGTCGGGAGATCGTGCATTGCTATGATGTCCTGGAGGTCCAAGGCGAAATCCAGCGATGGGTGGAGGACCAGCTCGCGGCGCATCAGCATCCCCATGCTGACCAGGATTGACCCGTTGATGGACTCGAGTCATAAGTTGGAGGCCAGTTCTTCCCGGCCACCGCACCCCCATTTTTCTGCCAGGGCAGTGATAAGAGGAGCCATGAGGACAAATCCTACTGGCCTGCTCCCGAAGTCCTTAAGGGCCCTCAGGAAGAAGTAGCCAGGGTTGCAGCGGCGCCTCTGGCACATACAGTAGAGAGCAAAAAGATCAAGGACGGTTACCTTACCCTGACTCTCCTTCCTCTCATGGATGGTCCCCGCCAGCAGCTTGTGGCAAATGCGGAGGGCTAGGGGTAGCGCTGAGTCTTTCATCAGTGTGGGCAGCATGGGCGACCTGGTGAGTTCCTCCCACATTTCGCCGGCGGTGAGGTTGGTGGGACGCGTGCAGATGACCTCCCGGTACTCCCGGGTTAGCACGTCCTCTGGTCGGACGAATCCAATACTCACATTGAATTCGTCGAGGGTGGTGGTCCGGTATGTCCCACCCATGAAGTACGTCACCATCTTTGTCGGTGACAGGCCCAGAATCATGGCAGGGGTCTCGGCGTAGGAAATGGAGGCGAGGAACTCTAGTACCGCTTGAGGGTACACATGGGTGGGTGGAGCTTGCAGTAGGAAACCCCATCCGATGCTATCAATGTTGGTCCGGACGTCATCCTCCCATCCGAATTCGTCGAGGATGGCGAAGTCTAGCTTGAGCATGGGGTGTCATGTGTACCCCTTGATATGCTCTAGTCGAGCCTGGTGGAGTGGAGAGAGATGCGTGGGGTATTGGGGGGCCGGTGCCGAGGAACTGCTAGGGCCAGCAACACCTCTCCTCTTCCTTGATTGACTTCCACGGAACATCTTGGTCAGAAAATGCTTGAGAGTGCGAGATCTGAGAGTTGGAGTGCAGGGGAGTTGTGAGGAACCTCCAGGACGCCCCCCTATATATAGGGAAAAAATTTGATTTGGGACCGCCGTCTGGGAAGTCAAGACGGCGGTCTCGAATTTGTGCAGGTCGAGACGGCCGTCTGGGATCTCAAGACGGCGGTCTCGGCTTTTGACCTAAGCGAGACGACCGTCTCGCCAAGCAGGACGACGGTCTCGTTTTCGCCTAAGTCGAGACGGCCGTCTCACTGGTCGGGACGGCGGTCCCGACTTTCTGGGAACCGAGACGGTGGTCTGGAAACTCCGGACGGCCGTCTCGAATTAAAGGTTTTTTTTTTTTTTGAATAAAGGAAATAGGACCTGGTTCAAAAACATTTTTTTTATGCATGCAATGTTTTTATGTTTGATGTCCTATAATGCCTATTTTAGTTAATTTTTCAGAAGGATTTCACTGACGTGTCTTGTAGCGTCGAATGTCCTCGATATGCGTTCTTGTGTTTGGGTGTACCATGCTAGGACTTCTTGTGACTAGAAGGATAATTGGATTT